>CAWLCW010000006.1:12402500-13002500 GCA_963856015.1 Helicoverpa assulta | reverse complement strand
AGGTCTAAAGTTGGCGCTGAACAAACTTGAGCACGTCTTCTGGATTTTTCCCTCGGCTCGTGAATTATTTACCTTTTCCCTTTGTTCCGATAGTTGGCAAGTCGCGCTTCGGAAACACTATCATTGCGAATTATTTTCCATAAATATGTATGTGTGTGATGGCCGTGAACGTGCCTGACCCTCGGAGCGTGTACTGCCATGCACGAGAGGTCTGAGTGGTCAGCAATCTCGTCTGAATTGTTTAAGGGTCGCGGGTAAAACAAAACATTATTTTGATGTTTTTATACGTCCTAAACCAAGGGGAGTTGAGTGGGGGCTTGTCGTTCATCGCGTTGTTTTGCAATATTAGGATTACGATAATAATATAATAATAATAATAATAAGCCCCGCAGGGCATCTGAGGCGGATGACGGGGAGTAGCGACCCCGCGGGGCTATATATCCGAGTGCTCCAGGGAGAGTATACTGTCCCCCATCTCCGGCTTGCCGGAGTGAAGCATGACGGGGGATAGGTCTCCCACCTCTTGGCTTGCCTTCATCGGCCGGTCAGAGTGGAGTCGCTAGAGCAGGGTTAGCAGCCCACTCGGAGGGTAGGTGCCTCGTGGTAAGTGGCGAGTGGGCCGGTGATGCTGGACCCACAGGGAGCGCGTGATCTGCGTTTAAAGTCCGCCGAGGTATCCTCACCCTTCAGCCCCTCATGTACCTGTTGCCCCCTTGTTGCGATTTAGCGACTGATTCCCGGGGGCCCAGTAAGTGAGGTGGCGAGTCTCCACCTGCCATTTTTACATGTATTTAATACATTGTCATCGGCAGGTGCCATAGTTCCCGTAGTTTCCCCATTCCTAGTCCACTAACATCCCATCACAATAGCCCAAGTAGTTTTCATCCATAGTTAGCAATAGTTTAGCACAGAACCGGGGATTGTCCTTGGGTACATTTCTATAGTATATACAGGGATAATCGTCGGTTTTGTGTCACCATTTCATTAAAGTTGTCTCAAAAGGGCTTCAGCGTGTTGGCTTCGGCCCCACGTTCGCCTCCCAAAAATCCGGGACTCTATAGTCCCGAGGTCTGGAAGAGACATACATTTATAATAATAATAAATCATTTATTTGCTTTTTAAACATGGTATTTTTGGTGTTACATATGATGTGTTCGCGGTTTCTAAGAATAGACAGGATTCCTTTGTATTAGTCACAAGAACACATTAGTAATTCCCTAGAGAACATAGGCCTTTTTTTTTTTTTTTTTTTTTTTTAACGACGTCAAAAATCATCAAATGACCCCTTCCGCTGTGGGTTAGCAGCGGAGAGGGAGTGTCAGACTCTTACTGACTAAAAACCGTCGTGTTCCGTCACAGGTCTTTTATGTACCAGGGCCGCGGTATCTCTTTCGAACAACCCGCAGCCCCGGCAGGCCTTGGCCCTGCTGGGCCCCGCTGGGGTTGCTGACATCTCTTTGAGGAGCGCGTGGAACAACGCGCGCCGTCGACACGGGTCTGTCGTCTAGAAAGACAGAGGGACGATGAGCCACCCGAACTCACCGCCCACAGACCCACGCCTACGGTGGCCGGGAGTCATCTCGCGACACCCGGCGCCCATGGTGTCTACCTGGTCCAGCGCGGCGGCCGGGATGAGAGGTGCGAACTCTCTGGCGTTCCGCCTCCTCCTTCTCGAGCATGACCGCTTCACAGAAGGAGGCGACGGCATCCCATTCCCTCTCGCCCCGGACCATGGCCTGAACCAGGGCCGGACGCGAGAGGTCGCCGCCGCCTAAAGCCTCGACGAGGACCCGGCGGTGCCCTTCCCATGCGGGACACACCTGGACTGTGTGGTCCACCGTGTCCTCGGGGCTGTCCGCACAATGGTGACACCCGGGCGCCTCCTCACGACCGATGCGGTGCAGGTACCTCCCGAAACAACCGTGTCCGGTGAGGACCTGCGTCATGCGGTACGTGAAGGCGCCGTGACTCCTCCCGAGCCACTCCTCAAAGAGGGGACTTACCGCCACGATGGTGGCGTGCCCTGCACTGGGTTGCGACAGTCGCTCCCTCCAGGCCACCATGAGAGAGAACATAGGCCTTATATAATGTTTCTGTACACATTGATTTTAAGTAGAGATTCAATACCAAATCATTACCGTGAAGGCATTGAATATACAAGTTTGAAAAGTAACAGTTTGTCGCTGAATCGCGTCACTGGGCCGCGGCTGACACAGCTAACATAAACAACTGACACAAACATTCAGACTCACCACCAATATTTGCAGAACATACAGTTTTTGTTATGATGCGGGAACCGAATCCACAACCTGTGCAAAAGATTCGATAAGCAAACGAGGAGCTGATCAGTAAACATTTTCATATAGGTACATAATCTATGTAAAGTGGTGGGCACATACTTAATACTTGTTCACTGTTTGCTGACTAACTAAATATCGATTTTCTGATAAATACCTAAGTAGTCACAAGAAATATTCTAACAGCGAGCCGTAAACTTTTAAAAAGACTGGCAAAGTTATAGTTTCACCGGTGTTTCATTATACAGAGATCTTCTATTATACTTAGAGAAATTACATATTAGCATATCTCACCCAATTTTCAGGAAGTAATCATGAAAATGTCAAGAAGCTAATAGAGTTTCGTCTTAACTTGGGATTACGCGATTACCTTACAAATAAGCTAGTTATGTTGGAAATTGAACGTGGATGTTAAACCGAAGCGGTTTGAATCGAATGGAACAGATCCAATATCAGGTAGTTGTAGCTACCTCCCGGCAGGCGATCACGTTCTTAATGAAACTGACGCGAGCTGCTTCTGTACTTGTTGCCTAGTTAATACTTTATTATTAGTGGAGATGCGCAGATACACTGATTACACTTAAAAGGATGTTTTATGAGAAAAAATAGGACTTTTTATTATGTGAAGAGATTTCTTATGATTAAATTAATAACAGTTGGTACACACGATTCACGATTGTGTTCATCCTTTAATTTTAGATTACTGTATCGAATGGAGGGTTATATGTGTTGTTATCAGATGTGTGGTATTAATAGCGTTGTGCATGATCGGAGCTACAATCTGTTCCCGCCCGCCGGGAGCAACACAAATAACCAAAACATGTTTACGGCCGCTCCTCAAGGCGTTCACAATGTAATTTTCTTCGGCAATCTGTTCGGGAATATTACCGCCGGTATTTATTCCCGTGCTCATTACAGTCGCGGGATCCAATCGCGGGATAAGATTCCCGACGCCGGGATCGCATTGGTCGCGCACTCCCTAGAGTCAGGTTGAGATTTGAGTGTCCACTGAAGCTGGAGCTCTCCTTGGCACGGCTTCTTGGAAGCTGTCTCTCGTGGAAGGGATCTTGTGCAGCTGGTTGTGAGGTTATGATTCGATATAGCGGTTATTGGGGGCGTCGAGGATACTCCCGTGTGATCGAGGTGTCGCAAAATAGTTTTTCCGGTTCGTTTTGCAGTCTCGCCGTGTTTACGTCGGTAGCTGTGTCGTGTCGCGCTCAATACACGCGTACATCATACTCAATACTCAATGTACCGGGAAGACAGATACGTAGGTAGATCATTGAACTTGAGGACGATAAAAAGCCAAAATGTTGTTTGTGTTTCAGGTTCATAATTAGGTATCTGCAGGAGTATTACGTAAACCCTTCATTTTATACCGACCGACGGACGGATTCTTTACAAGCACTTTTAAAAACTAATTTGAATACGTTGCATGTCTGAGGGAAACCTAACAACCAAAGTTTTGCAGTTTGCATTATCTAACATACTTTCGCTGACTTTTTTATATAAACTTTGATTTTTCACCTTTCTGACAGGGATGAAAGTTTCACGGCGATCTATAAAAATAAACTGCTGGAAGTTGGCGAAGTTGGTAAAGTCACGAGCTTACCTGCCGACGCGGCTCGGCGAGGCTCGGCACGACTCGGCGCGGCTCGGGCGCGGCACGTGTCCGGGCGTGACCGGCATCGCCGATCACTCGCTGAGGTTTGACCGAGTGTTGCACCTGACGACAACATTTGTTTCATTTTAATTTAAGCGCTGTGTTTTGTATAACAAATGAACTGTTTATGTGAATACGACACGTAGGCGACAAGTTTTGAGATTACATTTTAACTTCGTACCTTCCGGATGAACAGGGGGAAGTTTTGCTCATTTCGAGTAACAAGGTTTAAGAGGCACGGAGATTTTGTGAAGGTATTATATTTCTTGCCATCTGAACCGCAATACAAGAATAATAAAAAGTTATTTAGTTAGATAGGTAACTGGAATGTGATGTGGTTATTTGTACCTAGTACATCATCCTCCGAGCCCCTTTCCCAACCATGTTGGGGTCGGCTCCCAGTGTAACCGGATTCAGCTGAGTACCAGTGCTTTACAAGAAGCGACTGCCTATCTGACCTCCTCAACCCAGTTACCCGGGCAACCCGATACCCCGTGGTTAGACTGGTGTCAGACTTACTGGCTTCTGACTACCCGTAACGACTGCCAAGGATGTTCAATGACAGCCGGGACCTACAGTTTTAACGTGACATCCGAAACACAGTCAATGGTGTCTAAGATATACTTAGAAAGTACATACAAACTTAGAAAAGTTGCATTGGTACTTGGGTGACCTGGGATCGAACCCGCGCCCTCATACTTGAGAGTCTGGTCCTTTACCCACTAGGCCACCACGACTTTATTTGTACTTAGTAATACTTTATTAAAATGACAAACTAAATTAAATAGGATCTATCATAACATTGGCATAAGGGCACAGCTGCTATGTATTATACCCAGCAATACAAAAGCATACAACGGCTATCAGAATAAACTAGTCGTTAGAGAGGTGATGTTGAGCGCTAGTACCGGGGGCGTGTGAAGGCAGGTTGCCGAATAATGCTGTCACGGCGGACGGTAATCTCCAGCCAAAGTATGGAGCTCCCGTCTGAATTGTTGTCCAACTTCTGCACGGCAAACCACGCACTCGCTACATAACACGCAACTGTTTTGCTCGGTGTTTGCTGGTTAGCCGTTGTTCAAATTTAATTCTTTATTAATAACTATATATACCTATTAAATAAGTTTGTTTCATAAAAAATTGAGGTACAAAAATCTTTAAAAACAAGCTTTTATTCAAATGCGCTAAAAGAAAAAAATAAACTTTTACTGTAACTTTACTGTCAACTTATAACGAAATTTCAAATTTAACATATTTGACACAATTTATATGTTTTAAAAGCTTGTCGCGAGATTTAAGTACTCGTATTTACTTTCTTAGTAAAATCGCGACAAGCTTTTAAAACATATAGATTGTGTCAAATATGTTAAATTTGAAATTTCGTTATAAGTTGACAGTAAAGTTACAGTAAAGGTTTATTTTTTTCTTTTAGCGCATTTGAATAAAAGCTTGTTTTTAAAGATTTTTTTACCTCAATTTATTTTATACTTTTTAGTTTTCACCTGGTATGTTCCTAAGTCTGTTTGCACTTTATTCTACTTGTCAAGCCCTGTCATTGGATACCCATATGGATGGGATTGAAAAAAATAGGTTATTCACCATTGTGTAGCGGCGGCCATCTTGGATTTTTATTTCGTAAAGTGCAATGTGTTTTACTTGTCAATCCCTTTCATTTGATACCCATATTGTATAGGTACCTTAACAATAACTAGTCCGCCATCTTGTATATTTAGCCATGTTGGATTTAGGATGACGTCACATAGCTTAAAATGCATTGTCATCCAAACTAAACATGTACGCAAAATTTCAGCTCAATCGGTTGAGGGTAAGTGCCTTAAAATTGAGTTGTAAAATTCCACCCGAACACACATACTTAGTTACATACATACATACATTGCAAGTTAAATAAAAGCTTGTAAAAACCGTGATGTTGTGTTGATTTCACTGTAATGCACAGCCACCTACCCAACTCAATATAAATATTTTACTGTAACATCTGATTCGAGTACATTTGGTATGGAAGACATTGCAACTTTTAGTGCTCCCGCATACTGCAAACTTTTAGTCGGCTGTCAATTTTTTCGAGCTCATAAATGAGTGTGAAAATGAATGAATGCACGCACATAACAACGATCAGGTATTTCAGTTGTATCAGGTCGACAAAAAACTGGAGTGTGTGTACTCTTAACCAATTGCTGACAATATGCAATTTATAGTGTGTACCTATGTTTAAATAAATAAATAAAATAAATATAACTACTTTATACGCTGTAACAGGCACCCGCAGCGTGTAGTTAACCCAGTGCGTGCGGCTGACCGCAACGGGGCGCGAGGTGCGTACGTGAGCGGCATCGCGCCCAACTATAACCGTTTAAACGCCTCCACTTCTTAATTTGTTTGCCGGCCACCCCCCACCTTCCACCTTCTCGCTAATTGTACAGGTACACCTTCCTTGTTTTTCGCTACTTAAGCATTTTTGAGAAATAAGCTTGAGGTATGACAGTATAGAATCTATCTGTACCGAAGCTCTCCTAAATAGTTTAATATTTAATTGAAAGTAATAATCTAAAGTATAGATTATAAGATTGTGAGAAATTACATTTTTTTATCTTTTACTTTTACGAAAACTTTTAAACAGTAAGCTGGGTATACGGTATTCAATGTAGTGGGTAGTTAGGTAAGTGAGGAAATCAATGGAGGTCAGTATGATGTCTTGCAGCTGCGATGATGATGAGTGTCCTTAGTCATACCAAAGTCAAAGTCAAATCATTTATTTCATTTAGGCCTTTACAAGCACTTATGAACGTCAAAATTATAACTAAGTTTGATTCTAGTTGCCCATTCCAAAAGTAGCTTCCTATGGAGAAGAACGGGCAAGAAACTCCATGGTTACTCTTTTTAAAAATAATATGGTATTACAGTTTGTATGTATTGATACATACAGTAACAGCATGCGAAGATCATGTAGAATCGCAAAGACAAATGAGGATAAAATGACAACTAAAATGCTACATGGTGTTCACATTTACAAATTGGTTTATATTTTGGTACAAAGTTACAAACAAATAATCAAAAGATCAATACAATTTTACTTGTTGGTGTAATTTTAATTTGTTAATTAATTTGATATTGTCAGTGTGTCCTATGGAGCAGGACCAGCATGTTTCCAAGCATTTTTATCTTGAATGTAATCTTCTAATTTATAATATGCTTGCTTACAAAGTGTGGCTTTTATATGAGTTTTAAACCGCATGTCATTCAGTTCCAGAATGTTGTCTGGTATTTTATTATAACATTTGACACAATATCCCATGAAAGATGTATGTACTTTAGATAATCTAAACTGCGGGATAGCTATTTTATTTTTATTTCTAGTGTTATAATTATGTCTATCACATATTTTATCAAAGAAATGTAGGTTTTTCCTACTTTACCTACTTTGAATAAATTCATTTTAATCTAGTTCTAAACCTTTCAATTAAATTTTAAACTATTTGGGAGAGCTTCGGTACAGTTTACCCGTATAGTAGCGTTGCGTAAAGTGGCCATTTAGTCAACGATGAATATTTCCAGCTGCGAGCGCTAGTTAATGCAGGCGCGGTCGCGGCGCGAGCTAATATTGCGAGCCGCGCGAAGGTTACGATTTATCTTTCAGCACTTCTTGAATATTTCGTAGCAACCCTGAATTTGTAAAGTGTTGGACTCCCCTGACATGTCGGAATAAACTGTTTTACAACGTTACTATATTACTCATCTTTACGTGTTTATGAAGAAAATGTGGATTATTAAAAAAGGAAGATTAATAATTAAAATAATTTTGGATAAAGGTCTGATTACAATGTGTATCTACATGTATCATGTACAATGTGTAAAATGGGTGTGTTGTAATCTATGCATAACAAATCACATGCACAACAACCTCTAATGTAGGTATGCATACCAAGTGCCATAGTAAGACAAATAAATGTTACTTAAATTGCAAAAACAGCCAGTCTCTTGCAAAATATACACCGCCATGAGATGAGTTCATAAAATCTCGTATCAGTACCTACGTTGCAAAATATGCTGTTACAGTTTTACAAAGAAATTAGCGAGTAACAGCCAGTTTCTTCATCAAGAGTAGAAACCAAAGTAATGTCATAAAGTAAAAGTAACGGTCAAATTCATTTTTAACCGACTTCCCAAAAAGGAAGAGGTTCTCAATTCGGCCGGTATGTTTTTTTTTTCTATGTATGTACATCGATTACGCCGAGGTTTATAGACCGATTTACGTGATTCTTTTTTTGTTCGACGCGGAATAGCTGCCAGTTGGTCCCATAGTCATCAGGTCAGGGATCTGATGATGGAAACCCTGAGAAATCGAGGGCAACTTTCGAAAGTTGTAAGCATACATAGGGTTAAACCTTGACACTCATATGTATGTCTGATAGCACTATTCAACAGTGAAGGTTTGGAGCTGACTTGATGATGGAGACCAAAGAAGGTCGAGGGAACTCGACAACTGAGTCTGTAAACTACCTCGTGTTTGGGCTTATATTATTCGTATTGACGAGACCTTTGCAACAGTGAAGGTTTGGAGCTGACTTGATGATGGAGACCAGAGAAGGTCGAGGGAGCTCGACAACTGAAAATGAAAACTACCTCGTGTTTGGGCTTATATTCTTGGTATCAATGAAAACTTTCCAGTTATGTGAATAGTGACCTTATTCGTTTCACTGAAAAGCTGAAAATAAAAAACTTTTTTACAAAAAAATATAACCGACTTCCCAAAACACTAAAAAGCAAAAAAAAACTAATTTTAGGTGCATCGGCCTAGAAGTCGGTGGCAAAATTAACTCAGGGACATCCATTAGACACCGACTTCTAGGCCGATGCACCTAAAATTAGTTTTTTTTGCTTTTTAGTGTTTTGGGAAGTCGGTTATATTTTTTTGTAAAAAAGTTTTATCTATTAGTTTTGCTGTTACTTTAGCCTTGAAAAAACGAATTTGACCGTTACTTTTACTTTATGACATTACTTTGGCTTTGACTTTTGATGAAGAAACTGGCTGTTAGTGTGTCACCGGCAACGAGGTGAGCACGCATTGTCCGCTGTTTGCCGGGTCGCGGGGTGAAACGCCCGCATGTGTGCGTCGCGGGTGTCACCCGTCACCCAATCATATCGCTTGTTACCTTGTGTTGGGGTGACAGCGTTTTATAAGCATTTTAAATGCTGCAATTGGTGTAAGTAGAATTTTAATGTGTGAAGATAGTTATTAGTTAGTTAGCATAGTATTATTATTAGGTATTCAATAAACTTGATTTGGTAACATGGCTTTTTTCATACTTACTAGCTTGCTCAATGTGAACTGGTGATAAGATTTTGAGAAGACAATTTCGAAAAGTCAATTTTATTTACCCACAAAAAATATCGGACTTTTCAAACGTCGCCACATTGACTCTCAAAGCAAATAAGTAGCGAGTGGAGAACAGTCGTAAATCGTGGCAGCGCGCGGCACCCGCCGGCTCACGGGTGACAGGTGGGCCGCGTTCACATACAAGTTCTGTTCCGTCGCCGCGACCGCACTCAACTTCACAGCAGACATCGCTACTACTTGTACATATCTATAAAAAATTGAGGTAAAAAAATCTTTGAAAACAAGCTTTTATTTAAATGCGCTAAAAAGAAAAAAATAAACTTTTACTGTAACTTTACTGTCAACTTATAACGACATTTTAAATTTAACATATTTGACACAATTTATACATTTTAAAAGCTTGTCGCGAGATTTAAGTACTCGTATTTACTTTCTTGGTAAAATCGCGACAAGCTTTTAAAACATATAAATTGTGTCAAATATGTTAAATTTGAAATGTCGTTATAAGTTGACAGTAAAGTTACAGTAAAAGTTTACTTTTTTCTTTTTAGCGCATTTAAATAAAAGCTTGTTTTTAAAGATTTTTTTACCTCAATTTATTTTATACTTTTTAGTTTTCACCTGGTAAGTTCCTAAGTCTAAATTCTGTAGCGGCGGTCATCTTAGATTTTGATTTTGTAAAGTGCACTTTATTCTACTTGTCAAGCCCTGTCATTGGATACAAATATGGATGGGATTGGAAAAAATAGGTTATTTACCATTTTGTAGCGGCGGCCATCTCGGATTTTTATTTCGTAAAGTGCAATGTGTTCTACTTGTCAATCCCTTTCATTTGATACCCATATTGTATAGGTACCTTAAAAATAACTAGTCCGCCATCTTGTATATTTAGCCATGTTTTATTTAGGATGACGTCACATAGCTTAACATGCATTGTCATCCAAACTAAACATGTGTGCAAAATTTCAGCTCAATCGGTTGAGGGCAAGTGCCTTAAAATTGAGTTGTAAAATTCCACCCGAACACACATAGTTACATACATACATACATACATACATACATACATTGCAAGTTAAATAAAAGCTTGTAAAAAAGTACAACTTATTTTGAAACTGATTAAAAAAAAAAATATATATATATATAATAATCCTGGGAGAAAACTATATTAGGCAACTTGGAGGTTACTGTTATCATTAATGCAGTTCTGTTTTTCTAGTTTGTAAACCATGGACTTTCAGAAGGTTCAATACCAATGTGGAGAATCAACATTGAGAAAAAATATTTGTGGAAATGTTTTGGCTAGAACAGATTAATACAAAATTTATATAATCAGCAGCAAATGAAAGTGCAGCGTGATCGCGGCCACATCTAGATAGCGTAATGTCTGTGTCAACTTGCGATAAATGGCGTGCCGCCGCGGTTCTCCGCAAATAAGTCATGTTTCACGATAACATCATTATTGCAACGTTTATACTACATTATTAGTATACAGATTATTGTACAATTACGGTCATATTGAGTTTATCAAACAAAGCTAATAAAAATTAATCAGTTGGTAAGGTACAGTTGACAGTTTTACACCTAATCATGTTAAGCTGTAGCCTCCCTTGTGTAGTCACTATGTAGTTTACTAGTCGACGGTCGTCTTATTTATGTAGTTACTGCCGTACCAGGGACACAAGAGACTAGCAGGTATAGTTATCGGCACGGATATTGAGCGCTGACCTTCACCTGCGCAGAAGTGATTTATTGGTTTATCTCCACTCTTCCGCCGAGAGCTCAATATCCGTGCCGATAACTATACGTGTAAGTTGTTAGAGAACAACGGCTTAAGCCCAGTTACGTACCCTGTCACCCAGCAGGCCAGGTCTTGTGAACAAGTGGGCTGCATTGTGTAATGTGGATAATCGTGTGTCGCGGCGTCAGTCCGAGCGGATTAATCTAAACAATCTTAACTAAGTTCCGTACGTCGCTGCTCCCGGGAGCAAATCTGAGGGCAACGGTCCGGTTGATAAGCGACCAACCAAAGGGCACCTACCACGTGTGTCACTTTTTAAGTGTTTGAAAATCTTTGGAAAGTGATTTATTCTGAGGGATTCATTCTGTCCTGAAAATTCTCCTGCCGAAAGATATCTTTTCACTCCAGCAAACCAAAGTTAACCAAAGCAAATAAAGTCCCAGCTATTATTTTCAGATCAGAAACCAGACATAAAGACAAGTGTGGTTACAAAACCTTTTAAACACTGTTGTAATCTTCAGGTGTCCAACATAGTCACTATGGGCACCATTCTATCATTTGCAAGTGTGTCCCGCGGCCGCTTGTAACTTGCATGTTGCGTGAATGCGGACGCCGGTTGAGCGCACCTGGCCGCCAGCCGGGGACTGGTGTTAAACTAGTATTATGGGCACACTGCTGCACTGCTTAACAATGCCAGCTAGCATTTTTAGTTTTGGACATAACGAGATAATAAAAATTGTGTGAATGTGAATTTTTTGGAGTAAAGTTGTCTCAAATTGACTGCAAATGTTTTGTGTATAACATTAATAAAAGCGCTGTTTTTTATTTCATTATCAGTTAAACTTCCATCGTATTATTGTCCAAGTTCTGTTTTGGCTGTCCTAAAATAACTACACATGCTTAATATACAAAATAATCAAGTTTCCACTAAATGTAATTAAAGTAATAATCTCCCAAAATACGGCTTAATAGTTATAAGACGTGTAACGATGAGTGACGGGGAGCAACAGGGCATAAATGTAATAATGCGGGCGTCTAGACGGCCAGCGCGCCCAGACGTAATACGTCCCACTACGGTACTGCAGCGAACCCCACTGGCATTCAACCTCCTACATACCTGCCATCGCGCACACACACAGACACAACGCAGCTCTGCTGTACATTTCAGAGAAAATCCCGGGAATCTTTGTAACATCTGCTGTTAATGCACGCGGACGGTAAGTTGTTAGAAGTATATTTGGTAGTACTGAAGGCTTGTCAGTGTATTGTACAGAGTGAAATACAAACACGTTCTCCTAATGGTACGTTAGAGCTTCGGATTGTAGCACTAATAACGTTTTAATTAGTCTGTTATGCGCTGCATGGCGGACTAAAACAATTTACGTTACAATGACAATAATATATTAAGTAAATATATCAAACAACTAAAACGAATAGATAGATATTCATTGATCTCGATATTTTAAATTAAACGTTTCTTTAGTGTTATATATATACTTACCTACATATCTACAAATATCTACAATGCTAACGACCCAATAACTTTATATGCTCAGGTATAGAACATATTTATGTAAGAACATACACACATCAAAAAAAGTTTGCGATCAATAGCATAAGCTCCTATAATTCTTTAAATTTAACTTTATCAAGAAAAAGTCTATGTTGTATGCTTTCTTTAAATAGGAATACCATGTTTGAAATTAAAATATAAAACTTTTTTATTATTTATTTTAAAAAATTGAGCCATTAATCATAATGTAATTGTGATAGAAAGAAGACGGATCACAATCCATACAAAATTGCCCCACGTCCTATAACAATGTGACGTACCTCAAAAAAAAGATAAAAATGTTTAAAAAAATATGGCATACTCTCTAATTTATTTTTTTTACACCTTCATACGAAAAAACTGCTTTAAAAATTGTTCAGGCGCTGTTATGAAAACATCGTTCATAGGACTATTTATGGACTATTTTATTAAATTATTTTTCTGTTTGATAGGGTATACCTCACAGGTGGTCCCATAGTCATCAGGTCAGGATCTGATGATGGAAACCCTGAGAAATCCAGGGCAACTTTTGAAAGTTGTAGGCATGCGCAGGATAAAAACTTGACTATAAGGTGTATGTCTTATAACACAATGCAACAGTGAAGATTTGAAGCTGACCTGATGATGGAGACGAAAGAAGGTCGAGGGAATTCGACAACTGAATATGTAAACTACCTCGTGTTTGGGCTTATATTATTTGTATTGAATAGACGTTTGCAACAGTGAAGGTTTGGAGCTGACCCGATGATGGAGACCAGAGAAGGTCGAGGGAACTCGACAACAAAATATGAAGTCGGTGTCTAATGGATGTACCTAAGTTTATTTCCCCACCGACTTCTAGGCCGATGCTCCTAAGAATAGTTTTTTTTTTTTCGCTTTTCGTGACAAGCACAGTTGTTACTATCTGCATAAGTGGAAAGTTCTCATCAATACGAATAATATAAGCCCAAACACAAGGTAGTTCACATATTCAGTTGTCGAGTTCCCTCGCCCTTCTCTGGTCTCCATCATCAAGTCAGCTTCAAACCTTCACTGTTGCAAAGGTCTATTCAATACAAATAATATAAGCCCAAACACGAGGTAGTTTACATATTCGGTTGTCGAGTTCCCTCGACCTTCTTTCGTCTCCATCATCAGGTCAGCTCCAAACCTTCACTGTTGCATATTGTTGTAAGACATACACCTTATAGTCAAGTTTTTATCCTACGCATGCCTACAACTTTCAAAAGTTGCCCTGGATGTCCCAGGGTTTCCATCATCAGATCCTGACCTGATGATTATGGGACCACCTGTGAGGTATACCCTATCAAACAGAAAAATAATTTAATAAAATAGTCCATAAATAGTCCTATGAACGATGTTTTCATAACAGCACCTGAACAATTTTTAAAGCAGTTTTTTCGTATGAAGGTGTAAAAAAAATAAATTAGAGAGTATGCCATATTTTTTTTAACATTTTTATCTTTTTTTTGAGATACGTCACATTGTTATAGGACGTGGGGCAATTTTGATCCATCTTCTTTCATAGAAAGAAAAAGACTGTTTAATTAAACTTAAACAACAATTTATTTTTTAAAGGTGTAAATTCAATATAAAATAACTCCTCCCCTGGCTCGAACACATGCGAAGATCCTCCTGGCCATGCTGAGGATCAAGTTATCCAGCATTTCCTGGGGTAACCTATCCCATCTATACTAATATTATAAAGCTGAAGAGTTTGTTTGTTTGTTTGTTTGAACGCGCTAATCTCAGGAACTACTGGTCCGATTTGAAAATTTCTTTCAGTGTTAGATAGCCCATTTATCGAGGAAGGCTATAGGCTACTTTTTATCCCGGTACGGGAAGTAGTTCCCATGGGATGCGGGTGAAACCGCTGGCAGAAGCTAGTTCTTCAATAAAGGCTTCCCTGAGCTCTAGAACTGTCTGCGGACGTGGCTCACGGTTCCATACTGCTCGTTTAAGAGCATCCCACGCGTGCTCTATTGGGTTTAAGTCGGGCGAGCCGGCAGGCCAGTCTAATCGTGTGATATCGTATTCTCAAAGAGCAGCATTGGCTCGTTGAGCTCGATGTGCGGGCGCATTATCATCGACCAGTACAAATTGGTCTTCCCCAGACACGGACACGTCAGTTATATGGATGACTGCTGATTCGGGATTCGTCAACGAACAGACAGTTCTGCCAAATGTTTTCGTCCTCACCTTCTTCATTTTGCCGAAGTCTAGCCCACTGCAATCTTCGTCGTTGACGTTGCCGGGAATTGAGCGGAGCTCGCCAAGACCTCTGTGCTCGTAATCCAGCCTGGTGCAAGCAATTGCGAACGGTCTGCTTGCTAACTTCAAGCCCAGAGGCAGCCCTGACTTCTGCTTTTATTTTAGTGGCATTGATTGTTGGATCACGGGCTGCCAGCAATCTAATAAGTATAGCGCTTTTGGGCAGCTGTCAAAACAGTTGGGCGACCGCCGCGGAATTCCCCATTCCGTGATACCTCTGCAACGTAGCCACGACACAGGATTGGGATATAGCAAGTCTGCGTGCTGTTATTGCTATTACTCTCGTGGTGTATCCTTCTTCCCTCAAAGTTACTATTCCAGCTCGTAAAACCTCTAATAATCCTCTTGGCATTTTTTCAATCACAACTTTCCGCGAAAAATATCTTAAATCGCTTATAATAGACTAAATCAGATTTCTGAATGAGCGTAAGCTAGGACTGAAAGCCTTTTTATATGAAACAACAATTGAACGGGGTCATTGTTTTATGTTTTAATTCTTTATCTTTATTTATAGATAAAGAATCTTAAAAGAAGACAAAATCATAATATATCTACAGTAACAAAAAAGATTTCAGTTTTTCGAAGTGATCGCAAACCTTTTTTGATGTGTGTATATTTTGTAACTACTAATATTATTAAAGTGATATTTGAGTGCGTAACAAAATATGAAAATTCTTTACAAAAGATTACAGCGATTCTAACGGAAAGCCGTAGTTGTTTGTGAAATTACTTTGAATGAATTTAATATTAAGTACTTAAGTACTATTTATTTAACCTAATGCGAATTAATATATTTGCAGTAACTCAAAAATAATTAGTTACATTATATTGATGCGATTAATTTAATTGAAGTGGTTTTAAACACTTTATTACCTTGAAATAATAAACACGATATTTATTTAGTAACCACCGCCGTATTATGTGGCGATGAGGGTTTTCAAGCATATTGAAAGGTAATTTGTACTTGACCAGCTATTGTTTTAAGAAGCTACATCGTGTACAAAGGTGTAGCAATGTCAGCAATAGCCAGTGGTAGCTAATCAAGGCACAGTTAGCGGTCGGTTCGGGTCGCACGAGGCGCGCCCTATATCACTTGCGCAATTTAAACGTCGGCTCGCCTCCTCGTCGGAATAAATTCAGCAAAGTGTCAAACAAGCGGACAACTTTCGCACCTGGGCTCACGGCCGCACACCGGCCGAGCACCGGCCGCGGCGCCGCGAGCCACGAGCCACCAGCGGGCTGGCCGACCAACTGATGGTGATGACTAGAAAGACGTATAGAAGGTATGTTTCTTGTGATGAATCACTAAAGTGGATATCATGTTTCGCGACGTTTAGACAGTAGGTACATAGATAGATAGATAGATAGAATACTCTTTATTGTACACTAATAATAAACAGAAGGACATAAAAAACAAGTAGTAAACGAGTACAATAGGCGGTCTTATCACTAAAAGTGATCTCTTCCAGACAACCTTTGGATGGAGTCGATCAGCAAAGAAATAGATTACGGGCAGTATACTTAGCGTACAAAAAAATAAAAAAAAACAAATATTATTTTATTATTTATACCAAAGAAATCAAATAAACAATACATACACATATATAAAGAAAGTAATACAATACAAAAATAGAAATATATAAGAAGGAGAAGCAGCATTAGTACATATGACAAAGGAACTCGACTCAATTAGAATAACAGACATACTACATGTTTAATGGGCTTTCTGAAGCACCGAGGAACTCGTCCTGTCAGTCTGATGGTCTCCTGTCTAAGTATCAGCGGCACATTGTGCGAGTAGAATATCATACAATTACTGAAAATAATAAACTTACATGTTACTTATATTTTAGTATTTCACAATAAGGTGTTACAAAACGCTTGATCTGTTAACTTGTGACGGAGGTCAGTCATTTAAAAACACCTTAGTCGGTAGCCATCTACAAAAAGTGGGTCCCGCGCGACACACCCAACGTTTTTTAAGAAAATTACTTCCAAATTAAACTGAGCAGTAGTTCGTAAGTTACAGTTGTAACTGTAATTACTTTGAACTGCTAACATTGAATTTCAATACTTAACCGTTTTTATGGATCAGTAACCAACTATGATCACTTGGTTTCAGAGGTAATAAAAATACGACTGTATTCAAATAAAATATAAAGTATACACAGTATCAAGGTTTATAAGCGCTTCGGTGAAATAGTACCCGCTTTTGGTATGATTTTCTTAAGCTTTTACACGTTATTTATTTTATTCGTGAGTTAGATTTCATTTGATCACCACCGTGCATAGTAAATGAAACGATATCCGGGAACTGAGTGAATAGCCTATACATCAGAGCACATGTCATACAGTGGTCTTGTTGGAACTTTACAAAAACGTCGCTAATAACTTTGTCACTGGTACTTTTATTTTTAGCATATATTGCCAACAGTTCCCTGAAATAGAACAATGGTATTGTGAACTTCTATTACATTTTAAATAAAGCTGAGTACAGCACATAATATTCTCACGCTATTGTGAGTGACTACAGTTTATAGTACCTATGCCTTTATTTGCGTATCACATTACTTTATAACTCAATGGATTTTTCGGGGATATTCCGCCGCTATAAAATTGTTTCTAATTACGTTACCTACTTTGTTAAAAGTTAACCAAACACATACAATGCAGTCAAATTGTATTGTGCAAGTAAGTGCATAGAGCTACAACATTGGGTGAATCGCGAAGTTTAGCTGCAAGTAAACAAGTGCACTAAGCTGTGTGCAATTGACGCCGGCAGGACACAATAAAACTAAATACATAGTACTGCCGCGACCCTATTCTGACCACAGCTGGTCTCTCATGTGTACCCAATTCATTAAGAAAGTTAAATTATGCGCTAATTCAAATTCCAATCGTTTGATGTTGTAAACATAACACTTTTAAATATGATTATATTATAAACTAAACTACAGTAACACTTAATATTTTTCCTGCTTAAACAATAAATAATACAGTTACGTAAAAACTATAAGACAATCTTGCACTGTTGGTACTTGCAACTTGCACGTACAATGTTGCTATTAGTTCTATTGGCGAGTCAGTGGTCGCCGGAATAAGGCACATGGCAACACAAAGGAGTGCTAACTTTGCTCATTAAGGAACATCTCGGCGGCGAGCGGCGCCGCGCGGCGAGCTCAGGCTTACACGTTATTCCTTCCTAATGAACACATTATGGGTAATTAATTGCTGGTGATTTTATTAGCTAACAGCGTCGCTCGCGTGTAGCTTGTCTTGTTCGCATGCATCTCAATATGGTACTGTTATGCCATTGAGTTATGCGTTTAAGGTTTTATGGTTTGTTATTATGAAGTGATTCAGCTTCTATCCAAAAACACACACAAATCCGCAAAACGAGACTTTTAAATAATAATAAAAAAATACGTATACCTAGACGACTATTTAAGAAAAAAGTCCTCCCGCGAGCAGGTTTCAGGGCACAGTGGACATGCGATTAGGTGGGACATCGTCTGCACGGCAGCCCCGCACTCTCACCCAAGGTCCGCCCCGCCCGCGAAACCCCACCTGGATCGATTATCTTTGCTCCGGCCTACCTGTGTTCGGAGTCTGTTTAGAGACTGCCAGACTCTTCTCGGGAGATCGTGTCCAGGAGGGAGACTTTCTAAGAGCGGGACAAACGGGGAGGGCAGTAAACTCCTCGATCGCCAAAGATCCCGTCTGGCTCGAGAGGCCTCACCATCGACAGGAGCAACGGTTTTGTAGAAACCCCTGCGGCTTTTAAGCCGCTGTGGCACAGGGGTGTAATAGTGCATGGGGTGTCGTTGGTCTGTTTCGAGTTTGGCTCTCTCGATGCCAGAGGCTACGCTTCTGCGAACATCTGGTGGGGCAATGCCGGCCAGTGGGTGTAGCATTTGTAACGGGGTCGGCTTGAGGTAACCAGTTATAATGCGGCACGTTTCGTTCAGTGCTACATCCACCTGCCCAGCGTGAACGGAACGACTCTACACTGGGCACGCATATTCGCCCGCGGAGTAGCAGAGTGCCTGGCCGGTGGTTCGCAGCACCGTTGGTGAGGCTCCCCAGGTCGTGCTCGTCAGCCTTCGCAACAGGTTGTTGCGGGAGGCAACTTTCTGCTTGATATACTCGCAGTTTTTCCTGAAAGTGAGCGACCTGTCAAGAGTTACACCCAGATATTTTGGTAGCTTGCAATGACTGATAGGTACACCTCGCCACTGGATGTTAAGGGTTCAACTCGCTTCTCTGTTGCGCAGGTGGAATACGCACGACTGAGTTTTTGAGGGGTTTGGTTTTAGGGCGTTCTCCTGGTAATAGGTACTCAGGTCTTCGAGTGCCTTATTTAGGTTTTCCTCTACCTCCTCAAAAGATCCCTGTGATGTCAAGGCCAAATCATCAGCGTACAGGAAGCGAGTCGTGTTTGGGGTAGATGGTTGGTCGTTGGTGTAGATGTTAAATAGTAACGGAGCTAGGACGCTGCCTTGGGGTAGGCCATTCCTTTGGGCTCGCCAACGACTTTTATCGGAGCTAAGGTGTACTTGGAACCGGCGATTCTGGAGGAGCTCACCAAGGACCCCGACAAATTTACGGTCTCCAGTAAGTTCGCCCACCTTCCACAGCAGGCGTTTAATGTTGACAGTGTCGTAAGCCGCAGAAAGGTCGACGAATACAGTGCCTGTCACCTTGCCGGTTTCAAAGCCGTCCTCTATGTGCTGGGTAAGGTTGAGGGTCTGGCTGCAGCATGATTTTCTAGGTCGGAATCCAGCCTGTTTCGGAATCAGCTTTGGATCGACCAGGCTAGCAAGGCGGTTTAAAATTAACCTTTCAAATAGCTTGAAAGTGTGGCACAGGAGAGAAATTGGCCTGAAGCTTTTAGGATCATCAGCAGGTTTCCCCGGTTTAGAATAGCAATGGTTTTGGCTTTCCTCCAGAGGCGGGGGATCCCTACTGATGTCATGCAGTTGTTGAACAGCTCCAGCAGCCACGACACCGCAACAGGGCCTAGGTGTTGGATTTGCTCCACTGAGATGTTGTCCATTCCAGAGGCTTTGCCGCGCTTAAGCTCCCTTATTCCACTAGTAATGTCAGCAAGATTAAAAGGCTGACAGATGGTTGAGTCACTAGTGTTCTCTGGGTATCTCACTTTTGGGACTCTGCCAAGCCGGTGTTCTGGCTTGCCGTTCACGATAAGCTGATGAGCAACTTGGTTGGCCGTTACCTTACTCGGTGACACAGCTGGTGGAGCTTCATTGGTGAGCATAAATATACTAACATACATTAAGCTATATGAACTAACACTAATAGATCTAATGTTTTGAGAAGAAGTGTAAACTTTTAATATCTACTGGAAATAAAAGGCTTTTTTTTTAACACAACAAACAAACTACATGTTCTGTGACAATCGAATTGATATGATCCAACTGTCTCGTATATTATCGACCTGGGATATTGCCCATACATTCGTACCTAAGTCTAGTATCATCACAATCCCGAATACATTAACACGCGAGCACCAATTAAAGTAATAATTTAAAAGCTCACTTAACTCTGTCTGCGAGAGTTCAATTATGTATAAAGGGTAGGCAAATTGCTTGTACCTGACGAAAAAATCCATTAACTTCGTGAAAATAAATGTTTTTGCCAGTGTCTCGCTTGTGCCTTATTGTACCTACTGTGTAAATCTAATATGTGTGTAAGAGCAATAGTACAGCCTACGCATGATTGTTTAATTTTTCTTTCGGGACACTTCGTATTTCTTATTATGACACTATGAAATGGTTTTGATTTATGGCAAGGATGCCATTAAACAGAGATTCCCACATGTAATGCGTCAGTATTATGTAACTTAAAGTTAGTGGTGAGGTGGAACCAAATGCCTTCACAAAATAAAACAGTCACGTCAAAAATGAATATCAATAGGTATTTTAAATGCAAACAATGTACCAAATAGGTTTTCCCTTGCTGTGCCACACAGTACGCCTGGCTCCCACTCGAACAGCTCAAAGTGAGCAGAAGCGACACTTAATTGGTGACGTTAGCGCGGACATTAACGAGCGAGTGACGTCACGACGCGTCACCGAGCGACACACACAGTTATTTGTTGCAATATTTTATACAACCATTTTCTTTGATCATATTTTGTATTTTTTTTTAGTAACATTTAATTGGCAACAGAGTAACTAATTTTTGTGTATATTGACGATTTGTGTGAGTTTTTCACGGGAGGTTTATAAAACGAACATTTTTGATGGTCAGACACGAGTAACGAAAAAGGTTGTTTTAGGAAGCTATTCAAAAAGAAAAGACAGATGTAACAAAGGTTTCAACTGATTAACATTCATAGATCAGTAATTGAAAGAAAATCTAAAAAGGATTTACGAATACGCGATAGTAAACTTCCATACAAGAAGTGACGAAACTCGTTTCACCTGGTCACAATGCCAATCGGCAAGTAATTACCGGCGGAGTGTTGCCAATGAACCAGCGTCGCCGAGTTGTTCTTTACTTTATTCATGATTTATAGCCGCGGCCTGAGCGCGCCCGATAGCGCTACCCCACAATTAATAACTAAATACTTATGTCTGACCGCCGCTCCCAGCCCCTACTGGGAACTGGGAGCCATGTCAACTCCTCGAGTTTGTGCTCAGTGTTGAACTTTCCAAGTATCTTGATTGTAGGAAAGATAATATGAGCGTTAGGGAATTATGTGTCTGAAAAAATATTGAAAAAAGTTTGCATCGTTCTACCTACGATAACTTACGCTTGATGCTAGATGAATGAATGGACCTCCCTTCACTAACATGATTTTGTAGAACATCATACTAATGCAAGCCGTTGTAAATGCCTGCCAATTGTAAACTTTGTCAGTCGTTTCGATAGTTAGAAGACATTTAATTAGATCGCACAGTCAATAACAAAATTTTGGAATTATTTTAAGTTCTTTATTTCATTTTCAGAAGTGAAGCGCTTGAAAAGGATTAAAATCAAGTGCAGCAGCTGCTTTATTTGTCTTATGTTTTCAATATTGAAATATGTACTTTATTACGTTTCGAAGCTTCCAAGAATCGTTAGTTATTTTCGTGTAAAGAGGTAAGTCATGAGGTAGTTGCTACAGCAACATGAAAGATTCTTGGAAAATATTAAGTAAAATGTACACCTCATTATAGACCGATTTTCATCTTTGTGGAAATTCATTTTCGTAATTTTATAAAGTGAGCATCGGTTGAGCAGGGGTATTTAGCGATAAGTAGGCATTCTGTACACTTTATTATGCTACTTAAAACATTTGTGGGTCAATGAAAAACTTCAAAGACAAATAAGAGCGGTTGCTTGAACGAAACAAGCTCAAGAAATTGAACAAATAAGATCAATTTCAATAAAGACTCAACGACTTCATTAATTTAATTAGAACATTTTGATCCCCGCGATAAATATGTAAAACACATCTTATTAAGTGTATCCTCTTTGAAGTAGGTTAAATGTCCATGAAATTAATTTGCTCCGTGTTTGCTGGCCCGGGGCTGTTGAGATGGTTGCACCCCGCGCAGCGCTTAATCGCCCATTATTTAAATTTCCTAAATATAATTTGGGGGTATTTCCGACTAGATATTGTGTATAGACTCGTATTGCTCGATGGGGATGCTGATGGAGTTATGAATCTGTTTACATGGTGTGGCGGCGGTTGTTTTACGAGGGGAGCAATCATACCCTAGATCTGTTGATGGTTGAATTAACTTACGGAATTTTAATTTTGTGGTGACATCATATAATACTGAGTATAAGTATTTGAGAACAATATTGACTTAGTGTTGTGACTGCAACAGCTCATAATTTAGGTACTGTTCATCGCATGGACACTAAACCTTTAAGTTATAAAGAAATAAGGCTTGCTCTCTTAGCTCATCACAATTTATTTATAACATATATTTGGTACGTGATTGTTACGACACATTCATTAACCCCTCACGCGCCATCCCCCGCGGATGTCAGACTGCACCGTCAGGGAGGCAGCCCCCCTCTCAAATTTAATAACTCTCGTCTTGTCGAAGAAATTGAACACTTCACTATGTATGGCGGAAAAAACCATCTGTAGAGGCGACGACGTGTGAACCTCGCGAGATTGACGCGCTATATTAAATTGTTAGTAAATATTGACAAGTGCACGGTTTATGTAGCGCTCAGTTACGACAGTTTTCTTAAATAACGTGCGGTTTATGACTTTTGTATACAGTACTTTAGCAATTATATCAACTCTTCTATAACGTCAAAATTTTAAGAATTTATCACCCAAAACTGATGCCCAAACTCATAATGGACTACAAACTACACAACACACAACGGTCTATTTAAAGCTGCTAGAAGGCCGGCCGGTTTATAAATAATTCCGCAAGTATTATCGATTCAGCGCTAATTAATAAACGTGTCTTAGCGAGTCGGACGGCCGGGAATAAAACCGGGATTAGTGCGGAAGCGACGGCGCGGGATTAAGCAGTCGTTATTAAATAAGTTGTGCAGGTTCAGGCGACTACTTACGCTCACTATCACGTTTTATAATCGCTGGCTTCGTGTGCACTATTTTCTCATCTAATTGAATTTCGGACAAGTTCCCAGACAGTTGCGGTCCCAGATCATTTTAAAGAAACCTCTTTACTTACAAGAATTTGTGTAGACTTATTACTTAGATTGGTAGTTATAACTTTATGTTTAAAATGTCTGTTAAATAATGTCCTTATCTTATGCAACATTCTGAATTATTTGTAGTAGATCCGTGTACTTTAATGTATATTTACCGTTTGTTGACTAGAAACAACCAAAAGTTTAATTTATTATTATAAAATAAAAACAAAATAATTAGTGAAAGAGTGATATCCATTAGTCGTGCATGTGAGACAAGCCTTATAAAACGTTAAGCCAAAGAAATAACATAAAAAGGAACTTAGTCCTTTGATATTGAAATAAAAAATAAATGCTATATTACCTACTAGCAAACTTTATGTTTTATAGTACTCGCTAAGTAATTAAGTTTGAGTAATATTACTTAGATACTAGTACTAAGGTATACGAAATCATAACCGTAACCGAACTGTGACGTGTTTCATTATGTAACTGAAAGCATCCAATGTCTACCAAACAAAAACAAATGAATGTCTACTATGGGTATTCAATGGCTTTTTGGTTCTTCAAAAATGTAAACAATAAGAAATTCACAAATAGGTTTATTGAAGGCCAGTACAAGCATGCAACAATGTCCTGAAGAAGCAATACGAGGGACTGTAAATCCGGTTATGATTAATTCGGCAGCGCTGGACGGACAGCGGCTTACAGCGAGAGACAGCGCTTCAGAGTGCTGTATTATAAATACGAGTACTGAGAAGGTTCACTTTATATGGGACGAATACCAAGAAAACTTTACCGTGTGATGATGTTTGTTAGTTTTGGTTTACTTACATTGCGTTTTTACTATGAAAGTATATAGGGTTTAATTTTTAAAACATAATAGGAAGACAGTTGTTCCTATTGGGATATAAGTTGGATTTTTTTACCGATTCCCCAAAAAGAAGAAAGTTCTCAATTCAACTGTGTAGGTGTATATCTTTTTTCCAATAACTTGGAGTAGTTATCTCAGTATGTGGGTAATGATTACTATATGTATACCTGGGCGTAAAATCAAAACTTTCAAATCAAAATCAAATCAAAACTCATTTATTCAAACTTGGCTGCAAAACAGCACTTTTCGAACGTCAAAAAAAAAAAAATTACATAAGACAGCCCCCAAAACGCCCACCCTTCACCACTTCCTATGTGTTTTTGCTGGGAAGAAGAAGTGGCGCAACAAACTCCCCAGCAACACATGTCTGTCTGTAGGTTAAAAGAACCTTTCAACAAAGTAGGTACAATGAGTATATTGCAGTATGCAATACGCAATATTGTCATAAAATAAAATTACATTTAAAAATGATTTATAAAAATCCACCACATGCTAGCTAGCACTCACCCTACGTAACTTGTCTAACTCAAGCATTGAATAAATATGATGTGGAAAAATAATAATTGTATAGCCTCCAATTATTTATAATAGTTTACGAGGGAGTGCCCACCTTCATGTGATATTCTATTGCAACCCTATGTAATGTACAACATGGGTAAGTAATGAATCTAGTAAATTGGACCGCTCTGCCAGAAAAAAAAAGAAGTATATGAAAAAAGTTTAAAATTATATAATACTACTTATATAGTCAGTAAGACGACCTGGCACCACAAGCAGCACCCGTTCACGAGCATAACGCGAGGATCAGCCATCGCCCCCCTCGCACATTTTTGAGGGAGGGAGGCAACCCGACCGCCGACGCTACCGCAAGCAGTGCCGTCTAAGGGAGCATGACGTACTCACTGCTACACAACTCAATATCAGGATCAATTATCGCTAAGTAGTGGTCCTTATTTACTGTAATCCAAAGTAAAAAAATATAAATAGATGATTAAAATAAAATATAATAAATACAGTAAATGTATCCTGTCAATAATGTAAAACCAAGTAATGTCAATAATAACAAAAAATTAAATTGTAAAAAAAAAAAATGAATAATAATAATTGATTGTAAAATTTAGATGTCATTTACAAAAAAAAAAAAAAAAACAATTATAATATAATATAGCTGTCTTGCGTTCAACATGGCGACCAACTATTTTTATCATTCAAATAATCATTAATTGTATAATATGCCTTTTGAATAAGAATAGCCTTAATTTGTTCTTTGAATTTATTAAACGGCTGTTCTAATATAGACAGAGGAAGTTTATTATAGAAACGAATACCTAGACCCAAAAATGAACCATGTACTTTATGAAGCCGGTGAAAGGGTACACACAGTTTATGCTTATTTCTTGTATTAATGGTATGGACTTCACTTTTTTTGGTATATAAATGTAAGTTCTGTCTAATATACAGTATATTGGCAAAGATGAATTGTGATGCCACAGTAAGAATACCAATTTCTTTAAACAGCTCTCTAAGGGAAGTTCTGGGACCTAATTGGTATATCGCACGTATAGCACGTTTTTGTAGAATAAATATATTCTCTATATCAGCGGCTTTGCCCCACAACAGAATACCGTAGGACATAACGCTGTGAAAATAACTGAAATACACCAATCGAGCTGTGTCGACGTCTGTGAACTGTCTGACTTTTCTGACGGCGTAGGCGGCAGAACTAAGCCTTCCCGCGAGGCTGGAAATATGTGAACCCCATTGAAGTTTTGTATCTACTGTTATACCCAGAAACACGGTAGATGCAACGGTTTGAAGAACCTCGTTGTTTAGGATAACATTAGGACCTAGGTTTTTTACATTAGGCAAAGTGAACTTAATACATTTTGTTTTTTTAGCATTAAGTACTAAATTGTTTGTGGTAAACCAGTGCGTAACTAATGAGAGTGCACTGTTTACCTCTTCAAATTGATCTCTATTTCTGTCAACTTTGAAAATGAGAGACGTATCATCTGCAAATAATACAACGTCGCAGATATTATTGAGGTGGTAAGGCAGATCATTGATGTATACTAAGAATAAGAATGGACCTAATATAGAGCCTTGTGGCACGCCTAGCTGAACTGGAAGGCCTGATGATTTAGAACCATTTACATCTACACATTGCAATCTATGTTGTAAATACGATTCTATTACGCTGAGAGCTCCGTTTTGGACTCCGTAAAAGCGTAATTTGCGTAAAAGTGTATCATGATGGACGCAATCAAAAGCTTTGGAAAGGTCGCAAAAGACTCCAATAGCATTTTGAGAATTTTCCCATGCGTTATAAATATGTTTTAAAAGTGCAACACCAGCATCTGTGGTAGAACGACCTTTGGTAAAGCCATATTGTTCTGTATGAAGGAGGCTATTTAAATTGAAATATCTTAGTAACTGCTTGAGTATTAACTTTTCAAAAATTTTACTGAAGGCAGGCAAGATAGAAATAGGTCTAAAATTACTAAAGTCTGACTTATTGCCTGATTTAAATAGAGGTATGACTTTACTGTGTTTCATGAGGTCAGGAAAAACACCAGTGTCAATGCACTTATTGAATATGATAGCAAGGTAAGGAGCAATGATGTCAATTATATTACCTAATAGTTTGATGGAAATGTCCCAAAAATCACCCGTATTTTTTAATTTAAGAGTTTTAAAAACATTAATTACATCCATTGGAGTAACGTGCTCAAAACTAAACAAAGAATTACATTGAGGCACACTAGCACGCATAAGCTGTTCAGCGTCAGTTGAAGATGAATTTAAGGAGCGAGTCGTGGTTACAGGTATATCCGCAAAGAACTCATTAAAAGCTTTGGCTACATCAGCCGCATTACTAATAAGTTTATCGTTCAGTAGAATTTCTAACTTATTTTCATGGTTCACTGATTTGCCCGTTTCATTATTAATAATTCTCCAGGTTGTTTTAATTTTATTTGAGGAGTTTTTAATAGAATCACTTAAAAATTTTGATTTTGCAAAATTGCAGACCTTTTTAAATATTTTGGAATATTGTCTAACATAGTTTACAAAGTTATCGTCAAATTGACAAGTTTTCATACCGTATAACTCATATAGTCTCGCTCTACTTATATAAATACCTGGAGTGGCCCATTGATTGAACTTGGCCGAGGTACCTTTAATATTTAAGGTTTTGGTCTTAAATGAAGAATTGAACTCATTCTGTATGACACCAAAGAGGGATGTATAAATGGTGTTAGGATCGTCATTAGCAAGAATAGAAGGTTCAAGATTTTTTGTAACATTACTTTTAAATCTAACACAACGACTAACTGAATAGGGTCTGCATTCTATTTTAAGTGGCTCAGTGTGAACTAACATGGGAAAACTAACTTTTTGTCCACAGTGGTCAGACGTAAGATGGTTGATGACTAAGTTGTTGGAGGCCTCAGTGTCACTAAATATGTTATCCAGACAGGTAGAAGTAGTGGCCGTAATTCTGGTTGGTTCAAAGAATATATTTACTAAGTTAAAACACTTAAATAAGTTTAATAGTCTTATAGATAAAGGAGAATCCTCCAAAATGTTTACATTAAAATCTCCACATACAATTTTACCTTTGGTGCTTGATTTTAATTTATTAAGTAAATCTTCAATGATTGATTCGAAATTGTTAAAGTCACCTAAGGGGGGCCGGTAAACGCAAACAATAATATAACGCTCAAGTTCCACGCAAGACAGCTCAATGGTGCGCTCGATAGAAAGACTATCTAAATCAGGGCGTTGTTTACATTTTAACATATTTGAAACCAAAACCAAAGATCCGCCTCGAATAGCATTCTTTCTTACAAACGCACTTTGCACAGTGAAATTACTATTATTAATAAATGAAACTTGATGTTCTTTTAACCAATGTTCAGTTAAACATAGAACATGAACATTATGGTTCTCCAAAAATAAACTTAATTCTAATTCTTTGCCAGACAAGCCCTGCATATTTTGATGCACAACATTTAATAAATGCGGCCCATCCTTTGTCGCGCCTAATAGTTTAAACTACTGGGCGTATCAATAATTATGTTAGTATCACTACTAACAATATCCGAAGATACATCAGACGTACCTGTGTCAGTTTGTATACTATATGCTAAAATATTAGCAATATGTCTCCTACACCTAGCTGGTAAATACATTGAGTACTCTGTCAATTTAAAATCAAAAATATACTCATTTATGTCAAAATAAAGAATGGCATTAACAAGTTGACAAGTCCTATTATAAAGGAACATGTTCAAATCAAATATGTGCCTACTTTGACCAACGGATAAGTTATAAGAATATGGCAGAGCACATAATATGAATTTAATGTCATTTAAATTTATTATTAGATTAACATAATCTAATAACTCTTTTCTACTTACTGCCAAGCTATCCCCATAAATTAATATTACAGTTGAACCCGGGATGAGCTTAGACAACTTAATGTTTTGCGTTAAGTGGCTAAAACTAGCACCAGGTACACAGTGATTTATTACATGATGATGCGAACACTGATTGAAAATACTACCAATGCCTTGACCAAACTTATCTGAAAAGATATATGTTACATTGCTATTGCTCACACTTGTAGCCTTGTCAGAACATACTTTTAATTGGGGGGCAAGGGTTGTGACAATTTGGGCCTCCTGTGGGGATGACACACTCTGTGATGCTTGTGGGGGTGTTAAACAGTGGGCCTCAGATGCTGGGAGGCATGAACAGTTACAAGAGATCTTATTTGTAAGCAAGTCATACTTCTCTGCATTATGAATTACTAAGTCCACCAGCTCACAGGCCTCCTGCAAACGCTTTGTTAAGTCCTGCTGTGAAGCTTCGTACCTATGGAAAATATCCCTAATGGAATTTTCTTTAACACAGAGTTCATCCTGCAAACGTTGTATGTCACTGTCATATATAGTCCTGCAAATGTTCAATTCATGTTCATAATTATTTAAATCCTTCATTAAATTAATGTTTTTCCTTCTTAAGATGTTATTTGATTTAAAAACTGTGAACTTTTTCAAAGTTTTCTTAAGTTTTTTCACTACCCTACTCATTTTTAAATATTTTTTTATTTTATTATGTGTATTACATGTAATTTTATTCTGAACTAAAGTATCGTTGGTCAAGTCAATTGTTACCATTGGCAGGTTACTAAGAGAACCGGACGCACTACCAACAAGCTCATTGTACAGACTGCAGGTGTTCGCAGACCGTTCACTGGACTTTGCAGACTCCAACTGTGTGATGGTGTTGTGAGCTCGGCTTAGCTCATATTCCAGCTCAGAGATCCTTTTTAAAGCCAGTTCATGTGTGTCACTGCACTCTTGCATGTTTGACACAAGTTGATTTAAATGTTGATTTTGGTCAAGTACATCCATATGTTCAATATGTAATTCAGCCAACTGGTTCTTAAGTTCAGTGTTCTTGTCTACAATAACCTTAACTTCTACCTCGCTATCATCCCGTTCTTGTAGCAGCTGTTTACACAGGTTTTTGCTATTTTCCAATTCTTTCAACGTAGCCCTCAACTTTTCCTCAAAAGATGCAGCTCTACGGGTCAACATGATGAATAGCTAACCCTGAGACACCCTGGAATGTGAGAAGAGACAGCTAAGTGAAGGGAGAAAGAGAAAGTTAAAAAGTAAAGTTTGGAAACAAAGGACTGAAGAAATGTTTTAACGCTCAATACAGAGTAAAGATTCTAAAGCTAATTGTAAGGAAAAGAGTACTCTGTATTGTTTGATTAGAATTCAGGTAAATTATATACCTAGAAACCAAAAAATTAAAATAAAATACTTATTAAAAGTTGTTGAGGGTAAATTTTTTTTTCTAATGTATCATTTGAAAATTAAAGTATTTGATCACTAGAATGAATTTGTAATCAATTGTTGATAAGAATCATTCATTGGATTTAGAGATATAATCTAACAATGACCACATAAAACAGCTGATATCGTTAAGTAATAGACATTTAAACTTATAAGTTATGGGGCATATTTAGACGCAGCTTGAAGATGATTTGGTCATTTAACATTAAATATATATGCTGCGTATAGAAAAATAGTTAAATGAGGGGACAGAATATCTAATAAATAGTAAATAAGCAAATACTCCCCGGGTTTTATGTTCGTCTCGAACACTTTCAAATCAGTCCGTTGGGATGACAGCCGTTTCTTTACGATGGATTTCTATTGTTGTCTCGCAACGAAATAACTCACTAACATTTGTCCTTATATATAATCACTAAATCTACTGATTCTAAGGCCATTTACAATAATCAAAGCACTAAAACTATTTAATTTTTCTATAAAATCAAGGACACATATTTTTGACAACCGGCCACCAGTGTTGCCAGATTTAACTTTAATGAATCTTATTGAAATTGTGAACAAAAGTGGATCTTCTGGTCCTATTGCTTCCCACCCGGCACTGTACACAGTTTTACGAGGTGACAATTGCGCTTTAATTTGATCGAATCGCTAGAGACTCCTTGTTTATTGGCCCCGACTGATGCAGCCTCTCCACTCCCTCTCACAGGCTTATCACCCGCTCACAATGACGACGGACTTTTTTAAGTCCTGACTTTGTTTTTTTCTTCTTTCTAAGGACAGGGTGTTGTTTCATTGCGAGTAAGATTGTCTTCTATTTTGATCCGGTTGATACGGTCAGTGACCGGATTGGGAATTGTGGGACTTTAAGCGAATATTAAGATTATAAATAGTAAAAAGAATTGTATAATTTATTATTTTATAATAATTACAATGCTTAGAAATTAGGTACTCATATAGCATTGGAGATTAAAGGTAGGTGGCAGGAATATTTCGAAAGACTGAATGAGGTTTTGTGGTGGGCCCTTGAGGAGAAAAGTATACCAGGGAAGTATGTGCAGTTGATTCGAGCGATGTACGGCAGATGCAGTACACAAGTCCGGTCCGCAGCGGGCACTACCGCCAGCTTCAGTGTAGGTGTTGGCTTACATAAGGGGTCGGCTCTCAGCCCGTACCTCTTCCTGCTGGTATTGGACGCGCTAACGGCAGATATACAGGAGGAGGCACCCTGGTGTATGCTTTTCCCCGATGACATTGTTCTGGTGGGGGAGAGTGGGCCAGAGGTCAAGAGTAGATTGGAGGCATGGTGGCTGAGACTGGAGATAGTAGGTTACGCATCGGATCAATACTGGATGGATAAAGTGGCGACAGGTAACTAGCACTATTTGTGACCTGCGGATGCCCCTCAAAGTGAAGGGCAAAACTTACAAATCCGTCATTAGACCTGTCGTCCTGTATGGATCGGAGTGTTGGGCATTGAAAAAGAAGGATGAGAAGAGAGTGCATGTAGCAGAAATGAGAATGCTGAGATGGATGTGTGGTGTTACAAGAATGGATAAAGTGAGGAATGATTACATTAGAGGAAGTCTGAAAGTAGCGCCAGTTACAGAAAAGATGAGAAGTAGAAGATTTTCATGGTATGAGCATGTAATGAGGAGGGATGATACGCATGCAACAAAGTGTGTGCTAAGTATGAATGTAGATGGATGGAGAGGAAGAGGAAGACCTAAGAAAAGATGGATGGATTGCCTGAAAGATGACATGAATAGGAAGGGAGTGAATGTCAGTATGACGAGTGATAGGGGAAAATGGAAGAGAATGACATATTGCGCCGACCCCAAGTAAAATTGGGAACAGGGCAGGAGAAAGAAGATAGCGTCGGCGTCCACGGTCGATAATAAATATTTTAAAAATATTCATATGTTTCAAAAACGGAACAAATATAATGACCACCATAAAATGCTTTGATACCCTTAGTTTTGTAACCAGAAATATCTACTGAACACCAGAAAAATAAAGTCTAAAAATGTAATGATACCAGCTATTTTAGTCACGACTTCACTTTAAATTGTATTCGACCACCAAATTTAGTAAATGATCACCAACTCTTGACGACCAAATTAATATATTATTTGTGCCTAAATAAGTCACTGTGATTGCCATAAAATGTAGGCTTATTACCAAATAAAGTATTATGATGCCATAGTAAGTTATGTGTCCGGCTCGCAATGCATGCGTGAGTGTCAGTATGACGAGTGACAGGGGAAAATGGAAGAAAATGACATATTGCGCCGACCCCAAGTAAAATTGGGAACAGGGCAGGAGAAAGAAGAAGAAGAATGTGTTTCTCAATACACTCCCTCGAAAACACACTCTTATCGCACTGTTTAGAGGCATGCAATAGACAATTTTCCACCCTAGTGCAGGAAAAGGGTCCTCATAATGTTATTACATTTATTGTATCAGGCCGAACTTATTTTTTTGGAGTCAGTTCACTTAAACAGGATAGCAAGATGTAAAAACTTTGATTATCATTTTATATTAAAACGCTGGTATAATTTTGATGATCATTTACTACTTTTGGTGATCATTTACTACTTTTGGGATAACAATGATTTATTTGGACTCATTTTGCTTAAATAGGATAGCAGAATTTAAAAACTTTGGTTATAATCTTACTTTAAAATGGTGGTTTAATTTTGGTGATCATTTACTATTTTTGGCTTACGCATGATTTATTTTGGAGTAATTTCACTTAAATAGGATAAAAAAGTGTTAAAACTTTGGTTATAGTTTTACATTAAAATGCGAGTTACATTTTGGTGATCATTTACTATTTTTGTCTGCTATTTGTTACTATATATCTGGTGATCAGTTAAACATAAGCCTTTCAAAAATACAGATTTTCACTAAAATACAGCATTATAAGGTAGAGAACAAGCTTATAATATAAATAACATAGTAAAACTTCACCTATGTTGCTCTTGAGGGAGTAACGCGAGCAAACTATCATCTTATTAAATTATCCAATTTATTTGTGAGATTGAAGTCAACGTCCTCTGTCCACACGCTCCCGTCATACTATACTTACTAGTATTTACGACTTTCTGAGATTAATACGATAATATTATGTAGACACAATTACTTTGAGAAAAGAGACCAATCCGCCGTACTACGCAATAAAGAGGTCCGAATTTAAATGAATCAACTCTGCATGAAAGCAGCACATTGTATTACTTCCATTATTAGGTAATAATGAGGCAATAAACAGCTTCCAATATAGCTCGTTATCGAGTAACATAATAATTCTTTGCTCATTAAAGCTTGTATGGAAATTAAAGAAATACGAGACATTGAGCTGCTTGTGTAAGTTAATGTAGTATATGAAGTACATGCACATTTAAAGTAATTATTCGTTGCGCATGTTTTCCGGAATAAAATTGAACTCGTTAGCATTAATAATGATAATATAGGGAATAAGGAGTGGATTGTATACTTTGAGGAGGAGAGCTAAATGTGAAACTTAGTGCTTCACTTGAAAGATGCTAATGTTCAGCAGTGGACCCTCCCGCTAACGATGATAGAACAGTACCGAATCCATGAAGTGTGGGTTCTGTTAATGTCAATGTTAGTGCTAGGAAATGAATCCATTGTTAACTAAATAAATATTTAGGAACAACGTCACGTGATGTTTCATACCGTACCGCTAATATATTTTACCCCACGCTCTTCGTCTAGTCAGAAGAATCATGCATGCAAAAATATTGTTATGCATAAAGCTTTTATTAGCGAAAAGGTCACTGATCTTTCTAGCAGTTTAATTGTTTCATTTTATACAGAAACAATATTGCACATAAACCTTACCCAGTGGTCTGTTTATAAATTGTTTGTTAAACAATTTAATTAAGTATGAATGATGTCGTTGCCATGGCGACCGGTATTCACTGGTCAGAGTTATTAAATAAGTTTGCTCAAGTTGGGAGTACTTTACAAGTTTTCATTTATTTATTGCCGATTTATACAGCGGCCAGCAGTAATGCGGCCGCGGGGTGTATTCTTGATATAAACGACCATGTTTCGTTGTTATTACCTACAACAATAAGAATTATTGCTCATTTTTGTTGCTAGGACCTATCAGGATAAGTACGTAAATATGTTTTGCTCCAATTTTGTCTGTGGTTGATTCTATTAATTTATAGACGACGCCGCTTGTTTGTTTGCTTCGGACATTGTCCGGGGTTCACAGAACGTGAAAACACCACACATCAGGTACAATAAATACAGTTGCGTACCCAAATCCTAGGTACCAATTAATACTTTCTAAGTGCATCATATAATTTTATAAAACTTGACAACTGATTTTATTACCATTCCCAGTGTAACACACTCCAAATTATCATCCACCGCGCGCAAGTGGCGTCGGCTGGCGGCGTCAGAGTGCAACTTATTGAAGTTCCACACAACTATGGAGATTGGATCGGCGGACGGACAAAAAGACAAAGACAGTTAATATAATTTGAATACTTTGGAGTTGGTCTCGCCGTGTGTCGCTGCGGGTTAAGTGGACCACTTGGAAAGGTTTCGACGTAGAAACGGATGGATTAAGTTACGCGGATTTTGGCCCTTTTTGGGAGCACTTGTCACTTATCGGATTGTTTCGTAAAACAATACACACCATAACAATGTGTAGGTACAACATACCACAATTTACAGTACAAAACATTGCCAAAATCATTAGAAAAATTCACAAAAACTCCGACACTACAGTAACACGGCACTCGAAGGTGAATATCGAGGAACACGCGTGTCCTGTCCTCACTGATAAGCTTATCTTTTCCATTTCACGCCCCATAACTCTGCTATCCTTTCCCGAAGTTTGCAATCTCTACCACATTAATGTATTATCGACGTCCAAGATTAGCGTAACGCAGGATACGTGAAAAACATACATTTTAATCTGGTAAAACTTGAAGCTAAACTAAAATATACCAAGAGTTTATAATATATAGAGGTATAGCATGTTTAGTATTAGTTATAACTGGTGATTCAAGATTAATATGATTCATACCACAATCAATTCCTTCCTTGCTCCCATAAGTAGTATGTATTAGGTACTTTACAATATAATTAATTAAGCAAAATTAAAAATTTTGAAAAAACCCCCGACGGTAAAAATCTTATTGAAAAATAATAAAATAACTCAAAACCCCCGACTTAACCCAATTATATAGGAATATCCGTCGGGAGCTGCCATTAAACCAGCTAAAGGATTCTAGTGTCGTGAATACAATTATTGAAGAATTGTAGATGTTTAACGATGACATAAAATACACTCAATTAATTGTTGAAAGTTGAAAAAGGCAGCCCCCGACGGTTATTCCTATATAATTGGGTTAAGTCGGGGGTTTTGAGTTATTTTATTATTTTTCAATAAGATTTTTACCGTCGGGGGTTTTTTCAAAATTTTTAATTTTGCTTAATTTTATTTCAGACTTTTTAGAGAACATATACGAATTATAGTCTATATAATATGTTATTGCAATATTATTTTGCACCGATATTGTAGCGCCCTCTAGTGAGTTACAGGCGTAATTTTTATTATTTGGGAACATGCATTAAGCACGTACACATTGCTGATGAAAACAGAATTGTAATCGGACGTTTTGATTATATTGTAACAAACTCAAACTCAAACTCAAAATCGTTTATTCAAATTAGGCTGATAAATCAGCACTTTTCGAACGTCAAAAACAAAAGACAGCCCCCAAAACGCCCGCCCTTCACCACTTCCTATGTGTTTTTGCTGGGAAGAAGAAGTGGCGCAACAAACTCCCCAGCAACACATGTCTGTCTGTAAGGTTTGAAGAACCAGAATGTATACAAAACAAGTCCAATAAAAATATCATTATCACATGATAACTATTATATAAAATTAAGAAAGAAAAAAAAAACAAACTGAACACAAGTAGGCTAGCACACAGATTTACACCTATAAAGACTAAGTACTCAAGCATTACTTATAAATAATACAATATAAATACAATATCTAAAGCCTCCTGTTAATAAAATAAAAATGTATTTTTAATATAAGCATAAAATCGGCGTGCCCACCTACATGCGCAGATGTTTATGTTGTAGCTGTACAACACAAACAAGGTGTACCTGCTAGGACTACAGTATTATTATTTTCTTCAAAAAAAAAAAGCTAATAGAAAATCATACTAAAATTTATAAAGTGTCAATAGCCATCAACACGACCTGGTACCGCCAGCAGCACCCGTTCACGAGTATAACGCGAGGATCAGCAATCGCCCCCTTCGCACATTTTTGAGGGAAGGGGACAACCCGACCCCCAACGCTACCGCTGGCCATACCGTCTAAGGGAGCATGACGTGCTTGCTGCTATTCAACAAAAGTAGAACATGTAAGAAGTGCTGCAGTCACTAGCAAGCCATAAAGAAACAATGCTAAGCAAAGTTTAACAAAAGTTCCCAAAGTAAATAAAAATAAACTCAATTATAATTCAGAATTAATGTCTGAAGTAATGTCAATCAATGTAAACAATAATAATAAGTTAATAATTTAACTATAGTGATAACAAGAATGAGCTGCCTCGTATTCAACTTAGCGACCAACTATTCCTATCATTTAAATAGTCATTAATGCTATAATAAGCCTTCTTTGAAAGAATTGACTTTACTTGTAATTTAAATGCATTAAACGGTAATTGTAGTAAAGTTAGAGGTAGTTGATTATAAAAGCGAATACCGAGCCCCAAAAATGATCCATGAACCTTATGAAGTCTGTGAGTGGATACACACAGTTTGTGCTTGTTTCTAGTGTTAATACTGTGAACATCGCTTTTTTTGGTATACAAATGAATATTTTGCCTAATGTAAAGTATATTGGCATAGATAAATTGTGATGCCACAGTAAGAATGCCTATTTCTTTAAAGAGCTCTCTTAGCGAATGTCTACTGCCTAACCGGTATATGGCACGAACAGCTCGTTTTTGTAATACAAATATGTTTTGAATATCAGCAGCTTTGCCCCACAGAAGAATACCGTAGGACATAACGCTGTGAAAGTAGCTAAAATAGACTACTCGAGCTGTTTCTACGTCAGTGAATTGTCTTACTTTTCTGACGGCGTAAGCAGCTGAGCTAAGCTTTCCCGCGAGGCTAGCTATATGCGAGCCCCACTGAAGTCTGCTATCGACTGATATGCCAAGAAATACTATGGATTTGACAGTTTCTAGAACCTCGTTACTTAATATAATATTCGGGCCTAGGTTTTTCACGTTCGGTAGAGTAAATTTAAGGCATTTAGTTTTCTTCGCATTTAAGACCAAGTTATTAGTACTAAACCAGTGTGTAACCAACGAAAGTGCACTATTTACGTCGTTAAATTGATCCCTATTTCTGTCGACTTTAAAAATAAGTGAAGTGTCATCTGCAAACAGTACAACGTCACAGATATTCTTCAGATGGTATGGTAGATCATTAATATATACCAGGAATAAGAACGGACCTAATATTGAGCCCTGTGGCACACCTAATTGGACTGATAAACCTGATGATTTGACGCCATTGACATCTACGCATTGCACTCTGTTATTTAAATAGGATTCTATTACGCTAAGAGCTTCATTTTGGACTCCGTAATAACGTAATTTACGTAGAAGCGTATCGTGGTGCACACAATCGAATGCTTTGGAGAGATCACAGAATACTCCAATAGCATTCTGAGAGTTTTCCCACGCATTAAAAATGTGTTTTAAAAGAGCTACGCCAGCATCTGTTGTCGAACGACCTTTTGTAAAGCCATATTGTTCACTATGAAGGAGGCTATTAACATTGAAATATCTTTGTAACCGCTTGAGTACTAATTTTTCGAATATTTTACTAAAAGCGGGTAAGATGGATATGGGTCTAAAATTATTTACATCCTTCTTATCGCCTGATTTAAATAAAGGAATGACTTTATTTAGTTTCATTAGGTCGGGAAAAACTCCGGTTTCAATACATTTAATGTGATAGCAAGATAGGGGGCAACAATGTCGATAATATTCTTTAATAGTTTAATGGAAATGCCCCAATAGTCACCACTGTTTTTTAAGTTCAGCGAATTAAAGACATTAATAACATCAATTGGCGTTATTTGCTCAAAACTAAAGATAGCGTCACACTTAGGGACACTATTATGAAGGAGAATCTCAGCGTCCGTAGCAGAAGAACTCAAGGAGCGAGTCGTAGTTAAAGGTATGCTAGCAAAGTACTCATTAAATGCTACGGCTACGTCAGCCGCATTACTAATACGTTTATTATCAGCGAATATTTCTAATTTATTCTCAATATTTGTCGATTTTCCAGTTTCCTGATTGATAATTTTCCAAGTAGTCTTTACTTTATTAGAAGAATTTTTTATTGTATTACTTAAATATTTTGCTTTAGCTACATTACAAATTTGTTTAAATAATTTTGAATATTTTCTAACATAATCTAAGAACGGAGTATCAAACCTGTACATTTTCATACCGTATAACTCGTAAAGCCTCGCTCGACTTTTGTAAATACCTTCAGTAGCCCATTTATTAACGTTGGCAGAGGTAGCATTGACAGTCATGGTTTTAGTCTTAAACGTGGAATTGAATTCCTTTTCTACAACATCAAAGAGTGATCCATACATGACATTAGGATCTTCATTTGCAAGAATAGAAGGTTTAAGTTTTTTGTTTATATTACTTTTAAATCTACTACATCGACTAGCTGTAACAGGCCTGCATTCAATTATAAATGGCTTCTTGCGGATTACCATGGGAAAACAAGCACTTTGTCCGCAATGGTCAGACGTCAGGTTATTAAGAACCAACATTGTTTGGCACCAATATTGTGGCGCCCCCTAGTGAGTTACAGCCATGACACCTATCTAAGAACATGAACTCATTGAACACAAAAACGTTATTGAAAACCGCATCAAAATCGGATCATTAGCTTAGAAGGTAGGTGGGAACATTACTTTGCTGTTTGGACTAATATTGTGGCGCCCCCTAGTGAGTTACAGCCATGACACCTATCTAAGACCATGAACTCATCGAACACAAACCCTTTATTGAAAACCGCATCAAAATCAGATCATTAGTTTAGAAGATATGTGGGAACATTACTTTGCACAAACGCACACACAAACGCACAAACGCACATCTCTCACCCTAAACGCATATACCTGCTCCGTTCCGTCGTGGGTAAAAAATACTGATGTTATCACATTGATTACAGTCTAAGAGCGTCATAATAAGTAATGCAGCGGGGCGGTGTGGGACTCCCCGACATACCAATACGTCATTGCATTATATATATACCATCCCTATCTGTAACAGTAATTATATTATCTAGTCATACCTCAAAGTCAACAGAATCTAGTATTCACGAACTGTTCGAAAAGTAAGACAAAATTAAAAAAAAAAGCTGGATTGCTTCGGACTTGCATCATGAGCATATAACTAAGACCTGTAAGACGTTTGACGTCACTAGACTCACAAACTATAAATAAAATTAAATTATAAATTGAAAAAAAACCCCGACCCAAAAAAGTACCTATGCAATTATTATGACAAAAGGCTAAAAACGCTAAACCCTATAAAAAGCAAAAAATAACTTTTAACACTCCGTAAGTACCAACTAAAGCATGTCAGACTAAACACAATTTTGACAAACAAAAAAACCGCATTACAATCGGATCATCCGTTTGGTAGCTACGATGCCACATACACACACACACACAGACGCGTCAAACTTATAACACCCCGTCGTTTTTGCGTCGGGGGTTGAAAACAACTTTCACAAATCACTTATCTTAAAACCAATAGCAAAAGTCCACAAACATGCATAATGGAAGTATTCGACTGATATTCCGTGCACGTGGAAGTTATTTAATTAGACCGGCGCACCTTTATGCCGCAGCTAACTGACTTAGTGCTAATTAATTGCTGGACTATTGTAGGCGCGACTGTGCCTGCGAACAGGATGCGCTGTGGGGTGCACTGTCAATATTGCTATGGTTGAATAAGCTTTGTTTTTTTATGTAGTAAGGGTACAAATGAGACTTGTCTGTGTTTAGGTGTATTGGATCTTTTAAGTAAACGGCTATTATTATCTGAAACAGTTAAACGGGATGAATGAATCGGATTATAAGTGGTTGATGATATAGGATAGTTACGTTTCATTGGGCTTTTAATAGAACACAAATATATTTACATGATTGCTATTCTATTTATCAAAGCAGCTTGTTTGAATCTCATATTTACGATGATCAATGTTCAAGGTAAACGTATTTCTGCAACAAAGGTAACGCATTCGAGGATAACATCGCTCGCATTCTAGTTATAACTGCATTAATCCAACTACAACTGGTTCAAACTGGATCTGACAGTTAATCACAACTTCGACTAGTATTTACCAGTACAGACAGACGAATCTACTTAATTGCATAATGTTGCCATGATCGCAGACTGCGGGGAACTTTTAATTGGCATTGAGCACATCTGCACTATAGAGGTACAATACGTTACCTAGACCGAATAATAACAAAATGGAATTATTACTATACTCTTCTGTTTCCTATACCTAACAGCATTTAAATATTACGCAAAATGTTTAGTACCAACAAATCATATACTTACTAATGTAATAGTTAAACAACGTGGTAATAACACATAATTGACACACATAACTAATTCAGTTTCGGATGAATAATGTATAAAATGTTAAACTGTAAATTAACTAACACTAACACTGTTTAATTATGATGATTATAATGTGATTTGTAATTACTGTTGTTTATTTAAATAGTGTACATATAAAAAATAGCTTGACAACTACAATATGTTTTATTATTACAGGTTCGTGTAATGTGGTATTGTAAAGGCTGCTGAATGTGTAGGATACACAATGTATAGTAAGCGCAATGTATAGTGAGCCCTTTGTTAGAAGTGTTGGAGTGTTAGACGAAGGTTCGTGTCAATTCCGTCGAAGGGAATCATTTGATTTGGGCAAATACTTGGAATTACGCATTATCCGAGCCCAATACACATTACACTCGTTTAATTAAACGTTACTCGACAGTTTTCTCTCAGCATGAAATAGATTCTATGTATGAAACTTCTGTAAAATGTTCTAGTTGCCGCAGACATTATCGATAAGGAAATTTTTTTGCAGAGCAAAAGAAAAGTATCTTCTTTTGAGCCACTGACTATGTACATAGTATGCTGTATACCTCATATAGATTGTTACTTTGGTACATAAAAGCTATATTTTTTGTGTGATGGCCACAATGACAAATATACCTATTTGTGACCCCAGATTTGGAAGAGCATTCAATGATGGTTCACATTATTAATATTTATGTGTTTAGACAGACAGATCTTATGTGTATTTAGCAAGTAATATATAAAACTATGTTGCCTCTGCTATTTCTATAGGTACTAATATTAGGATGAAAGTTAATATAATAGGTATCTGAGCAATACATCAAAAGCATCTTCACTTCTCCGTGCCTGAACTCACAATCTGTTGCCACGGTTACTGAAACTAGTTTTATAAAATAGCGCAGTTCAAACTTACGTTGAAGGAGTTTCTCAAGTTTCAAAGTAAAGTACCTACAGCGTTCTCTTATATTCTTATAACTCGTATCTTATACAAATAACAATAAAATTCGCATTTTCTTTCATCAAAAATATCCATTAACATTTGTGTGCGAGTTCACAATTTGTGTACGTACGTGCCAATCTCCCTGCATACATACTTACTGCTAATATAACATGCGTGTGTAATAAACATAGAGGCAATAGGTCGGCACCTCGGTTCCCATGGCGACGGCGACAACACTCTCTGGGTAAAAATGCTAAGTGTGAGATGAATGGTGATCGCTAGGTAACGAGGAGACGGCAGTGCTCGGCAAATAGAACGGTATCAATATCGTTTGTTAGGCACACGAGCGAGAATAACTCATCGATTTGTTAAGCTATGTGCCGCTCTCGGCGACAAATTGCAACGTTATTAAGTTATTTTTATTACGATTTGCCTATATTGAAACGCTTTTCCTGAGATTTTGCTGTTCGTACGTGGAAATCTGGGACGTTGCATATCAAGAAATCTTTCTAACACACTATAGAAAACTAATAAAAAGTAACCTAGTTTATATATTATTTTAGTACTATGTACCTCTAGGTACTTCTAATCATGAAAAGTACTTATTAAAAAATTTGACTCAGACTAGACTCTAGGGAATCATTAGGGTATTAAGCTAACAAAGTAACTATTAGTACGTCCATTTTTTGAATGAATTAATTATGAGTTGATATTTGCTTAAGTCTATTATTTTGTTCTAAGACTTTATAATAGAAAGTGGCAAGTTGTGCTGCTAATTATAATTAATGAGGAATACGTTACGTAATTAATTATTCTGAAGAAATAAAATTATATAAACATACTTACTATAATATAGTGGTTTACAGAGTTCGCGTGCACTAGTGACACGACACGTGATGTCGCGACTCTCGAAGACGCGGTTAATATCGTTCTGCGAGACACAGATTATTTGGAGCCACGAGATTACAGGCAAGACAAGTAAAAGAACATTAAACATAACATACATAGACAATCTGGTTGGATATTTCGAATGAAAAGCTCGAGTACAAATGACCCGACAATTCCAAAATTTGTAGTAAGTTATCTGGTGTAAGCGGTATAAGTCTAGATGTAAGGCCTATACCACAGGTAAAGACATGCTGCCTCATCTGGGAATTGAACAAAGAACAACTTGTAGACAAAATCAAGACAAAGCCATTGGCATCGTTTGATATTCAGATAAAGTATCTTTATTCACAAACTCAGGCTTTAACAAAAGTTTCAGTATTAATTAACTGAATCTCAGATTGATGACGCTTATGCAGATTTGATACCGATAGCAATATTTTAGAATCTTTATCTATTTCTTTTCGTTAGTATTTGAATAAAATTGATAGAGAATATGAAATTGGTATCCTTTAGTTAAATACGGAGATTATTTTATTTCATGAAATGCTTGTGTGGTTTCATCTCGCTGTTTCTGTGGCCTGCAGGTCGAGACGATCAAGTATCGAGTCCAATGTTCCCCCCCCCCCCAGCCTCCCTCCTGGCGTTATCTGGACCTGCCCAACATGTTCCATTCACAACTGAACTGATTCCAGCGATTACTGACCTGTGAGGTTAGCGATGAAGATTCGATTGTACACGTAACATTATTTTAGTCTATTGAATGATCAGTAATGGTCTAAGTACTGATATTTGTCATTGAAATCTAACTTTCATGAAATGTGAAAAATAAGTAATGCTAAACATTAAAATTAGGTCAGCACTGCTGTGTTTACTAGAATACAGTGAAGTTAGCTAAGATTAATTAATATACACGAACATTATGAAAGTATGAACGTTGAAAACATAAATATGATAGCTTTTAGTGAGACACCCCTCTAAGGTAGTGAGACGTCATCTTTATCACAATACTCATAAGAATTTACACGCCACGGAAATTACCTGAAAAGAAAGCTAGAAAGAAAGCACTACGTACTGAGTATTATGAAAAAGATAAGTTTCTTTGTTTCAAAATGCTTGGAAAAATAGTGTAGGTACATTGTACGTCAGACCGACCCTGAACAACTTGCTCAGATACGAGTTGCTCTTAGTTTTATTATTATAGTAGTACAAATATAATGAAGCTTATTATCACCTCTCTGTATGTAGCCTATTCAACCCCTCCATTGGGTGTCAATTTTATTTGACTTGATGGTATAATACGCGGTCCTTGAAAACTTTACACATAAAATCCTTGGTTAATAACCTGTTTAATAGCCTTCTCATGAGTGCAAGAATTATACGAAAGTGCATGATTAAATAAACATAGTGCTTGAAACATCGTAGTGAGAACACACGGAACACTCGGTCGCCATCATCGAGCTCGAGCGAGTGACACAAGCCGTCAGAACGATGCGACTGCGACAGCGACAATTAAAAATAATTGAATCAGACCATTCCTAGTTCACATAACCGCACGAGGTCAGAACAGGAACTCCTATTCACAGTCCTAACTCCGAATTTCAGGCCATCGGATGCAAAGTACTATGTCAGTGGTACACTCGCGCACTCAAGTCCATTTAGAAGTTTAACTAAGCCTCCAAGTTGTCGCCGAGCGTACCGTCTAAGATACGAGTCAATTTTATGCCGTTAGTTGGCACTCGATCGCTCCTAAAATATACTGATTTAGTTTCAGCTTCCATTATGAAGTGTGTTGTAAATTTTGAGTTTGATGACTTCCCAGTTGAAAGTTTGAACTGTTTGGCTAAGAGCCGTTGTGTGGGACGGTGTAAACAAGGAAGTTATGGTGATCGCTGACTCTCCGGGTTAATCTCGAAATAGTATTATGGCGGCTGTTTTCATAACAGAGAGCCAATTCTGTTGAATACCCTCAGTTTCTATAAAATTTTAAATCGCTTTCGTTTGAACAAAATCTAAATTTATGAAGTACACGTGTATTGTACAATCTAAAAATACTCATTTCTGGAATGAAGAGAACAACAATTAGATAAGTAGAAGAAAACTTTTTAAACAGAATTAACAATTAAGTTAGAATAGCGGCGCGATGACGCGTAACGACGCGACGACGCGCCGATTATACGCCGCGCTTACACGTCGCACATACTAACACTTTATAAAATAACATGAACTGCCAAATAGGAAAAAAATACTTCGGCTTTAAACTCAGTCTCCTACGTGTGTAACAGACTTACAGTCAGGTACATCGACGTGGAGAGAAGAAGCTCTAAATATTAATGCCTTTATTTAAAAAGGCAGGGTTGAGCATGTGTCGAAAACCTTACAGCTGAATGATGATAAAAATAACATCTCAATCTGTTCTTTGACCAATTAGAGAAAATACGATACGAATATATTATATACATTTATCATCATCCCCCTCCGAGCCTTTTCCCAATCGTGTTGGGGTCGGCTTCCAGTCTAACCGGATTCAGCTGAGTACCAGTGCTTTACAAGAAGCGACTGCCTATCTGACCTCCTCAACCCAGTTACCCGGGCCACATTTATATATGTAGTACGCAATATGTCCAAAATTGAGATATGTTCGTCTAGTCGTAACGCTACAGTTATCAATACGATTTACATTGATTGGTAGCTTTGTAGTATTGAGCGAAGTCCATCAGCTGTCGCTCAATGGAAGTGTAACACATCGGCATTCACGCCGGCGAGCGGCTGACGCGTGGTTGTCGTGAGGCTGTCGTACGGCTTGCGGCTTTCAAGTCCACTTCGCTCCAGTACGTTTCTTATTAGTAAACCAACGCTATGAGCAAATTGTACACGATGGATCACTTAGCGGATTGTATAGCAGCTTAGCTAAGGGTTTCAATAGCGGCCTCTAATATAATGTAATCTATATGTAGTGGTGCCTTTTATGTAAGATCCCTGAGGATACCTAGCTTATTGTTAATAAAAACACTATCTTACCTACTACTTAATCTGGTTAGTTTATTATCTTGACAAGATTTCGTCCGCGCCCCGTGGGGACTTCCATACCAGATAAAAGCAGTCTATGTAGAGTATCAACGTTGTCACCAGACAAAATTTCATCTCAAAAGGTTCAGCTGTTTTAACGGTAAAAGTAAATCATTCATGTCAACCGTTGGCATATGTTTCAGTTATTTTGTACGTTGGAAGGAAAACCCCTTATGATTTTTAAAACAGTAAAAACGTGTTGATAGTGTTAATAAATACACAAGCGTGGGGTTTGTGGGCTTATGTTAACAATTCTCTGCATAGATACACATCACATAAAAATTAAGGGTGTCCCAATAAAATGCTAATGAGGTGTTCGTTTCCTGCGCCCGAGTGTTGCGGCGAACACAAAGGGCGACTGTTCATTAGTAATGCGCCGACCTCATACATACTCACGCTTTATTTCATCTATTACACTGATAGTGCTCGCGCAAGTTTTACATTTTAATTTCATTAGCTATATTATTTCTAATACAATTTCTGAACGCATCTTTTCTAACATTTAATACTTCCGCAACCGCACAGTATGAGTTGGCTATCCTTCCCTTTCCCTCCTATCCCGCTACAATACACCAGAAAGAGAAGGAAGATGCGCCGCGCGCACCAACTCTCGGCGCGACTAGCGCCGCAACGCTCCCGCCGTTGTATTCCGAAAACTTTTCGAATCACCGCAACACCGCTCCGCATTTTATGTGAAATAAATTAATTAACTGCACCGCTTCATCTCAAAACCGCATATATCAGTGTTAGTGTAGCCGGCACACAAAAACTAATCGTGAGTGATAGTGTATCTAGCCTACGCGTAGAGGAAACAGCATCGCAGACCTGCGACAACGTGCACGTCCACCATCCAGCACAAGTAAGTCCTTTTTTCCTTTCACCAAAACCCTTTAGCCTCACTCAAACTGTGTCTCGGTTCGCCTAATCACCGACTAAGCTATTTTCCCGCACCCGCTACGGTCCTTCGATACAGCCCCACACGGTGGTGTAACAACACTGCGCCACCATTTTTTCTGGTCCAAATCGACCCGGATTCCAAGAATCAGTGATCTTTTCTCATTGTTTTCCCGCATTCTATAGGTCTTTTACCTGGGCTTTAGGTCTAAATACCTAAGTTCGTAAAATCGTCATATTGTACGCGTGCATTCTCGAACATTCCCGCTAGGTACCTACCTACTTGTTTGACTGAGAACTACTGTATCAACTTAATACCTACTGCATTGTAATAGCATAGGTAAATACCGCTAATATTAGTCAGTTCATTCAGTTAACATAAGTACAAACTTATATTTCAACCGCATTCTTTTGTTTAGTCAACAGCTAAATACCTACCTATTTTATCCGCCATCTTTTCTTATTATTCCTTCCTACCTATCAACATGGAGGATATCAAAATAAAAGTTAAAATACTGCAAGCTAAAAACAATGCTATTTACGAACGCTTAACTTCATTGTATGAATCTTCTAAGAAAATAAATATAAATAATATGGAGCTTCGTTCTGCGGAGACATTCATGGCAGACACGGAGATTCTTTCGGTAATCCGCCAGGAATTTAGTTCCAACCTTGATAAACTAAACGCATACCTTTTACAATTAAATCCCGATCATACAGTCGAATATAGTAGCCTCATCTCATTCGACAGTGTTTACACTCGTGTAGAACGAGTTCGTTCTCTTATCACGACTAATCGTTCAAAATCGTCGACGAGCGCAACGTCGCACGAGAGCGCCGCGCAAAATAAAGGTGTAGTCAAACTACCACCAATTCACATTCCTTCTTTTGATGGTAAAATAAACAACTGGCCGGTTTTCTATGAATCATTTAAATCAAATATCCACAATAATTCTAATCTTACAGATTCCCAACGAGTTCAATATTTAGTAGGTAGTCTCAAAAGCAACGCTTTACAAATTACCGCCGGAATTATTCCGTGCGGGGAAAATTACTCAGCTATTTGGGATAGTTTAGTAAAAAAATACCAAGATAAACGGGCACTTGGTTCGCATTATCTTTCTAATATTTTCAATATTAAACCCGCAATTAACAATTCTATTTCATTAAATAATTTCATAGAAAGTTTTCACGCGTCAGTTTCAGCTTTAGAACAATTACAGATTAAAGACCTAAAAGATTTTATTTTATTAAATTTAGCTTTGAAAAAATTAGATCCTACTACAGTACAAGTATTTGAAATGCATATGAGAGATGAGGAGATTCCTACTTACACGGATTTCGTCGAATTTATAAAATCGCAAGTTAAAATATTAGATCGCACAACATCATCTCGATACGCTCTAGTGAGTAATCACCCTAATAAAAGTATTTCTCCCGCGCCGCGTACTCAGTCACGTGATACTAGCACGGTACATACTTTCGTTACTTGTGACAATAATAACCAGTCTTGTTTGTATTGCAGTAAACATGATCATTTTAAACTTTATATTTGTCCATCTTTTCAATCGCTTTCACCCAATTCGCGTTTGGATTTTATTAAAACCAAACGGGGATGTGTAAACTGTCTTAGTGCTACGCACACTGCTTCACAGTGTAAATCTATACATACTTGTAAACAGTGTAATAAGAAGCATCATTCACTTTTACATCTTGATAATAATAACTCGCAAACGCAGCCTTCTCGCGCGCCCACGGTTGAGTCGGCCGCCGCTGTCGTTAGTTCCGCGACCTCGCAACAGGTGGCGCTATGTGCATGCGCTAGCGTAGGTAACACACCGCGTTCTACAATACTTCTTTCGACTGCGCAAGTATACGTGGACACTAAACATAATAAATACATTTCGGTCAGATGTTTAATAGATAATGCTTCGCAAAATAATATAATTACGTCCGCTTGTTGTAAAAAACTGCAATTAGATATTATCCCGCTTTCAAATTCATTTATAAAGGGTGTTGGAACCTCATCGCGTCCTATCTTAGGTTACGTTGATATAACTGTTTCCGCGAAAGATAAAACAATTTCTTTCAAAATTACCGCGCTTGTTGTCGATTGCATAACAGGTAACTTACCATCTCACTTTGTTGACACTTCTACAGTGCAACATTTGTTCGACTTACCGCTTGCTGACCCACTATGGCATATACCTGGTGAGGTGGAATTGCTGCTAGGGGCAAAGCTGTTCCCGTATTTATTATTAAATAACAAAATTATCTCACCTACCGCGCCGTCCGCTATTGAAACCGTGTTTGGTTATATTCTTATGGGTGAGGTACCCGCTAGTTTATCTAACAAAAATTATAGTCCCGCATCCAGTGAATTAAATACTGCCTCATATTTTTCTACCGCATTAAACATCGATAATACTCATTGTTTTCTTACTTTAGAAGAATCTTTACATAAATTTTGGAACATCGAAGAAGTACCTTCAAAATCTTTCATGAGCCCTGCCGAACTTGAGTGTGAGCAGTTGTACGCTTCTTCTGTGTCACGCGACGCTAGTGGTAGGTATTGTACCGCGTTACCTTTTTGTAAAAATCCAGATTCACTTGGAAATTCTTATGCTGTCGCTTATCGACGTTTTATTCATTTAGAAAATACTAAACTTCGCGACCCTGCTTTGCGCGATAGTTATAACAAAATAATTAAAGAATATCTCGATCAAAATTATTTAACTGAAATTACGTCTGATAAATCAGTAGGTTATTATATCCCGCATCACCCTGTCATTAGAGATGATAAACAAACCACAAAAGTCCGCATTGTTCTTGACGCTAGTGCTAAGTCCCACAATGGCGTTTCATTGAATGATCTGTTGCATACAGGGCCGAATTTACAGGCTGATATATTTTTATTACTTTTAGATTTCCGATTGTTTCCTATAGCAGTTACATCTGATTTAAAACAAATGTATCTTCAAGTGGCTGTTATTGATGAGCATAGAAAATACCAAAAAATATTATTTCGCTTTAATACCGCAGAACCTATTCGCGAGTTTCAATTTAATCGCGTCGCATTTGGTCTGAAGTCCAGTCCCTTTCTAGCCATGCGCACTGTGCGCCAGCTATCAGAGGATGAAAAACATCGTTTCCCTCGCGCATCCATCGTTGCTTCGCATGATCTTTACATGGATGACCTGGCTTATTCTATTCCTTCACTGGAGGAAACCAAGGTTCTTTCCGCTGAACTCATCGACTTATTTAAGGCCGGGGGCTTTGACCTTGTGAAATGGGCAAGTAACTCTCCGGAACTACTTGATGCCGTTCCACATTCTAACCGCTCTTCCATTAACTTCTCTGATGGGGACAATATAAAAATTCTCGGACTCAAATGGATTCCTTCCGAAGACTGTTTCACTTTTACCACATCTGACTTAGATAAACGTTGCACTAAACGTTCCATACTTTCCACGGTTGCTCGTCTGTGGGATGTTCTCGGTTTTGTTGCTCCTGTAGTTTTATTCGCGAAGTTACTTATTAAAGAATTATGGAAATTAAATACAGATTGGGATGAGACTCCGCCCGATTCTATCGTGCATCTCTTCCAGCAATTTAGTGAGCAATTGCCTTTACTTTCTACGCTAAAGATACCGCGTCACGTAGCCGTTTCTATGGGTTGCGTGATTAATATAGTAGGTTTTGCTGACGCCAGCATGAAGGCATATGGCTGCGTCATATACTTACATGTCACTGATACAAATGGTAACACACACGTATCTTTGGTGTGTGCTAAATCCAAAGTCGCACCTGTTAAGGTCGTATCTCTGGCTCGTCTAGAGCTATGTGCCGCTCTTCTTTTGTCAAAACTAATTAAACTAGTTTATGACACTTACCGCTCCCGTACCGCTATTAATAATATATTTGCCTTTTCCGATTCTACTATTACGCTTTCATGGATTCATTCCTCACCGCACAAATGGAACACTTTTGTCAGTAACCGCGTCGCTAAATGTCAAGAAAATCTTGATCCTAAATATTTTTATCACATTAACGGTAAAGAAAATCCTAGTGATTGTCTGTCTCGAGGTCTTCTACCTGAACAGATTTTAAATCACGACTTATGGTGGCATGGCCCTGAGTGGCTTATGCTCCCAACCGCTGAGTGGCCTATCACTCCTTTTGTGTCTTCATGCAACGAACAATTACCTGAATTTAATAGTAAAACTTTAACTTTAGTTACTACCGCTTCTGAAATCAATTTAATATATAACCTTTCTCAAAAAATTTCCTCGCTAAATAAAATATTACACATAATAGTATACATTCTGAGATTTTTGCGCCTTATTCCTTATAACAAATTACAAAAAGTTATTACTGTCCGCGAGTTAGCTGCCGCTGAGACTTATTTGATTCGTTGCGTTCAACGACATCATTTTAAACATATCTACGATGAAATTAACAATAAAAAACTTTCATCACAATTTAAAAAACTCGACCTTTTTATAGACGAGCAAGGTATAATTAGAATCGGAGGCAGGCTTTCCAATGCTGACCTTCCCTATGAGGCTCAGCATCCCGTACTCTTGCCAAAAGGCGATAATTTTACACATATTCTAATAGATTATTATCACCGCGTTCATTGCCACACTGGCGCAAATGTTTTGACTTCTCTTTTGCGACAAAAATATTGGATCCTCTCTTCTAGAGGTGTTATAAGAAAAAGATTACATGCTTGTAACTTCTGTTTTAAACTTTCTCCTTCTCACTCCAGCCCAAAAATGGCTGATTTACCCGCTTGTCGCGTACAAGAGACTAAAGCTTTTGTTCATACGGGTGTGGACTACGCTGGTCCCATCAAAATAACTTTATGTAGACGCCGAGGTCAAAAAAGTCAAAAGGCTTACATATGCCTATTCATTTGTTTTGTTACCAAGGCAGTTCATATTGAATTAGTCACAGACTTATCATCTGACACATTTATTTCCGCTTTTAAAAGATTTATTTCCCGCAGAGGACCAGTTTCTTGTCTATACTCAGACAACGGAACAAATTTCGTAGGAGCCAAGGCTCAATTGCAAGAATTATTTGCTGACCGCTACCGCATAGACTGGAAAATGATTCCACCCCGTGCTCCCCACTTTGGAGGGTTGTGGGAATCCAATATAAAATCTATAAAAACTCACTTATACCGCGTTATTGGTTCCCAACTTCTTACCTATGAGGAGCTTTCGACTGTTCTCACCGAGATTGAGGCAGTTCTAAACTCGAGACCGCTTTGTGTCCTGAATGAGGATCCGTATCCAGAACCGCTTACCCCCGCGCATTTTATAATGGCTTCTCCATTAACTTCCTTGCCTGTCGTGGATGTTCCCGACACAACGAAGTCTCTAACTTGCCGCAAGAAATTACTTGACCAAATGATTTGTAGCTACTGGAAACGCTGGCGTATAGAATATTTACATAATCTTCAAGTTAGACAAAAATGGTTGAATGCTGTAGACAATATTAAAATTGGTACAGTGGTTCTCATACATCAAGATGATGTTCCTCCTTTACGTTGGCCAATGGGTGTAATAACCGAAGTTTTTCCCGGCAAGGATGGGTCAACCCGCGTAGCCATGGTGAAGACTTGCAGTGGCTCTTTCAAGAGACCTGTTGTCAAACTATGTCCTTTACCTTCTCAATAATATTACCGCGTAATTCAACTTAATGTTAGCTTTAGTTTACTTAGTTTACTTAATTTCTTTAATTTCCTTTTGAGAATATTACATATCCTCAAAGCCGGGGAGAATGCTCGCGCAAGTTTTACATTTTAATTTCATTAGCTATATTATTTCTAATACAATTTCTGAACGCATCTTTTCTAACATTTAATACTTCCGCAACCGCACAGTATGAGTTGGCTATCCTTCCCTTTCCCTCCTATCCCGCTACAATACACCAGAAAGAGAAGGAAGATGCGCCGCGCGCACCAACTCTCGGCGCGACTAGCGCCGCAACGCTCCCGCCGTTGTATTCCGAAAACTTTTCGAATCACCGCAACACCGCTCCGCATTTTATGTGAAATAAATTAATTAACTGCACCGCTTCATCTCAAAACCGCATATATCAGTGTTAGTGTAGCCGGCACACAAAAACTAATCGTGAGTGATAGTGTATCTAGCCTACGCGTAGAGGAAACAGCATCGCAGACCTGCGACAACGTGCACGTCCACCATCCAGCACAAGTAAGTCCTTTTTTCCTTTCACCAAAACCCTTTAGCCTCACTCAAACTGTGTCTCGGTTCGCCTAATCACCGACTAAGCTATTTTCCCGCACCCGCTACGGTCCTTCGATACAGCCCCACACGGTGGTGTAACAACACTGCGCCACCAGATAGTGATAAATGAATTAAGTGAAATTAGTTCTTGTATAAGTTGAATTACTTTTGGAAGATATTGTTTAAAGATATATAAGTTTGCCAGGCGGTTGGGGCCTTAAGAGTATAAGAAAGCCATATTGCGATGATAAAAAACAAACACATTTATCGATATAATCCCCATTTTGTCATGCTCATCAAATTATTTGCTCAGCATCCGAACAGTAAATATGTATTGTATGACAATCCGAATGAAATTCGTCAAAGTATTCGCGAGCGGCGTCGCCTTAACAAAGCGTTCGGAGCGAGTCGCGCGAATCAATTCGTCTAAGCTTTCGCTCAAATCGCTCGCGAAAACGTAAACACAGTATAAAGTATTCATTCCGTTGAGCCTCTGTACTTAACGCGACGGAGCCGAAAAACAAATCCCTTCGCACAATAGACACGACCCCACAATAAAACCTATAAAATTTATATCTAACCTCGATATCAGTAGAGAGAATACGTAATGAACATTAGGAACAAAGGCGTGTGAAAAGAGCCGATACCGAATTGTGTAGGTGAGAAATTGATACCATTTGTACAGCGGACGAAATGTTACGCTAAGCGCTGCGCAATAAAGTTCACTTTTAATCGCTCCAATAAGCAACAGAATCTAACATTGTTGCCGACGAAATACATTGGACTTAAGTAAACAGGAAGATAGAGTCTATTTTGGCGCAAGTGCAGCGGCACTACACAAAAAGCAAGAATCGAAGATAAGTGAGGTGGCGCGGCTCTCGCTCTGAAATATTAGTGTTCTGAAGGTTTTCTTTGAAATCGCGTGTTGCTGCAGCGAACTCTTTTGTAGCTTCCCGTTTGAACATTTATATCAGCTACGGCGTAGTGCGCTACGGGCTACGAGAGCGCTACGATACGTAGTTTCCGCACTGGGCGCGGGTTATTTCCCAATGAACCTATGTGTATGAGTTTTTCACGTTTACTGTTTTGCGAGCAAACATTCTATTATTTTCATAAAGCTCCCACGGTTTTGCATTTGGATTTTCAGGATCTTTTATTAATAGGATTTTCAGTTACGGCACAAAACAGATTTTAAAAAAGTACTTAAATCACATTTTTTAAACTTTTCTACGACATGAAAGGAATTATTTATGTGTATAGATTTTATCTCCCGTGTACGATCTTATATATGCTTGTTATCTGTGCGTGTAATGGCAGCCACATTACCAGAAGTACTAGGCAGCTATGAACGAAAAGCGTTTATTTTTTTTATTACGATTGTCGAACACTTTACGACATTTATCAACTCGATTCAGGAATACGGATGTTTAAATATATTTTATTTGTTTGTTCATAAATATGTCTTCTTTTTATTAAAGGGCCATATCAAACTATATTTTTTAACACTATAAATGGTGATTAATAGAAATATATAAAAAATAAAGTAATTATAAACGTACGAAATTCTATCGTATCACACATTATGCTCCGTTAACTCATTTCATATGATATCCTTAAAAACGCACAAGCTCGTTAATTTGATAAGCTCGCATAAAATATGTGGCATTAAGTATATTTAAATTTTATTTCAACCATAATATTACAAAGCTGCTGTAATATTTAAATGTTATGATAAAATCTAATTAAATGTACCAATAATTTGATAATTTAAAAGATAAATTGAGTATATAAAATCTTTCATAATTCAGTCTCATTTGTGAGCCATATCGAATTCTAAGATTGAAAAGTATTACCACGGTTAAGTTTCTATATGGATCTTTATTTTAATCGTGTTTAGAATTCCAGTTATTATCATTTCAAAGTTACATAATTATGTATTATGTACAGTCAGGCATCTCACCTGTTTCGACATTTAGGTACATACTTCAAAGTTTTTCTCATTCCTCAGCGACATTAAACATTGATCGGTCCCTGCATCAACAAACTTTCCAGAGTGTGTCAAGACAATGGATTTGTCAATCTCTCTGATCGAGACTCACTTGTTTGGTTTGTTAATCGCTCAGTGAGAGGGGGAGCTCCCCCCTCCACCGTTATTTTGAAAACGGCTCTCCGCAAGGTAAAGCTTGATTCAACAAATTATTAGAAGTAGCCCATTCTTGCCTTAGTAGGCTTTAGCGGTCCGAGCATCAATAATTTCTTAGGCATTTTTCGTTGAAAATTAAAAAAAATACTGTTTTAAAAAAGTACGTGCATGTTTTTATGAAAACAAAATTTTCCACATTTAGGGTCCCAAAGAGCATGATGTCTTTGACACAGCAATTTGGTCTAAATGAATCGTTTCCAGTCCATCAACACTTTCCATTAAAGCTTCACGACTGAGCGAATGTATTGTGTATGTGTTCTCATAATCAATGCTATTCCACACAAATGTATCTTATACATATTATCTTAATTATAATGGAAGCGATTAAACCAGTAATAATTTCAAAAACAGTAAGTTTATAAGTAATTAAAATTCTTTCTTAAGCCACTTTTCCCCATTTATAATTTCTTTGGCTAAATACATGTTATATAGTTTTTCAAATTGGCACTTCAATATTACTGTGGGGGCAAAAATAAAATCACCATACATTAATGTCAGTTAGCATGCTAATACGAGAATATTTGAAGCATCGTCTAAAATTTACGAATCTTAAAATACGATATCGTGTAATATATTTCGAGTAGCCGTCAGTACGAGTTGAGCCGTAATGACATTTGTCTGTATGTTAGAGGAACAAACGAGCTGACGTTCCCGCGAGTTCCTCTATTTAGAATATGAATAGTGATGCTCTTTCCCGGCGAAGCCCCGGGGCACGAGGGGGGCAGCGGAGCAATGCCGCGGACATACACATGTCAATATATACGTATTTATTGACGGTATCATACCACTATATTAGAGCCTTATTTGGGCGTCATAGTTTTTCCTTATACATATAACTTATAAGCATGCTTTGTGTCAATTTGTAACTAAAGTTCTATATTTATTTTATTGGATACATTCCAATGTCCAGGTATTTGTACAGAAATCTTTGTTAGGAGCCGTCCGTAAAGCAGTTTCCAGAGAAAGTTATTACAAATCCCTAAAAAAAGTCAGGTAAAAATAAAACTCTGTTATTGATTTAGTATTAAATATGTTTACCATAATGATCTCTATCCAAGTTTGCAAGCAATTATTTATTTAACCTACGAAAATTGTTCCTTCTGTCCGTCCTACACTAACTTTTATTAAGTCACGGCCTACACTCAAATGTTCACAGACTTTATAATTTTTCAATAACATCTCTATAAAATTTAATAACTATAATATTTTATAGATTTATGAAGTAATTGCGAACGTAAAAAGCAGACATCGTAATTGATCAATTAGTCAAGTTAATCTATCGTAGCCTCTATCTGGGAGAAGGCGAACATTGATTTAAATGTTCTGTGATTGAAGTAAGCCATTTTACTGTGATAGTATTTATAAATATAATTATCTAGCTGGTTCACGCAGTCTTGCCATATCTCTAAGGAAGTACTACAGAAACGCTTCAGTCTGAAAGCATAACAAATAGAACATCAGTTTTGCATTGATATACAAAAGGCTACTTGAGTAGTTGTCGGGTCGTGCAGGTGAGCGCGTCACTCGACAACAGTTGAGCATCGCGTCTCGGCCGCCGCCAGCGCAACGCACAACTTCTAACTGGGCGTCGTGTTCACTGACTCTTGCTTCGAGCACAAAACTAGCACCTCACCAACTCTCTCAATATATTCACGATCTACACAGAACTCACTTGTTCGGAGTTACTGCACAACGGTATTTGGAATTTTCAAAAGTACTCAAGAATAAGTGGAATATCTTTAAAACTCTGCCACTTTAAAACACAGCTTTATTAGTTTCTGCAAATTCTAATCTCGTTTTTTCTTACTTTTCTTCCTTAAGAAGTAAGTACTTAACGAAGCAGGTAAATAAAATAATAGACGATAATATCTTCCGTAAACGATGGGCGGAGAAATAATGTATGAATATAAGCAAAAACGCTTTGAACCCACTTCGTTTGATGTTTGGGCGTACTGGAATGGCAAAAAAGTAAATTTTTCATCTACCCTCAAACTCGAAAATAGAATCTACATAAGCGTTTATATCTGAATACAGAATTAACACGGGCACGCGCTCGTCATAAATTATCGTAAAGGAGTCATTAGAGGCCGATAAAAGTGAGATAACTAATAACTGAACGACCAGCACTTAAGTCCTGAGGGGTGAGAGGACGACCATTGAAGCTCACTCACAGAGAAACGTTTCTTTTCTGATGTGATTTTTTGTGTGCCGAATTGCAGCTGGGTGTGTGAGGGGGTGTGGGCGCGCGCAGGGAGGGGGGATGGCCGGGCTCAGGCGTGCGCACCCGGCAGTGTCTAGCCGGTCGGCGGAGCGCACGCACGTCCGCGCGGTGCCTCATTCCGCTCGGTCCCACGTTGGGCGCCATCAATCTATACCGCGATGTCGGCGCGCTCGAGCCGCGTGTCGAAGTAAGCCTTATCACGTGTGCCCCTGTGAGGCCAGTGCTTAGTGATGGATCTACTCTAATTAATAGTTCAAGTGATCTGTGTTTACATAACAAAGATTTCAGAGGAAAAGTTAAAACAAGAATTTCTCAAGACCGTCGATTGAGTAAAACAAACGAAATAGTGTTTACAAAAGTAACATAGTGGTAAAGTTATTACAGTTAGTAACAATACCTGTGAAGTGGCACGTGGTATTTTCCCTCTAGAACGGAACTTCACAGAATAGGTAAGTACTTTCTCAGTAAGTAAGTTTACGATACACTGCGGATGATTGATATGGCAAACTTACTGGGCCACTGGGCCGAACAAATGTTTATTGTGAACAAACAAAGTTTTGGCTATTTCTGAAAAAGGATCACCCGGCGGCGCTACGCAGATACCCGTTAATACAAATATGTCGCCAGTGACACTTGACAGATGTGTTTCGTTATCATTGTTTAATTACCCGTTGCGTAACTAACATCAGCGTCAGTTAAGTAAATAGGTCAAGTCTGCGTTGAGTCGCGTCTGTTGAGCGCTGCGTCGCGTTCACTCGCCGACGATCTTCAAATTGTTTTTAGAGCATTGTGTTCAATTGAAAAGGCGCCACTGAGGAAATTATGTGAACAGAAAACTTGGGAACAAATTATAAGTAGAGTGGAGTGTCCCCCGAGCACCGCCACCATTATTTGCTTCCGAACTTAACAAACTTTTTTTTTCATATTCCCCAAGGAATTAATTAAGTAAGGATCACTTTGCGAACAAAGAGATTCGTATTTCTTCGGTTCATTATCTCCATTTTGGAAAATAGCTTGTAATTTAATATTCTTTTTTGCGACAATACTTAAGGGACCTTCGTTAAAATGACATTGCTTTAAAAAGATTTTCAGATTGCGAGGTCAACGTTACTTATTTGTTTTTTTTTTTCAATTTGTTTGAAGTTTGGGTAAAGCGCACTCGTTCATAATTAGGAACGAGTTTCTCTGTAGCTGGTTTGGCGTGTTCATCCTAGTAAATCCGTAGTCTTGTTCCCGGCTCGTCACAATACCACACAATCAGCGTCAATTCATCAAAATCTCTCGGAATATACTTGTCATGAGTATTATTAAAGAAACAAAAAGCAATTTTGGGCGCCACGCGAAGCAATCTGTCACCGCGCGCGAAGAGGAATAAGTCAACAAAACAAAAAGTTGTCACTTTGGGATTGGGAGCACCGATATTCAGTATTAATATTAAATACCGTCTGTACGCAGCGAGCCGATGTTTGTACAAGCTCCGTGATTGGTGGATGGCTCATTTCAGTGCGTATTATTGCGAGGAAAAATATCGTATGAAAGGGTATGAGAAACACTGACATTCTCATATGTGAGGTCCTTGATAAGATTGACAAAGCAGATAAAGGGTCGGTTATCCGTCGGTGGCTTTATTATTATTCGTTTGCATGTGCAAGATGACGATGAGTTGTAACGCGTATTAGTGTGAGAGAGTGGTGTTCACGTCGTGAATATTGTGCAGTAATTGTAAGCACTTGGCGGGTCTTAATGGCTTCATTATCCGGAGCTGGCGTCATGCTCATTCGCAGCCGATAACGGATCATTACGGAGCATCAGCCTCACGCTGCACTAAATACGGACGCTTCACAGATCTGCTCAAATCAATTGAGATTACAAATAATAGCGCACTGTATTTTAATAGTTATTACTTATTTATTAAGAAAGTTGATTAAAGATTAAATAAAGGCTCTTGTTTAAATAAGCACAGTTATGACGCATTCTTATCATTGATGATTATGAACGGCTATTTTTACAAACAGATATTTTATTAAATTGGATATTTCAAATAATGTTTAGTTGGATCACTTCTTTAATTTTTTACCCACGACGGAACGGAGCAGGTATATGCGTTTAGGGTGAGAGATGTGCGTTTGTGTGTTTGTGAGTTTGTTTGTTTGTATGTGCGTTTGTGCAAAGTAATGTTCCCACCTATCTCCTAACTAATAATCTGATTTTGATGCGGTTTTTACTCAATACTCAATACTCAATAACTTTATTGCAGACCATAATGTGTACAGGCTGGTGGGTAAAATTAAAAGAAACAATTATGGACCCTGTCGGGCACAGCAAAGTTAGTTTTTAGAGGAGAGGATGAAGAGCGCTTTTTAAACATAATAATATTGAAATAGATGTAGAAAATATTGTATTTAGATATTGGAGTAGGTATTATTTCTGTGTAGATTTATTTACATTTTACTTATTTATTATTAATTAAATTTATATTCGTTTATTTATATATTATTAATTTATATTATAAATATTATATATTATGTATTAATCGTTATTAATTATTTTATATATTTATTTATAAATTAGCTGTAGTTTTTTTATTTTTTATTTATTACAAAATAGTAAGAATCTAATTAAAGGTATTGCACGGTAAGTAAGGTAAATAATTTAATATATTAAGTACTGCTTGTTTATTCCAGTTATCCCCAGTTACCCTAGTTGGTATTTATCTTTGAAATATTCGTCAATTGTGTAGTAGCTTTTATCTAAGAGAAATCGTTTTAGTTTATTGGTAAATATATTATTTGATTCTGTGTTTTTTATGTATTCTGGTAATTTATTGTATATTTTAATGGACGTAACAAACGCACTAGAGGAGTGCATCTTTAATCGTGAGGTCGGTAGATTGAGTCTATTTCCATGTCTAAGTTTGTGTTTTGTTTGATTGTCTTCTCTTTTACTGTAGAATTGTGGGTACTTCCTTACAAATTTGCAAATTTCAAATATATAGAGGCAGGGTAGTGTTAAGATGTTTAGTTCTTTGAAGTGTGGTTTACATAAGTCGGTGTCTTCAATGTTAGTTAATATTCTTATAAGTTTCTTCTGTATTGTAAATAGTGAAGGTGCGTCTGTACTGTTACCCCACAATATTATTCCATATTTAAGCCAAGCGAATGCGTACGCATAGTATGTTACTATTGCTGTTTTGAGGTCTGTTGTTTTCTTTATTTCTCTGAGGGCATATGTAAATTTAGATAGCTTAGTTTTTAATTTCTGTATGTGTGGTTTCCAGTCTATGTGTGTATCTATGTCTAGGCCTAAAAGGGTAAATTTATTGACTATTTCTAGTTTCGATCCTTTGTATTCAAATTTAATATTTATGGGGGTTTTTTGTCGCGGGTGGAAAGCAATTATTTTTGTTTTATTAAAGTTAATTTCAAGGTTGTGTTCGCTCATCCAATATGTTGTAGTGTCAAGTATAGATGTTAGGGTTTGGTTTAAATTTTGGTTATTGTTGCATGATGTTAAAATAGAGATATATATATTTTAATAACGGGTTTGTGTTGTGTTCGATGAGTTTATGTTCTTAGACAGGTGTCATAGCTGTAACTCACTAGGGGGCGCCACAATATTAGTGCAAAACAATGTTGCAATATAATCAAAACGTCCGATTACAATTCTCTTTTCATCAGCAATGTGTACGTGCTTAATGCATGTTTAACGTCGAACTATTATTAGAAGATTAGAAAGATTTTTAACGTCGTGGGTTTTTTCAATTTATTTTGGAATTAAACCGAAGTAACATTATACACCGTGACTTTTTAGTCGTCTTACAAAGGTGGTCCACTCAATGTATCCGACATAAAATACCACTAGGCATGATTATTAATTTTATAGCATTAATTAAGATAATAGGTGCATAATACATTAGAAATGAGAAACATACTGTTAATAATGTTTACGTATGAAACGGTAGAAAGTAGATACCTTCAAAGCGCTCGAGTCGAGTGATCGTTCCATCTCCATTTTTTACGAGACAAAACTATCTACGTCATGCGTCATAATAATGAATTTATTTTTATTTTTTAATTATTCAAATCTCATAAATAACATTTTTTTCTATGAACGTTTACTAGTCATTGGATACATGAAGTTGGCTGCCGTTGTAAGACGACTAAGTATAGATCTAGTCACGGTGTATGAATAGATCTATACTTACTAATATTATAAAGCTGAAGAGTTTGTTTGTTTGAACGCGCTAATCTCAGGAACTACTGGTCCGATTTGTAAATTTATTTCAGTGTTAGATAGCCCATTTATCGAGGAAGGCTATAGGCTACTTTTTATCCCGGTACGTGAAGTAGTTCCCACGGGATGCGGGTGAAACCGCTGGCAGAAGCTATATTAAATATTTACTTAGTAAACATTAGAAGTGTTAGTACCTATAGATTATAACTTGTCGGTCATCACACATTCCAGTGTTATTAGTTTGTTTGAAAGGAACGAAGAATGCTTCATAAGATGAGAAACACATCAATCTCTCTTGAATAATGTCAAACAAATATCGCTCACGGCACTGACACAAAATAAATTGTGTTTCAAGGGCCCGAGAATGTGATCGACACAAACACGCCTGTGACAACGACGGTAACAATTAACAATCGAATCTTTTATCTTATCTTAAAGGGAAACAATAACGTGTCCTTGTTGTGCGAGATATAAGGAAACTCCTACACATCAATATCTGAGCACCGCTCAAAGACAAAGGATCAATAAGTAAAGACGCACATGTACCTGTTCAGGGCTGATTTCTATGGATTCCGGGAAGCTGAGGACAACAAAAGCTGCCTTAATTCTATCTTTCATCTCAACTCGAAACTGAAGAATATATTGAAATAAAGAAAAGGATAAAACCGAACTCCTTTGAAGTGGCGAAGATAGCGACGCGTGATGATTTCCATCTAAAAGTTTGTGGCGAGCCGGCGAGCGTTCCGACAAGTAACTCCGCAGGGACCAGTGCGGATGAATAGGATAACACTCACCATCCTACACTGATATTATATCCAAACCTAGTAACGTGATACAGTTTACGTCCACTAGCAGTCCGGTGCTACGTCTCAGTGAGTCAGGGTTGACGAGGCAGCCACTCATGAACAAGCGTATCTCGCTCAGTTGGGAAAGGACCCTTTTCAATAGGCTTTCTGTAACTGCGAGAGATTATTTGACGTTCTTATATAAACGAGCCAATGGCCGAGATAAAATATCTGTTGTGAAATCTAACCGAGATCGGAGTGGAGCTGGCATGAAAAAAGTAATTTATCTCAGCTCAGATTTTAGAATTCGCTGCGTGGAGGTCAATATCTAAAGAGAGAAGCGAACTTAAACAATGGCTGCCGAATATTGTGATGCAAAACTGGTTTTATTTGTTGAGCTCGATGCGATTGTACGCGAACCGTTCTACTGCTAAACATTTATTCTAGTACACACGATAAAAGAATAAATCTAAACGCGAAATTGTGCGTTACTACGTTTATTTTGTAGGAGACATGTTTGTGTTTTAAAACGAGAAATTAATCATATTTGTGGGAAAAAGCGGCGGGTAGGGTAATAAATAATGTGAAACAGTGAGCAAAGTTGGGATGAAATAAATATGAACTGTTGTGGAGCCGAAGAATGTGAGGGAAAATGAGAGACCAATTGACCGACGATATACTGAGACACAACGAATTACTGAGCGGAATCGCGTCATTAGATATACGATTCAGATAACGGGAGCGCGTTAATTAATCATTGTTGTATTTATGTGCTACACGACATTTCGATTAAATGGACTGTTGCTTTAAAATATGAGCTTCATAATCTATTAATTGACATTGACAATACTAGTTTTGTTGACATCTAAGTTACCATAGAATAGGAGAACTTCCAGGATTACTTCCTCGAGATATAAAAAAAACGAATCCAAGTAAATGACCATCGTACCCAATATGATAAGGCGTAGGTCTAGGGTTGTTTAACGGACGACATTGGGTACATCTCACTTTGAGATCAGAATCCTTTCCGTTGGTAATGGCTCTTGCCACCACAGATATCAGACAAGTTACATATTCAAACATGATAATATATGCACAGTAGTTTATAACATGATGAGCGGAATTAACGGACGAGTGCAGGAGGCATAATGGGCCTGTAATAATCTTATAATTTTAAGATCAGAACCGGTTCAAATATCGGGACTAAATATAAATATATTGGTGGTGTTCGGGTCCTGGGCGGGGCTGGCTCAGTCCGCTGGTGTCCATGACGCCTGGAGCCGCCGTCACGCCGGCCGCACGGCCGCCGCAATTTATTGGATTGCTTGAGAACTGACCGGCTATGAAATATGGCTGCCGTGTGCGCACTGATTTATCACCACCGACACTATGAAAAATTACACGCTCCCATTGAAATGTTGAAACTATCGCGGGCCCCGACCTCCTTTTGAGACACTTTTAATTATCTCCGCAGCGAATTTTATAAGAACATCTTTCTTTCTGCTTAGCGATTCTTTTTTGTTCGTTAGTAGTGCTTTTGTCATTTCTCTTAGAAGTGGAGCGGGATTGTTATCTTAGTTTGTTTTGTCATTACTTAAAACTTAACCTGGCAAACAGGATCAACAAACACGGGGAGTGTTTCTTTCGGCATTATCTAATGAAATGTGTTGTTTATTCCGACGCTCGTGTAATTCTATTTATGTTCTCATGTACTGATTACGGAAACGTTTTCAAGTCGTTGTTATACAAAGTATTACATACCAGGTAAATGTAACTGCTGAAACGAGATTATTCCAATATTCATAAGTAGGTACATTGAAGTAGCTGGAAGTTTAGCACAGTTTGGGCAACAATGAAGCCGTCGTCTGTCTGGTGGCGGTGTGGGTGTGTGCGTGAGGTGCACTGTGGTCACGTCGCCTGTCGATATTCTATCGAGCGGCCCTCCAGTAATTTATGGGTCCGAGCATGCCTTTATGAGTTATTGCCTCACCGGCTCGCCCTCCCGTCCTACGCTTCTGTTTATAGCGGGCGAAAAATTAAAAAGTCTCCCAATTGAGCGGTCAAGTAAGTGAGCTTATTGAATAGATTTATTGACTGACGGTCGAAGGTTCAGTAGGACGACAAGAAAATATGTCGCTGTTCCCTCCCTAAGTTCGTTATTAGACCTGCATTGGGCCACCATTAGGCACACAAAAGGCAATTTTGCGACTGGTATCTGTGTCGTGAAGTTAAACCTTACAAATAGCTTTGCTAAACTCTTAATGATGCCATGAACAAGGCACTCAGCTGTTATTTTGTGCTTAAAATGTTCTCAGACAATGTTATGATTTAACACCTAATTGGATTAATGTTTATAATCCTTGTAACAACGAAGTAATCGCCGGCTCTCTGATACAATGAATAGCTTCGGGCTTGTATGTATTTAACGCTTTAGCTGATGTTCTTATAACAAGACATTGTCATGAGAAATACTAAGTATTAGAACTAAGTATTATTTCTGATTCACGAGTACATTCGTTTGACTGCCTCGTTGGTCTAGTAGTCGCAAGAGCGGCTGCTGTGCTCTAGGTCTCGGGTTCGATTCCCGGGTCGGGCCGAAATCGCTTTGTGGGTTTTCTTAAACTTTCACAAAGCAGCCCGTAGTCTGGAAGTTGGTGATTGATTCACCCGTGCATCGGAGAGCACGTAAATGTCGGTCCTGCGCCAGATCTCTTTCCGGTCGTGTCGGATTGCCGTCCCATCGGGTTATGAGAGTGAAGGAATAGGGAGTGCACCTGTGTCGGCGCAAATGCTCGTGCACTATAATATGTCCTGCGCAGCTGGCTGTTCTCCTTAAATGAGAACAGCCGCCGTGCCGAAATCGGCCGTGGACGCCATTATTATATTCGTTTAAATATTTTATGAAACGGGACCAAAAAATATCCTATGTATTATAAGTTCCGGGTACCAACCTAGTAGATAGGTTTTCATGATTTAATAAAACTTTCTAAAACTAAGTATGTCAGTCAACACTTAGCGCGTGTTTGCGTAATCGGAACAAATCGAATAGAATCGCATAAATCAAGTTGTTGAACATCGATCAATCGGTTTGGTTTGCACTTCACTTCTCTATTGAACATTCGCTTATAAACGAACATCGAATTGCGTTCACATTATAATTATCTACTTACTCGTGAATGTTCGATTATGATATTATATACTGATTAATTACATCAAATCCTAAATGAGCTCATTGCCTCTAATTTAGGAGCGCAAGGGGTTTTTAAGAACTAATTTTGTAAGGTTAATTTATATCCAGAAAATCACGATAAATCTTAATAAATAACCATAAAGCAAAGATTTCTGAAAAATACTTCTTAAAAGTTAATTACAGTTTCAATTTACGTTTAAGATGTAAAGAGTGTTCCAAGTAGTGCAATATGTCAGTGGTGTTACACAATTTACGTGCAACTATGTATGTATGTCCCACAGCTACATTTTCTTAACCCATATACCGTGATCCGAATGAAATCCACGCAACAAACTAGCAAACCTTTTGCAACATCCTTGAGGAACATTAATTAAATAAATTCATAGTAAATGATAGTGAGTTGCGCAAGCAGTGGAGTGCTCGTAAGCCGGTATTATCGTTAGTTCCACTTCGATCCGGTCGTTTGTAACCTGCGATTTGCTTTCATACTGCATTAGTGGGATAATAGCTATGTTTCACTACCACATATTCGAATAAGCTAGCATTCAACTAATCTGCGCCGCTTTTTGTCTAGTTTGTAGGCAATGCATGTCATATTAAACGGTTTTATTTAGCTCACCCCGTTTGTTTTATTTATTATTTATTCTTGGGTCAAATTTAGTAATTCAAATTTCACCCTCTTCATGTCAACCGATTAATCTGAAATTTGATACACACCTTTAATTCCGATGACAATACAATATAGTAATATCAATAACATTGTAAATCCAAGATGGTCGCCGGTACAAAATGGTGGATTACATATTTTTCCACTACCCCCTCAATATGGGTATCAAATGAAAGGGCTACACAAGTATTACACTGTGAGCAGCTCTAACAGGGCCAAGGCCTGCCTGGGCTGCTTTATTTTTTTTCTAGTTTTCAGTGCGCATAAGATAAAACCGTTTAACTTAAAAGTTTTTTTACCGATTTTTTATTTTTATTCCCTTTACTAGCTTCTGCCCGCGACTTCGTACGCGGATCCTGTCCCTTATGCCAGCGACTACGGGGTCAGCAAAATCAATGGCCTGAATCGTCTCATATTGAATTTTAAGGGCCCGTTGACGGGAAAAAAACGGAATACGCATAACCATTAGAAACCTTCCATATATTTAATTTTTTGTACGTCAACGGCAAAAGCACAGATTCTAATTAGTCTAAGTTGTGTGTGGCAAATATTGCACGTATTATTACGTAAAAAAACATTAAATATTACTAAGATAACAAAGTAGTGGTGACCTAGTGGAAGTCGTTTTGGTTTAATGGGTAGAGAACCGATCTCTCAAGTATGACTTTGATTCCAGGTCTGGCAAGTACCTGTCAATGCAACTTTCCTAAGTTCGTATGCGCTTTCTATGTATATTTTGGATACCAATAGGGGACGTTAAACTGTAGGTTCCGGCTGTCATTGAACATTCTTGGCAGTCGTTATGAGTAGTCAGAAGCCAGTAAGTCTGACCAGTTTTACCAAGGGGTGTTGGGTTGAGCGGGTAACCGGTTGTAAAACACTGGTACTCAGTTGCATCGTGACTGGAAGTCGATCCTAACATAATTGGGACAAAGGCTCTTGAGATAATAACGACAATAATAATGAGATATAAGCCCCGCAGGACATCTGAGGCTGATGACGGGGAGTAGCAACCCCGCGGAGCTATATATACCGAGTGCTCCAGGGAGAGTATACTGTCCCCCATCTCCGGCCGGCCGGAGTGAACCATGACGGGGTTAGGTCTCACGCCTCTGGCTTGCTTTCATTGGCCGTCCAGAGTGGAGTCGCTAGAGCAGGGTTAGTAGCCCTGCTCGGAGGGTAGGTGCCTCGTGGTAAGTGGCAAGTGGGCCGGTGATCTGCGTTTAAAGTCCACCGAGGTATCCTCACTTCAGCCGCTCATGTCCTTGTTGCCCTCTGGTTTCTATTCAGTGACTGATTCCCGGGGGCCCAGTAAGTGAGGTGGCGAGTCTCCACCTGCCATTTTTACATGTATAAATAATACATTGTCATCGGGAGGTGCCATAGTTCCCATAGTTTCCTATGTCCTAATCCACTAACATCCCATCACAATAGCCCAAGTAGTTTTCCTTCATAGTCAGCAATAGTTTATCACAGAACCGGGGACTGTCTTTTTTTTTAACGACGTCTACCGGGGATTGTCTTTGGGTTCATTTCTATAGTGTATAAAGGGATAATCGTCGGTTTTGTGTCACCATGTCATTAAAGTTGATTCAGCGTGTTGGCTTCGGCCCCACGTTTGCCTCCCAAAAATTCGGGACTCTGTAGTCCCGAGGTCTGGAAGAGACATACATACAAAATAAAAATGAGATGTAAAATTTATACTAATAAGTGACTTAACACAAAATTCAAGCGTGTTGTATCTACATTATTATTTGTATGTGAGAGAAAGAAAAGAAAAAATACGTGTTCATTATTTTAGGGTTATCTATGTAAAAGGCGGACTAATTACTTTTTTTGATTCATCATACCTATTTTGTAACATTCATTTCTATACATTAAAAGTAGTGGAGCTCTTGAAGTTTCACATCAGGTGTTCCAGATCTTCGATTTTTATACGTCAATAGAGAGTGCTTATCAGATTGAACAACTTGTACTAAAACGTCATACCTTTATATGCTGTAGTCTAGCTGGTCTCCTGGAATTCCACATCAGGTGTTTTAGATCTTCAATTTTTATAAGGCAATAGAAAGTGCTTATCAGATTGAACAACTTTTACTAAAACGTCATACCTTTATATGCTACAGTCTAGCTGGGCTCCTGGAATTCCACATCAGGTGTTTTAGATCTTCAATTTTTATAAGTCAGCAGAAAGTGCTTATCAGATTGATCAACTTTTGCTAAAACGTCATACCTGTATATGGTACAGAGTAGCTGGGCTCTTGGGGTTCCACATAAGGTGTTCCAGATCTTCAAATTTATTATCTCAGCAGAAAATGCTCATAACATGAAACAATTTTTGCTATGGCACCATTTTTGTATCTCTTATAGTTTTGTTTGTCTGTTGGAGTTCTGCATCAGGTCTTCAAGTTTCGATGATAAATTATAGCCTATATGTTGACCCGGCTTAATACCAATACAACAAAGAAAAAATCATTGAAATCCGTTCAGTAGTTCGGAAGATTAGCGTGTACAAACAAACAGACATACAGACATACAGACAAACAGACAGATTTTTTTTTTTGGATTTGTGTTCCATTACTGTTTCTACACCCCACCCAATTATTATTTTTTTAATATATTCAATGTACAGACACAGTTTTTTTACAGATTTATTATATGTATAGATGATCAATTATGAGCTCACATTATTATGATTAAAATGAATATTGACTCATGACAGTAAACTACATCGTTGGTGAAAGTTTATTGTGTTGCATGTAGGTGTCCAGGCCTGTGTTCTCCTTAAATGAGTTAAAAGTGACAAGTAAAAGTTGAAATAGATTTTCAAAGTAAAAAATTATACAATGGTACTATAAAAATATTAGGATTTCAGCAAATTTAACTCATTTTTAGATAAACAATTTATTAAGCGCTAAACACGTGTTAAATAGTTGTTTAAAAATACTATTATTTGGATAGACAACAAGAATCAAGAAACATAATATCCAGAAGGTCGCAACACCGCTGCACTATGAAATGGAATGGAGCTCAGAACAATAGGTCGGAATAAAATGGACGCCGACCGACAGGTAACCCCCAAACTCCATAAATTCCTCGCAAAATTGGATTTAAAAGTGCTGAAAAGTTGAAACTCTCCGGTGCCGGGCACTGGGCAGTGAGCGCGCGGGCACGGCACGGGACGCTTATTGGAAATTTATTTGCACTTCAATCACAAATTACCTGAATTGTTTTCTTTGATGTTCCAACGACTTCAGTGGGGCATTCCGTCTTTTTGTTATCAATGATGAGATAACGGTTTCTTTTGGAAAAAAATTCGTTAAATCTTATTCAAAATGTGTATTTTTGAGTATACAAAAGAGACACTTATATACAATAAAAAATTGTGTGCAGGTATTGCGGCTAGTATGTTTTCATACTATAACCATAGATTATTGAAAAGTTGATACAACTTCCAAAATTTATTTTACATGAACCACTACAAAATAATTTCACGCTGTTATAACATGAAAATTTCTTCTCGGTGAAATTCGAGTTTTATTAATTTTAAATTAACTGGCGTAAATTAATTTTCGTGAAGTTCCATCATAGCAGGTATAACGAATTTATCTGATAAAAAGCTTACGTGTCATAATACCTATAAAAATACTACCAGTATGAGACTGAGGAACTAATTAATGATATGCACTTAAAATTAAATTATATTGACACTATATTGAAGCGAATTCTTCGTGTTCATAACCTATTGTACAAGGGTGTTCGACCAGCTGTAATACCAGGCGTGGAAAATTCCAGCATCCATGTACAGCTTTTATTCTATCAATAATCAATTCTTGTATGATGTCTCTAATGCAATTTTTTATTTCCCTTTCTTATTAAAAAGAAAACTTACTCAAAATTATAAATGTGTTACCTTTGTTATCATAAGGAGAAGTTTGTCATGTTAAATTGCTTAATTCTTTGGTGAACATAATGATACGTAAATAACTGTTCTAAAAACAAACTTTTATTTCGTCGGTGATTTTGGCCGATTCTTTTGAGTGATTTCGTTGAAAACATATGAAGTAAACTGAGTGCTTGTTAAAATAAATTCTACATGTTCCTACACAAATATTTCTTTGATACATAGCAATATATTAAATCAAAGGCAAAGAAATCAAGTTACGAAACAAAGTTTCAATAAATATACGCAATGCGACAGGTGAGTAATACGTGTGTACCGTATAGCTGAGGAGTTGTGAACCAAAAGCTTCGGTAAACAACACGCGAGGAGTTTGCTGAAGACGAAGTAGATCGCGCTCACTTCACAACTCGCTAATGTTAACATTTTGATTAGCAACTCTTTCAGTATAAATAACGTGGGGGATACATGAAGAGAAATCGCCAAATATTTCATAGAAGTCTTAATCTATAGAAAATATTCTATCATGGCCACCTTGGAAATATTCAGGAATCAAATAAGTTAAAAGATGAAAAATTAAGTCCAAGTAAGCTTATATGTTGTGGGCGTAACCAGGAGTGGTTTCAATATAAATTATTGAAAAGGAAAATCGCGAAAGATCATTCATCATCATATTTATAAGCCGGAACGCGTCCATTATTGAACGTTACTTTAGCTGTAGAATGTCGCGACTAATGAGAAAAAACGATTTTTTATGGCGTGTGTGCCAAATGTAATATATTGGCGCTCGTACGGATGTGTGACCGCAAACGATATTAACTAAGTGGCTAGCTTGCACATACTACCAAACCAACATAATACAGTTTACAATTTCTGTATCAAAATTAAACAGATTAGCGTTCTTTTATTTATGTCTGAAAATCGTTAGCAACGACTTTTTAATACTGTTACTGTTACAGCCTTTGTATCGTCCCTCTGCTGGGCACAGGCCTCCTCTCACACGGAGAAGGATTGAGCATTAATCACCACGCTTGCTCAATGCGGGTTGGTGATTTCGGACTTTATAGTCCAGGTTTCCTCAAGATGTTTTCCTTCACCTTTTTATCAGCCATTGGTGTCTAAGATATACTTAGAAAGTACATACAAACTTAGAAAAGTTGCATTGGTACTTGCCTGATCTGGAATCGAACCCACACCTTCATACTCGAGAGGTTGGTTCTTTACCCACTAGGCCACCACGACTTTTTTTTTTACAGATTTCGGACTTTTTAATAAAGTCAATACATTTTATTAAACGCTGAAAAACATTCGTATTTTTCATAGAAATGAAAGTACACAGATTCTGTGTATGTTCAAGTAAACGGTAAACAATGTTCGCTAGTGTTGTTCTGTTTTAAATATCGCGAGCGGCGCGAGTGGTACGTACGCACGGCGCGGTTCAATCAGCGCATGTGTACGCGGCTTAACGCAGCCGACGCGGGGCTTATTACTATTAAACTCGTTGCAAAAACGTTCCCAACTCCCCGATAACAAACTCGCTCGTTAAACCCTTCGCTTTCCAAATGTTAATAAACTTGTGTTTTCTTGTGAAACTCATACATACACGCCGTAATAAAACGTATGATAATTCTGTTTATATACAACTGAAAAAATATTCCCCTGAGCTCAAGGCGTTACGGGTGAGTTGCTCTATGGCAGCCGGTTGACTTTATTATTTCCTTTTATTATATTTTTATACAAGTGTGTGCGGTTTATTGTGTAATACTAGCTTCTGTTTGCAGCAGTGAATCAATTTCTGTAGTATTTGTAGCTGATCTGTTCGTGACAGTGACAGCCCGGGGACTGACTTGCTTATTTTATAAATATCGAAGTTAGACTAATTCGGTATTTCGGATTATGCTATTACGAAGAGGTTCGTGTAACTGTAAATAAATATTTTGTCCAAACATGGGCTGGTGGGTATTTGCTTATTAAAATGTCTACATAATAATATAAGTAGGAGGATATATTTTATTTGTAAGACTTGTAGGTAATTGATTGAAGCGAAGGTACCTATTACTTAAGGAATCTAACCTAAAGCTGTATACTATTACAAATATCATAAATATCACATTCATTGTTTGTTACGTAAAACAACATGTAACGTGATATTTTTATTTTAAAACGACTAATTTAGTTGATAATGGCTCACTTCGTGTGCAGGACGATTTTCTTCATGAAGCGGGCAACACCAGAAAAAAAAGTATTAGATGAAGGCTAGTAATAAAAGCTCCGACAAAAAAAGAAGAATTGACCTTATTTAAAATACTACATCTACTGACTAAAATACTAACTTTCCGACTACTAATGTCCGAATAAAAATGACGAAACGACCGAATGAGATACTGAAATCTTCGAAAAGTAAACATGACTGTTCATTGTTATAATACTTTTCTACCATCTTAAATTAAGTTCTACTGAAAACTATGCTTTGTCATTTTTATCTTTTTACCTTTCATATTTCATAGACTGTGGTGCTACTTTAACTGTAACACTGTATTGAAAATATTATCCTCAGTGGTTATAGGTACAGAAACTTATAAAAAATATAAAATGTAATGTAATAATAGCTTTTACTTGCATCATATATCATGAATTTTACTTACCACGGGTATGCTTCGATATCAGTACCTATTTCAGGCATTAAAATGTTAGAACAATACACGCTTTAATCTAAAACCAAGTATGTATACTTTGGTTTCCTGGAATATTTTACTGTTAATAGGTACCTACTGTATTCGAATTCGAAAAATTTTCTAGTTTTTATAATGTCAGCGAGATCAAAAATAAAATAAAACAAAATTCAGTTTGCTATGAAAATGTAGTTTTCATAGGATAGTAGACAATGTTAGGGTTATGCGAAAACAGCCGAACGCGACCCGGACCCGATCGAATGGGCCTAACTGTTTAGGTATTTTCATCATTACTGAGAGTTAAAAAATAAATTTGATAATCAACAATAGAAATTAAAACAGTTCATGCAAGTTGTAAAAATATGATTATTTTGACAAAACCTCTGCTGTCGGTAACTAAGTAATTTTGTCGGAGGTTCAGTATTCTATTCGGAAGTTTAGTTTTGTTATTGGAAGATCCATTTCTTTTAAGAGAAAATGTTGTTATTATTTTTTGTTAAATTGGATTTCTTTTTCGTTAAAGTTTTGGATTTTTGTCGGTAATTCATTACAACGCTGGTTAATTAGAATAATAGTAGGCCACAGATCGCCGGAGATTAATTTGTTTGTCGGAACCATTATTATTTTCCTTAGATAAATTGGCAATATCATAGTACATAAATGCAAGCTGCATCAGATAGCCGAGTATGAAATGATTCGTAACGCTAATTCAGTTTAGTGGGCGTGTTGCGGTTTTGGCAGCGAAGTGCTATTTAAGCCTAATATCCAACGATTTCGTTCGCATTGTACTAAAAGCAATAGGTATAGAGATAATTTGATATGATACAACGGAAACCATTTGTATTTTATCTCATTTTTATTGAGAAAAAAGAAAGCAATATATTACAGTCCATTACTAAGGTTTTATTGTGTAATATTTATTTAGGTAACATTTTAAGAGGTCTTATAAAGCGAGCACCATTTTGTAACGCGGCCTGGTTCCCTCAGGAGGGCTCTAAGCACTCGCTCGGGCGACGTGTGACGGACAAGCAATTTGATTAGGAGCGGGCTCCCGTCTCCGCTGCTGTCCTGATACCTATGCGATACTTCACGGTGATTTGATGCTTATTTTCCATGAGGAATTTTAAGATATCTGCTTAGTTATATGGATTAATGATAATTTATTTTTTTGGTGAATAAAATATAGATATTATTTATATTTTAATTATTGGTACTACAGTAAAATAATTCATCTATCAAAGGACAAAATTTGCTTTCTGCGTTATATTTAAGTCCTTATTTAATTTATGTTTTCTTACACAACGCTCATAACATTAATTTAATACATTTCCTACGACGTAAAATCCATTGTTTGAGGTTGTTCCCACAGAGGGAGAATGGCATTGTTGAATTATTTGTATTTCCTATGACTCCGAGTGGATTTCCTCTGACTTTTCGCGAAGGGGACTCTTACAGGAAAATCTTGTTATTGCCGATTTTGATACTCACGGGTTTGAACAGGAAACCTTCGTCACCAATTTATTTCCGCAACCAACAGCGTCACGATTAAATGAATTGAAATTTAAAAAATAAACCGGATTATTTTAACAGTGTCAGTGTTTATTTTGGGATTACGGCGGGAAATATGTATCACAGGTTACACTGGTTCAATAGTAAGTTTTAACGAGATTAACGGATAAAATTGGAGCATAATATTAATGTCAGCTCACACAAATTTGAAATAATATTGAATAGCGTTGGAGGGCTCGGAGGAATACTCCTGTCTGACAATATTAATCCGGCTGTTGCTAGGCTCTGGCTTAAAGCTAAATGATAGACAGAAATATATTTACTTACCAATATACAAGGCGTGGTTTGCATTTGTGCCATATTTCAGGAGGAGGATATAAAATACGTAAATAATCGATTGGAATTACAGTAGAGGGGAAATAGCTAATATGCACTACTTTTTTTTGTCATTGCAATGTCGTAGTATTTCAGAAGTAATCCAATTTTATGAATGAAATTTATGAATGATCGTTGCGTATGCTTTGTGTTTGCGTTTATGTGAGGGGTGCAGCACGGTTTTACCTCAAAGAGATGTCAGCAACCCCAGCCAGTAGGGCCAAGTAGGGCCAAGGCCTGCCGGGGCTGCGGGTTGTTCGAAAGAGATACCGCGGCCCTGGTACATAAAAGGCCTATGACGGTTTTTAGTCAGTAAGAGTCTGACACTCCCTCAGGGGTCATTTGATGATTTTTGACAAAAAAAAAGAAAGAAAAAAAAATACCGAACCAATTTTTTTTTGTTGATTTGGGCCGAGAATCATTAGCACCATTACTTCCATGAATATGGCACAGATGCAAATCAACAGCTTGTATTTGTGATTATGAAGAGGCTTTTTGTGTTGTTATATCTTCAAGTCATGCTTCTCTTACATAATACTTATTGTTTGGTTTATATTGACCTCTGGTTAGTACTCTGGTGAAGGATTCTTAGAAAAATATTTTCGTATTTATTTACTTGAAAACCCACTTCTTGACATTTGAATTTTACTCTTCAATAAATATTGTTTTGAGGTTTTTATTATGTTTTATAAAATAACAGAGGAGAGAAGTCTGACAAAAATATTATTATGTTACCATTGGAATGAAAATAGGAGTACCTACTTATTTATTTCCCGAAGCTGGCACTATTAGTTTTTCGAGTAAAACTAAAAGTCTGAGAAAACACTAGGCAGCTGCGAATTTAGCGGCAAGTTGCGAGTCAACTGCAGAAGTGGGTCACAGTGGACTTATTCGATTGGCTCACCGCTCTCTAATATTGATGGCAGACTTTACCAGCGCTGTCTATTAGTGCACTTGCCAACGAAAGCTTCAAATATTTAAAGAAACCTGAATGCATTTATTTCTTTGTTAATTTCGACGTACACTGTGAACTCGATCTCTGGAGTAATCGATTACAAGTAACGTAGGTTAGTATGAATGGCAACTACATCACATGAGTTGGCGGCGTGTATTGAGTGTGCGTCTATCATTTCATGTCTAATGTCAAACGGAACCACGATCATTGCAGTTTGTGTGTGACGAAGCACGAGTATGTGACGTCACGTCAATTTTATTGTATTTTATAGTACAAACAATACTCAATACTCAATTTATTGCATTCCACAATGTGTTTCTTAGGTAGTAAATTATAAATTATGAGATCATCATGGACCCTGTCGGGCACAGCAAAGTAAAACTAAAACTAAAAGTAGGAGAGAGGAAGAGAGCTTTATTAAGTTTTATTTAATAACTATTATTCTAATCATTTTATTATTTCTCATTTAAATATTCGTTGACACTATAGTAACATTTTTTTTGCAAGAACTGTTTTAGTTTACTTATAAATAGGTTTAGTTTTGTTTCGTTCTTTATTATATCTAGAATTTTGATATAAATTTGTATCGACTTTACGTATCATTACGTAACAGTTACATAGGAATAAATTATTTCAATTATGACGATCTATGTCACGTATTTCTGCTTGTGAGGCATATTGTTAAGAACGATACAGATACCTTCCAATATTAACTTTGTATTTCCGTGTTAAACGAATATTTCGCCAGTACCACTGTTTTATGCCATTGTCGTGGAAGTCAAAAAAATACACTGAATAAAGACCACGTAAATGAACGCAAATCAATTCAGAGAAGAAGTGTTTCATGCAGCTTTGTGTGAATTTTATCTTTCCTGTATTTCTTCAAGAGGATTGTGTCTTTTTCGATTATTTTACCCACAATTACGTACTTTCTTTGTTGATATCACAGGAATCTCTCCAATTGATGTAATTTGTAGGTCTTTCATAAAGTAAAGCGAACTGTAACATTAATATAATTCACAAAAGAATGATATTCATAGCATTGTCCTTTATAAAGCACACAATGGCTAGAGGTATGTTTATCAGATGTTGTTCATTTTTCTCGCGTGTAGTTACAGAGGATTCCACTTGTGGCACATTACGCGACAAGGCAATTCACTTTATCGACTGCTACTCACTATGTTCTCTTAGAAAACTGAGGAAATTATGATGACGATACACTGGCAGGCCGCTCATCTTGTCTGATTAGGTATCGGGTGTTCGAGGTGTTGATGTGAATGGAATCTAAAATTATAGCCTTAAACATATAATAGTGTGTACAACCAATCTGTAAGTAATGTGTAATGTTTGAATACTACCATCGTTAAATGCGCAATAACAAACAAAAAATCATAAATATCATCTGACTGAGTAATATTGAGTCTGCGAATTGTCAAAATTCCGTATAATATTGCAATGAATTTCAAAAAGGCTGCGTAAGTAATTCACCCTTTGTGAAAAAAGTCAGTGAAATAAAAGACAATTGTTTTTCCCAAACATAATTAATTTCGCTGTGTAATCGGTACGTAAATATCAATAACAAACCATTTTACCACACTTTTCACCCCAAGTTTCGTGCAGAATTTAAAATTGTAAGCTCTCGAAAATACATGCTTTTATTCGACATCTCTGTGTATTTTTACAAAAATTCGAGATAACGGGTAAAAATTCTGGCTGTATTTAGAGCAAAAACTAATAGCGCGGAACACGAGCCGATGAAAAGTTTGTATAAATTCCTTCATGATCCAAATGTAGGTCCAATTTCACGAATACAAAAATCTATTGGCTATCATATGATATTTTTATAATATTTTCGGGTCTACTTCACTGAACGTACAAACAAATTTTTCTATGTGAAAAGTTCTTTTTAAATCAGACAATGGGTAACAGGCTAACTGTATAAAATAAAAACCAAACTGATTAGGTATTGTGTCATTATATTCTTTATACAAGTATATTTTTTGGGATTCAAGTATCAAACAGATATATATAACAAATAGCTTCAGTCCCCTGAGCCTGCCACTTCGAACACTAACACCTTAATCTCCTGACTTACCTGACCAGCTCCTCAACAGGAGCAGCCATTACTTCCGCCAGTTAGCCTCCTCCTCCCGCCATTTCACTAAATTCGGCTTACATTGATGTCTGACATACTTTGTACCTCCGCATTTACTTAATGTCATACTTATTGTTATCATCAAAGTTTACGTCTTAAAGGTAAGCACTATCACCGCACACATACTTGTGTAAGCGCTCTGAATATTCGGTAATCCACTAAAGATCTAACTAAATAAACTGACTGTCGACCTTATACAACTGTAACACAGTTCAGATTACAAGGGGATGCTAAAGCATGCACGACAAGACTACTGCCCTCCATTAAACTAAACTTCTCAGTAATAAAGTTATCTGGAACAAAGTCCATTTCCGAGTAAACAAGACACATGTAGGGTAGCGCGCGCACACAGCCGGCGATGTATAGCGCGAGGATCAGCATCGCCGCTCGAGTGCCACTCCTTGTACTGCGGAGGGGCATGAGTTAGATTATCTTTGAAATCGTCCGCCGGCGCTGACCCTTTGTTTAATTAATGCCATTGAAGTTTAATTCCATGTTACTTGAACTGATTTGTTTATACTCTATATTAGCTGTACTCAATATATTTAGGAAAGCGCTCGAGATACGGCTAATATTTGAATATTTACTCGGGAATATTAGAATATTGGCAACGGTAAAGTGCGTCGTTATAATAAAAGAAGTCGTTCGATAAAGTATATCAAGTCCAGGGGATACAAGGTTAAACATACCGAGTTACTTACATAAATATACCGAAGAGAACGGTCTCGGGAAATCTCCGCGATTGCTTACATAACTAAAACATTTTTTGTACATACAATTTGGGTATCGAACATTTTACAAAATGAAAGTGGGTAGATGTTTTGCTATGGTGTTCAAATATCGAATCGGAATATCTTACCAATACCTTGTTAATACTTTTTAGTAAAAGTAAAAGCAAGCATGCGTGCATTAAGAAAAAATCCTTCAGTATCACGTGCCCTCGGTCCATTGTTCGATTCCGGCTGAGCCACTTGACTGATACTCGTGATTGAAGGCTCTCGGGTTACACTTTTGTCCTGGGAATGTTTTGTTTTCGTATTTAGCAATTATAAAGCTTATTAGTAGAAATATATCTATAAGGAAACATTAAGGACTAAAAGCAAGGACGACAGGAAAGAGTCTTATTAACCTAATAGCTCTTTCAGTCGTTTGGTTCTAACTCGATCTCCTGTTAGAGGTTCAACCATCTTTTTAAATAAATAAAAGCACGAAACTGAACGTCAACGAAAGTTAACTCGAACAAGAAATCATAATCTTACGAGAACACATAGAAGACGTACCTTACATAGAAGTGACTGTACGATTGAAAGGGGATCACGTAATAAAACTGTCCCCCCATCCCCTCATCCCCCCTCCGTCCTGCCGTCCAGCAAGTGAGCTACTTACTGCGCTAAGTTAAACCTTGACACTGTTCCACTGCGCTGCACTCCGTATATAACGTGCTAGAGAACAGAATCGGGTTTGTTCGACTAGACAAACATTTTTACATTAACTTAATTTCCAATCATGTTTGCTGTGTGTTTTAATCGCTAGCCTAAAAAAAGTACCTTAGAGTAGTTTGATTTACTTCACGGTCGAGAAAAAAACCAAATTATGCTACCTTTCGGCATTAATATTAAGATGGAAACAAACATCACGATGCGCGTCAAATTGCTGATCTAAGTAGTTTGAAGTGGTTTGCTGGTGGTTGCTGCTACGACGAGATATTAAGCTAGCTCTAACAAGTAGGTTGTTATTTTAAAATGCAAGGAAATAGTGTACAGTAAATAAGAGTGCACTATGTCAAGAGCACGTTTCAGCAGGAACAAACATTAACATGATGTAGTCAGGTTTCTCCAAGTGCGGGAGTATGCGAGCGACGTGCATCGGAGATGGAGCAACGCGGCCCTTCACCTCGCCGAAAGGTTAAACTGTGTCAAACTTTAGTGTCTCAAGCCCGGATGTTCTTACTAAAGGAAACGGAGCACGATTTAATTTCCTGAGGATGCACAAATAGGGACGTTACGTTGCTGTTACGTTGTTGCTTCCAAAAAGCTGAGAACTGAAGTGCTGGCTTCAAACTGTACCGACAAACTTACGCTAAATATTGCATTGGTTGGAATGTTTGGAGCCACTGGCTGAACGAATCACTGTCCCATAGCATGGGTAATTTTCAAAGCACTACAATGCATGACGTAAAGTTGCGCTTTTTTGATAACCATATTTATGTGAGTAGATCATTATACTCTCACAATATTTGTGGCACATGTATATGTTACACTTTGATCCCGTGACACACATTGATTGAAGACGCATCAGGATGCCACATCCAGTGTTCGCGGCTCGTGACGTCATCGCTCACAAACTCCTCTTACTTTAATTTCCGTTCTTTCGTACTCAATTTGCTAGTTCTTTGAAGCGCCGTATGCAAAGCCGATATACCCGCGATATTAAACAACCTTTTTAGGGTTCCGTAGCCAAAATGGCAAAAACGGAACCCTTATAGTTTCGTCATGTCCGTCTGTCCGTCTGTCCGTCTGTCACAGCCGATTTACTCGGAAACTATAAGTACTACAGTGATGAAATTTGATGGGAATATGTGTTGTATGAACCGCTACAAAAATATGACACTAAATAGTAAAAAAAAGAATTGGGGGTGGGGCCCCCCATACATGTAACTGAGGGATGAAATTTTTTTTTTCGATGTACATACCCGTGTGGGGTATCAATGGAAAGGTCTTTTAAAATGATATAAAGTTTTCTAAAAAACATTTTTCTTAAAGTGAACGGTTTTTGAGATATCAGCTCTCAAAGTCGTAAAAAGTATGTCCCCCCCCCTCTATTTTTATAACTACGGGGTATAAAATTCTAAAAAAAATAGAGGTGATGCATGCTAATTAACTCTTTCAACGATTTTTGGTTTGATCAAAGTATCTCTTATAGTTTTTGAGATAGGTTGATTTAACTGTAATTTACGGAACCCTTCGTGCACGAGTCCGACTCGCACTTGGCCGGTTTTTTATTTAACTTTGTTGTTCCAAACTTTGTTCAAAATAATTTGAAGCGAACAAGTTACTAGCTTTTGTTATTAGGTTTCCGTTGATTAAGGCGCTCGGATAAGTTTTGTACAACAAAATTAAGATTGATCGCTTTCTGGCTAGTATTTGGCGTTTCTTAATTTATTATTCCGCTTTAAATAGACATTTCAACGGCTACCTTTCACTACTACAATAGTATAATCAATCTCTCAGATATATTAAATAACGTCTAGCTCTTGTTATATTGAAGTGCTTCAAACTAACAAGGAACTTTAGGTACTAAATCAACATCAGCCAGAAATTCTCTCGGAATTATTCAGAATAGACAGGTTAAATAATTTTCGCTGGTGAAATTTCCGTGAACGTGATCCGCGCACAATAAAGAGCGGCTCCAACAAAACTATCTAGCCATACAAATCTAGCTCATAATTGAAAAGATAATTCAGCGGAGATCAGTGGCGGCGCGCCGGCGCTCTCCACTCAATGAGATGCCGTCAGCGCACAATGCTTGTCAGCGGCAGGCGCGAGCGAGGCCGCGTGGTGCCGTGTGCCTCGCACTTATTGTACGGATTGATTGCTGCTTAATAGTTGTTTCAAGTGACACCATCATCCACATATTTTCCCAAATGTAATCTTCAAACATGAAAACTGAAACTGTTCGCTAGACAAGAGTTTCCTTATACTGTCATCAGAATAACTTAACTAATGTACGGAGCCAAGAAAAGTAAACAACATTCTTCAGGGAAACTAGCAAACTGACCATATTTTCGTGTAGTAAATAACGTGGAGGATCGCATGAATCATAGCGGCCTTGCACCACGGCTAAACGATTGGCTTTCCTCGTGAGTTATCGCCTTCCCCGCGTTAATCGCTCGCATGATTGATGGGCGCCGGCGCCGGCGAATTGTTAAATAGCCATTTTAGCTAAATACGGGAAGATGGCGGAACGGCTGTGCGATTTCAATTAGTTACGGCGCTGCGACGCGCCCGATTGTTTCTCTTGATCTCAGGATGATTGTACGAGCTGGTTACACAGTAAAGAGATTCATATCTCTTGCGGAAAAGGCACTAACTTAAGCTGAATACAGATGCGCTGAAATAATTTTGTTATTTTATGGTTTCCAAAAGTAATCAACGAAGGTAGTGCAACCAACATATTTTTTTAATGTAGTGATCATTTACCTACATTTTTTATCGTTTACTCGGGACAGAAATATAAAAATTATCTATCTTTAAAACATTGACCGTTATGCAAAAATATGTAATATTAACCGCATCCGTTGTGTGAAATAGAAGTTGTGACACGTGTGAATGTAAGTTATTCAGAGCATAGGATAATAAAAGTGCGCCAGCCGGCGTCCCCGATACTATCCAATACAAGTGATTGCTTGAGGATTAACTGCCTCCAGCAACCAATGCTGGCTCACTATTAGACTCGGCTGCGATATCCGAGGCGATAATTTCCACTAACTTAACGTTATCTTGCAATATTTTCAACATTTTGGCAAGATTCCTGAATATTTGTTCGAGCGAAATCTGGGCCAAATTCACAAGAAGACTTTAAGTTATTGAAACATTTACAAAAGCCACAATCAGAAACAGAAATGGTTTCTTTGAATTCCGCAGCAGAAAGACTTGCAGTTACGACGATTAAGGAGTTAGAAACTTGTATAATATCAGACGTTCATTGTGTATAGAGATGGGGCACTCGATTCTTCTACGCAGAGAGAAACTTCGCCGATAGGACAATGGATCTCAAAGTTCGCTTGACGTGGAATTTTCAGCTTAATCAAGTTAAACTGGACGCTGTAAAAATGTTTCAATTAGTTTGCTAATTAACAAGTATGCGGAAAATGAGACGTTGTTAGAAGTTCAAGAATGATGGGATGACGTCAACTACATCGGGGTAATAGAACCGCCTTAAGAGTTCATTCAAGTTGAAGGTAATGGGATTGATAATGAGACTCCTTAGTAAATAGAGGTCGGTTTAGTCGGCTATTGTACTGCTGTAGCGTTAGTTGAATAGCTCGTTTACCTTAATCGATACAAAACGATTGTGGCTGGGCTTGACGCTATGCGATAAGTCACACTTGAGAGTCTCAACTGTAAATATGTCTGACGTTTACATTGTACTGTGTTTTGTAGGACGTAGATTATGATTTTGATTCTCATAATAACTATTCGTAATCGTAGAATAATGTCGTACTAACAAAAAATACACAATTTCACTGGAAGGATCAAAGTAAACAAAGGACCTTCATCTACTAAATATATTTATGAACACACACGAGGAATTCGTCAAGTTTATTTACTATGTCCCTGAAGTTTGGACAGATGACCGTAAAGTAGGTGATGTGGAACAATTGGCTGATTTTCAATAACTCTCCCCGAAGTTATGAGTATGTTACTGGGTATGCTTGCGTGCGCAAACAACTACTTCACGCTTGGCTGACTCTATTCCGTAAACGTCTGTAACTTATAAACTAGTTGGCCTAAATGCTGCCTAAAAAACATCCAACATGTTTACGCCAAACCTTGCCTCATGCGCCAATAAGTCAAAAAGTTTTTTGTTATTTCGGTGGCGCGGGCCCGGGGTGCTTCGGGGTGTCGAAATCGGCACATTTGCTAAAGTGTTCCACTAACTTTCTCCATATGAACTCGAGTGTCGTCGAGTTAACTTTTTATAACCCACGCTTTTGTATTTCCAGATTTGACAACTTTGAGTGCGACCCTCCGCAATATTTTAGTGCCACGTTCTGTGTCCTCTCTACATGCAATCTTTTCTGTTCGTTTCAATCATCCTTTGTTTTATGGCCGTACTTTTTGTGTTTGCATTTTGTTCTTTTCAGATTGGCAGCCTTTTTTATTCCTGTGAGAAGGATTAAAATAAAGAACATGCTATAAAATGTGCGATCTCGTACTGCGCCTCCGTCATGAAGGAAACAAATATTTCTATCGCTATAAATTGTAAACATAGGTATATTTCTATTACATCTGGAATATTCTCTAGGGAGGGAACTTTGAATAAATAACAATATATAGCTGTGACTATGAGAAAACTTTGCGTATTCAAATGAAGACGTATATAATCTGAAACACCGGGCATCATTTTCTTCATTACAATTTACGCTTTAACTTGGGAAGGAAAATTAGCTGAGTTGTTCACCGAAATTCCTTCCGATTTATCGCTAAACAATCAAAGCAGTTGCCGAAGCAGGCGGGCCCGGCGTCGCCTCAACTTTCACAAATTTTCCACTTCTTACTAAACTCCAATGAACTTTACAAAAGACAGACGTTAATGAACCTTGTACTTGTTAATTTTTCGTTTAACTTTGAGTTTACGTGGCTCCTAATCGATGTGATGATGGAAATTGAATGTTTCACCCACAGGGGGAGAGGGAGTGAAGTTGTCGCATTTATATAACATTGATGCAGAGAGCACTTAGCGAACAAATACTCGTTGGCCTATTTAGTGGAATTTGAACAGTTAGTGCGGAGTGACGCGTCGGATGTAGTGGCAGGAAGCCTCGCGCCCCGGACGGGTTCTGTTCCAGATACACTGCAGTGTAACCGGGTCATCCACGTGCCATGTCTCAATAACAACTATACAATAAACTTTTCAATTAGTTGCGGCTGTTTAGCGATGACGATTGACAGTGTCGAGTTGTTTAATTGGTTTCATAAAATTAAATAACGGTCGTTGGAACAGCTACAGTCATTTTCCCGCCCGTTTTTATCCATTTATCAGAAAGTATTGTTGAAACGAGGCCAACAGGTCAATTTTCCAATATTTGAAGAAGATGGCACTTCGCCTAGAGGTTCTAACATTTTTTTTGAGTTCAAAATAAGTTTTTTCTTGAAGTAAATGCCACTATTGTCAGATTAAGGTTTGTTTACAACAACTTTATCACACAGTAGAAAGAATATAAGTATAACTTGCACAGAAACGAAGAGTTCTACTGAATAGTTTATTTATAACTATGGAACTTGTAAGTTGGAAGGAGAAGTCGTCAACATTTTGCACTAAAGTTGAATGACGTCAATGACTGCCAACAATAATACTTTCTACTATGAGTTATTGTTCCTGTTGTTCTTCAGTCGGTTTAGTGTTGTTACTTCTATATTATGATATATTCTGAGCTCTTCCAAAAATAAACATGACACGAATCCTATGAAAAGTCATAAATCTTAACGTGACGACAACTTTAAAGGTTAATAAGTTAAATAAAAGCTTGTAAAAAGTGCTTTGTATGAACAACTTTCTCAGCGTAACGTTGTAAAAATAGAACCCACTTAACTTTGGTATTTTACTTTTGTGACATCAAATCTTGATTTTATTCTTTCAACTTACAAAGTTAGTCACTATTAATGTAGAATTTATTTCCACCAAACCGTTTTGACATCAATTACAGCCAGCTGAATCCTAGCATGGGCTCTTAATCCCCATGGAGTGCGTGAGTAGTAAGTACAGTACACAGAACTGTGTAATCAGTGGTACATCGCAGAGCGCTTTGTTTGCCAGCTCGCGAGCGAATGTATCGCATCTTAAACTCGCTTAATAAACGTAAATCCTGTACAAAGTGAACTGTATTTCGACTGCGGCTCACCAAAGATTTGTAACCGGCTCTTGATATAAATCCACCGAATTGCGGAGTCGAGCCCCGCCCCACCACGCCCCGGGAACACCGACTATTTAACTCAGCAACATTATATTACACATCTCTGCAGTTACTCAGACCTTAAAAAGTTTAAAGTTATTTTGCCACGAAGTCGGACCAAGTGTAATAGAGTATCAGCTTATCTCGACTTCTGAACGAAACAAAGATGGAAATGAAATGCTTTCAAACTCGGCGATCGCTACAGATTTATCTCAAGTTACTGCATAATCCTATATTTAGTACTAAAACGTTTATGACCTAAGGTAACACCTCCGTGGCATTCTGTAGTAAAAGGAATGAAAGGAACCCTTGTAATAACTAATAACACTAGATGCGGTCGGTTAATACCATGAGAAATCTGAACAGCTTTTAGTAACACAAGATAAAAGGCAATTCCGTCCCTCAGGAAATTGTCGTCTGTAATTAAGCTAATCACCTCGTAATTAACCTATCCAGTCATTTTTACGTTTCCCTCATTAAACCTGAAATTAATTTCGCAAAAAAGAGAGGCCTTGATATAATTAAAATGACGGAGCTATCGTACGGGGCAGGTAGCTAATACGACATAGGAATGATTAATTTGCGTCGGGCACGTGTTGCAAGCGGGTCCCCCCCTCCCCTGCCTCGCCACCCCACCGCACCGCACCCCTCGGCTCCCCGGCTGATGTATGGACCTCACGTGGACCGCCTATACTGGCCGAATTACCGAGTGTCGGTGAAATTTGCTAAATACTGTGTCGAAACATGGAGATTGGGTCATCACGAGCCGTATTTGTTTCTAATGATATATTGATTTTAGGAAACGAGGAAGTTGGATGAAAAATGATTGCGACTTTTATTTGTAACAGCCTAGAAGCATGAACTTTGCGTTATTAGATGTCAATGTAGAGAACAATCCGGGTAATGTTAGTTAGATAAATAGATTAGCTTTAAACCTACCCTTCCATTGTCAACTTACGTACAGAGTTAAAGTAATTTCAGACATGAGCGAAAGCATTACAACGGAAACCCTACAATGTTGAGTTTTACGTCCGAAGCAGGTGATCCCTCAGGGAGTGCTATATGCTACAACATGTAGAGGTCGACAATGGCTGGTATTTATTAGAATATGGACAGCGCCGGCTGACGAGCGTGCACCCGACGCGACATTTACTCAGCCGCGCGGAAAGTGCTGTCATTTACATTGTCGCTGCGAACTCGTATGACTGCTGTGGTTATTACTTATGATGGTGAAAATTAGAGGGAATGTGAAAAAAAAGTTAAAATTGTCTGATGTTTGTACATATGAAAGTCACGCCAATTATTTAAATATAACAAACGACATAGCACAGATATCAATGAAATTATTTTTGGCTACAAACGCCCACTATTGTAATAATGGGGACTCAAAACCATTATTGTTAGTGTCGACAATTTTTCGCAACACAAAGTAATAAAGCAAAAAGCTTAAAACCCACCTTTTGTATTCACACGGTTCAGAAAGAAATTTTGCCTAACGATGTCTGGATATAAATAGGTTCGTCAATCAATACGGCCGGCTCCCCTGAGCGGCTCGAGGGCATTAATGAAACATTAGTTTTTGCTGGACGCTTCCCGGTTAATAATTTTTTGTCGGTACATAATGATTTTCGCGACGAGACCCGGGATGTGGCCGGCACTAATGATTTTCGTCGGACACCTCGGTCAGGACAGATAGCTCAGCGCCGCCATTAATCATTGCTGACGGCACCAGTTCCACTAGCGACGCTCCCCAGAAAAAGAATCTATTGGGAATTCCCGGTATTCAGCTACCTTTCATAATAAATAATCTCGCTTGAGGAAATTTTAAGTCCTCTTTTGATGTTGTCGAAGTTACGAGCCACTCTTTTGACTTACGAAAGTACGCCCAAGAAACTAGGTTAATCCTTCGTAATCCCCTGTTTTAGTACACCTCTTTATTTCACGGTACATTTAGTGTGGTATAGTTTAAAAATTTATCATGAAACCAGTGGAGCGCTGTTCGGCCGAGTCCTAACATAAATTGCGATGTCAGCGCGTAAAGCGTTGTGTTATTAAAGGCAACAAACTACTCTAACCTATCCGATTCATCAAAAATTAACAAAGCGGCCCTCCCGCGCATTATACGCTCACTGTACATGACTGTACAATATACACTCAGGCCACGGCTTGAGACCTAAGATACAGCGACTTCTGTCAATATAATATGACGTAACTGTCCAACTCATAAAACTGAATTTATCAAAATGAAACCAAATGCTTTATGAAAATTTATTTAATACATAGTTACTATTATTGAAGACGTAAATCACATTTGAGTAGGAAATCTGGCAGCATATCCTCCCCAGTAGGTACAATGGTGGGGTAGCCACCCGGTTATCACCACATCCGCTGGCGCTTAATTGACCTGAAGACGAGTTGCGTATGACCTCAATTTTCCGACCCTTGCGTCCGTGACGTACAATGTAACGGTTTTTAGCGTTACACATCGCGAACAGAAGCAATGACGTAATTGGAGGGAACTCAGGGACGTTCCGTAATGATGGTGATCTGACGACGCTTACAACATGAATGTTCCTTATACTTATGGTGAAACATTTTCCGAGAGTCATTTAAAATGTTTAACGTTATTGATAAAATATTCAATTTATCAAGCATTGTCCGGCAAAATAGCTTGTTAAAAGATAACTATCAAAACACAACTACAAGTTACCCTGCCCACTGCCCAAATCAGTAGCTAACCTAAACTCAGTAGTAAATAACATGTTGATATAGTTTAGCGGTAAAGTTGAGATGTAGGTAGTGACGCTTGGTATCGGCACATAGTTAAAACTCACAGATCATTTGGCAATGGAGCGCTCGCAAACTATCCTAATTGCCAGCCTCGGTTTTAGATATCGCACGGAAAATCCGCAGGGATTTGTAATGTTGTGCGAGCGGAGCGATTAGCGATCGCAATTAGAACACGATATCATGTTAAGTGTGTGTTGTTATTATCAGGTTATAAGCATGGTTTATAATGCTTCACGTATTGCACCTACTGTTAAAACCTTCAGTGTGTAATGAACAAAGTACCAATAAAAGGGTAGTTAAGAGTAAAGGCGGCCAAGAGCTTACTGATGTCAAGACTAAAGTTTTCGCTGTAGCTATTTCATTTAATAATTGACTGGGATCTGTTTTGACGATTTCATTCACAAAATTTAGTTAGGCACATACTGTTACATGGTTTTCATTTAGGTATCACATTATTTAAGCTAGCGACTATGGCGAGTTCCTTATTCTGCAAATCGCTTCTTCTATCAGCGTGTCCTCTGCCGAAGCTTATCGGGTCACATTTTCAGCACGGGCCGCACCTATATCACTAACGACTGAACCGCCCATTGTGCGATAACCACCTACTTTATATAGTTGTTAACTACAGTTATTTAGTTGCTATCTACCGACAACTTATCCCCGTAATGTGCGCCTATTGGTTACACTTGTCTCACTATTATGTATTCATCTGTTTGGCTTCGGTTTGTTTATTAATAAATGGTTTCTCTTGTTTGCAGGGTAAGCTGTTGTGTGGCATCAATCAACTAATCGATGATTTCCTATCAACATTTTATGCAAGTATGTAAATTAAGCTCCGAAACTGTCTCAAGCTTTTATCCGTGGTTTTATGTCAAACTCATTAAGTCCCTCGTTATTTTGCTAGTTTTATGATTCACGTAGTAAAGGGATTTTGCATATAAAATCTACCTCTAATTACCGAATCGGAGCTTTTCATTATACAATCAAAGATATAAAACATTGACATAATCAACTGGTAACTTGAACATGCTGTTGAATAATAAAATCGATATCATTTACGTAGTCAAATGTTCGTATCGAGAGGTTTTACTGTATATTTATATAAGTGGTCGGTCGGCAGCGCTCGACTCTGTCCATCGAATAAGTAGCAGCGGTGGATCTGCAACTAGGTCAAATATTCTATTCTCAAAAAATCTCACAGAAAAGGAATGTAAATCGGAATGCATTTCACTCAATATTTCTCATTCCCTAGTTTGAGAGGCTGTAATCTGATTCCGTATCTCCCGGAATATCTCCAGAAACAATCTTTTATAAGTTGCTTTTGTAAATCATTATTAATCCTATTGAAGAGCTTTGAATTGGCTCAAAAGATAATAATTTCTGCAAATAATAGATAATTAATGTTTGCTTTCCTTGTTAAAGACAGGCTTTTCCTTGTTTCCAGTGAAATTAGAAAGAGCTCGCCTTATTGTTATTTAGGGGATTATAACCGTACGATGTTGGGTTTATTAGGCTTGTAAAAGGATATAGTCTAACGTAACAAGCTTTTAGCCTACTAAACTAATATCTTCCTCATGATTCTAGGGAACATGTAGTCCGTATTTCTGTAATATTTATCCGGATTTTCTGCCCTAAAATAATCCTCAATTCAAGACGTTTGAAAAGTCTGTGAGACTGGCATACGAGGTCCATTACGTGGGTCATATGAGTTGTGCGGAGGCCGGGGCACGTTTATAATAGGGTTTGTTTTATTTATGGCGCGAGTGGTGTGTAATGCGGCGCGTGCGACGTGACCGGGACCGCGCGGGACCACGCTCTGATTCACTGGTTTCATTGGACTTGTTATTACATTTTTGGGTTGTTGTTCAAACTTTAATTATCTTCAAGTCTTGCTGGATAAACAATATAAAATAAAGAGGTCTTTTGTTCGATGAAAAGTCAGTTTAGTGAAAGGAGAAAATATAATTTAAAATGAATGTATTTTTAATAAGTTTTATGTACGTGCTTATGCTAAAAGCTATGCACGCTGTTTACATGTTCTATTTGCTCCCTATAAATAGATTTCGACTTTCCAAAATAATACCTGCGAGTGTGGGTGGATTAAAAAACTTCCCCACAATATTGATTCTGTATTCGTGTGAAAAAGCAAAACTTTTATATTGGAAATTATAGTGAAGCCGTTGTTTGCTGTGCCACAATTCGTTTTACTTTTATTTGTTTCGGAATAGTTAGTACGTGAATAACTAAATATTTACGAACAAATATGCAAAAATACATTTCCGCATTGATGTGTCGTTTGAATATTAGATTTGGGAAAAATCAACACCAGCAATTTGGTTTATGAAAGTTAATTACAAAAATAATGGTGACTTGTCGTTGAAAATAGGAAAACAGTACACCTTGTATACATACATACATGTCTATAGCAAACAACTACTGGAATTGTAGCGTTTACTTACACGTAACATGTCTTACTACCTGGTATGATGGATGCTCAGTCAGACAGCTTGTTGACTACACTCTTACAAATATAAACAGCACACGATACACATGTTTTGATGAATATCTCTATTAATATTTGTCTGAAATATGAATATTATCTATTGTCATTCGTCAAATTGTGTTTACCAATAGTAAACCAATTTTCCAATAAATACGTTATTACTATTTGATCGAATGTTAAATTATGTTGTATGGATAACATTAGGTATTTTTCCAGCTCACTTGACACAGTTGGTTTCCAGCGATAGCGTCACCGCAATGTTTTATACGCCTACTATTTGTTGACTTTAGTTTTTGCTTTATTTACACACCAGTATAAATAATGTACTGACTAAATCGCTAAAAAATACTTTCGTTTAAATTAAAAAGTTGTTCAGTTTAGTGAGCACAATAAATCTGGCATTTCTAAACTGGATACTTGCTCTGAATAAACAAACACAAAGGCGCATTTGTTGGCAAGTGAAAACAAATGCAACATTAAGGCCGGTCGGGCCATAAGCTAAGCGATTAGCGACGCTCGCTTACGGCAGAAACGCTTTCATTTCCTCTTATATTCCATGTTTATTTTTATTGTATACTTTTGAGCTCACAATGTATGTTTAATTCTGGTGAGTGTTCGTTTTAACGTGGCCGGGAATTATTGTGGGCCACGAGTTATGTACTCTGCACCTATTTAGCAGCCGGATGTGTTACTATTTTGTTGAAAAGATTTATAACCGCCCGCCGTTTTCATGAGAAATGCCATTCGTATGGAACAGAGAGTACCTGCTTAACGTAATGTATTGCAGAGGTCATTTATTTAATGACGTTATATTCAGGGAGTTTGTAATCAACTTGTCACTGGAAAGTATACTTCGTGTTTTCGTCTTGTGGTGTACAAGTATTGCATTTTGTTGGGTAACTGTTGTCGTGGCTGGTATCATGGCAGCCCTGCTAGCACTAATGGCACAACTAGTACCGTTTCCCGGAAATAGTGAATTATGACGTTATCCTCCAGTTATTCTGTTATTCCACAATAAAACAATGATTGTGTACTAATTAGTAACACAGGATTAGCTAATTATGATAGCTGTGGATTCAGCGGTATGAATATTTATTCGGTTACAATAAATTGTGTACTAATTACCGTTTGTTTGAACAATAAGTATACAATATCTGTACCGGGTAAAAATCGAGAGTTTGTTATAAAAATTCTATAAACGACATTGACTGAAGAAAACATCCCCGTGTTTGGTTGCTACAGCGATGAGTTATAGAAATCTATAAGAAAATAATTATCCAGCTAAATGAAGTTCTAGTGCAATTTTCTGAGTGTAATAGTCGACCATTTATTTTTGGAAGTCTCTTGTTTCATCACATTGAAAAATATCCAAAAAATATCCTAACATCACTGGTAAAACCATCCAAATATTTTCACATCGCCTCTCAAAATTCATTTTCCATGAAAACTTAAAATATTGAGTGTCGTCAGTGTAGGGTTCCACAAAGACACGTGAGCCGCCGGCGGGATGATCGCGGATTATGTCCCGCTACAGAGCGCGCCCGAGCGTCAACTCTTAGCGCGGGCTCCCTACTCCATTATTTAATTAGTTCCGGTCATTTTAGGAAGGGTTTTTGGGAATTTATTTTGAGGTCAGCACCCTGCGGCTAGCTTGTATGTTGGAGTTTAATTCTATTAGATTACGTCTCGTAATTTAATTAAACTTCTTCTTCTCTGTCGATTCGCTCTTGGCAGAGCGGTCGTGGTCACGTAGAGGCGTCCACATTAGAGGTGGACACAGCTCTTTTGACGATCTCCCGCCATCTCTCTCTGTTAGCAGACTCTCTGGCGCAGTCTGACACGCAGCTACCCACTGTGGATTTCACCTGATCGGTCCAGCGCATAGGTGATCGGCCGCGCGATCTGGTACCCTCCACTTTTCCCTGTACTACTAGCCGCTCTATAGAATTGTAATCGCGTCTAGAGATATGGCCAAAGTATTGCAGTATGCGCGTCTGTACTATGGTCGATAGGCGCCTTGTGATGCCGAGCTCCTGAAGTATGGACACATTAGTGCGGAACTCTATTACTAATTAAACTACATCTACATAATTTTGTACTTGTTTTCAATACTGTATTTATGAGAAGAAATAGCAATATTTATGCATGTTTGTGTGTACGATAGCGTCAGATTTCTAGTATGGGCAGTTGGCCACAGTGCCCAGCAGAGTGTGGACAACTCAGGGCCTCTATTACACGGTACGTTAGGCGCGCGCCGTCGCGTCATGTGTGTCTGTGTGGAGGTGCCCTAAGGATTACTAGAGCCGAAGTAGCTGTGTGTACATTTCTTATAACCGTTTCATGTTGTGTTCAAAACATGATGTTCTTAGATAGATCCCGTTACAAACAGTCCAGATGAATTCAAGCAATTTTGATCTAGGTCAAGTATGTACGTCTATTTACGTTGTCTAGTGAGAATATTCAGATGAATTGTTAGCGTCTTGTGCTTATGGTTAAAACCGTTTTCGAAGCTAAAAATGGCTGAATTTCTGTTACAAAATTATGCTTTTTACTTTATTAGGCCATTTACGAAAAGACAAAAATATAATTACGCATTAAAATATGACTGCCATTATAAGTGTAACGGGTATTGTTGTGATTTAACGCTTTTGTTTCATAGTGTCCGGTGACACTGTCCAAAGAAACAGCCGGAATCTTACACATATACTGTGACATCGTGCCAAGTCGCTCTCTATGATATACTGCTCCGAAGAAATATCTTATTTTTCAAAGAAAATCTATACTAATATTATAAAGCTAAAGAGTTTGTTTGTTTGTTTGAACGCGCTAATCTCAGGAACTACTGGTCCGATTTGAAAATTTCTTTCAGTGTTAGATAGCCCATTTATCGAGGAAGGCTATAGGCTACTTTTTATCCCGGTACGGGAAGTAGTTCCCACGGGATGCGGGTTAAACCGCTGGCAGAAGCTAGTATAAAATACTCAGAGAAAATGTTAACCACAAAGACTGTAACAAAAGGGAAAGTCAAAAAGTTAATTCGTCCATGTGTTTATTCGTTCCTCTCCCGTGGTTAATTTTACTTCTAAACCTATCTAAAATCCTGTTGCACTAAGCAGTTTCCCTACACAAGTAAACCGCAAGACACCGCCATAGTAAGAAATGATGAAGCTTAATGAAACCTCAGCGGTATCCCTGCTCACATCCATAAGGTCACAAGTCCTGGTAATCTCTTAAGTCCTGACATCACTTACGTCTTTATTCGCGCACATTAACACGACCGCACATAAATTCATATACCGCGAATAAGCGCGTAACATATCTTACGACGGTATTACCCGGGTTAATGAAATACGCAAAATACCGGACCTTTTGTTAATGATTTGGATGGTGTTTAATTTGTCCAGATCATCCGGTGGAGTAGCGTGTAGTTGTATTTGTTATCTATTTATTTATGTATGTTTTGTACCTTCCATACAATAGGTACAAAACATACAACATATTGTCGTTTTCATAAAGTGTCATAGAGCTAAAAGTTTCAAAATGACTTATTTCTAAATACAATAATCTGTTTCTGTGTTTCTTAGTATAATATTGCTGAAATGTACATATATTTAAAGAAAGTCAGCAATAAAATAGAGGTCTCAAACAGAAGCGAGTAGCGGGAGTGCACGAAAATGTCACATTTAATTACGTTTTCTGGAAAATAATGAGTTTGTTTTTCAAGAAAGTTTCCTTTCCTAGTAGCCACGTAATCACAATACTCGAAGTACTAAAGTTCTTGCCATTTACTCAATTCTTGTGAACTTATAAAGACTTCTACGTATGTAAGTATACTAAACTTAGAAATGATCCCCATCATTTCTTGAGGTTTACCAAATACAAAATGGAGGCGAGGAATAAAATAAACGTTATCCCACGCCAATATTTACAATTATTTGTATAGCGTATAAATTCTACTCGCCCAAACCCCATCGGGTGGCCCTTCAAGTATTCCTTTTGTTGGGATTATTGAGTGAAAGCGAAAAGGGAAAATCCTGCAGAACCTTACGTACTGTGTGCGTGACCACTGTAATATTGTCTCCCGCGTCCCGCGCGCACACTGAGCTGCGTTTTTGAGGGGGGCTTGACAATGTAAATGGAGGGGTCTAGATAGGCCGGTCGCGTCGTAATGTGGGTAGGTATAAATCGGGCGTGTGGCAGTGAGTCAAGTGCGGTCAGCGGTCGATCCTTATGACATGGAGATGATTGTTCGTTCTTTGTTGTAACACTTGTAAATACGCGCCCGTGGAAAGCTGCCACTATAATTGGCTCGCATTAAATCCGCGTCCGCTCTTTGTTATTCGGCTATTTTACGACATAAGCAGCGTGGGTGTTGAAATTAGTATAATGTACAAATTCCGACCATGTTTATGTATTCGTTAATTTTTATTCAATCATTTTTTTGATATTTTGACTATTGTAACATTCTATATACTTTGAATTATAACTATTTATTTTGATAATCAGCACTAGGTATATTACATTTATCACAGCTCTAATGTTATACTGCTATGCAATCAATCAACTCGCATCACATAGTTCCCTTATCACCATACACACGCATACATATAGAGTGTGGGTATACTTGCGATGGATCAACGCATGGGTTCCGAAAGCAATTCGTAAAAGAATGCGGGTCATCGGTTATGGGGTCCCATGGCGAACAGCCGATATCAGTTATGTGCTATATACGCATACATACATACTGCTTGTGTTTACGTATATAAGAGATAAGGAATGTTATTCCATGAAATAGCTGGGACTCATATGACTTGGCACGTACACACTATGTTTATCAAAAACTTCAAGTTCTACTTATTTTTTGGCGACACTTTTGGGTTATCTGCAAAATGAGTTAAAAGCATTTTAAAGCCGCTGACTAGTTACTATTCTTTCACATAAAATGTCCTGTTATAAAAAAACTTTCTTTAATGGTATGTAGTGACTGTGATGATAATATGAAAGCCATGCACCATATACGTTAAAATGATCACCAGGCAATAAACGTAGGTATATATAATACAATCAATAATTTCAACAAACCATACTGCGACGGATTTAATCGATATAATAGAAAATTTTACGACTTCAGCCACTTTCCTCGCAGCAGACCGCACTAAACCTTGCTACGACGGCTTTCTAATATTTTTATAATATCGTAAAACGCGTTTATCTGCGAGTAATTCTCCTTAAAGTCTGAGTCCGTGTGTGAGTTAGCGCGTAGTTAGCTCACAGTTAGTGCTAAGTAAAGCAAGCGTATGTGCGACAACTTTCCCTCATACTTTAAACCTAATTAGTTATTGCAAAACACGCCTTGGAGCGGTCTTCGCGACTTCGGCTTAAGCTATGGGCGGAGCTTTATTGGGTTAGTGCGGAAGCCAGGCTGCCCGTTAAAGCTTTTAAAGTTTCGGGTTTGATCTGCATAAGTTGAAAAACTTGCTCAAGTACTTCGAAGTGCAAAGACATCCTTAGCCGACTTTCTGCATAGAAAATTTACGAAAAAGTATAAAGATTATCTACAGCTAAAGTTTTATGTTTATTTTATGACATGGTTTTTCATTCAATTTAACTAAACCTAGCGTAGTACATTTTTTTTTTTTTTTTTTTTTTTGGTATGGCATCTCGCAGTTCAGCCTAGGAGGCCGTGTACTGCTTAACCGGACTTTTCCCTGTGGATGCCTAGAATTTAAGGCCTCCAGCCAGGGGCGTAAACAACTTATAAACTAAGCGACTGCGCTAAGGGTACCCCCTATGGGGTCGAACCTCGGCTTAGGGCGTCGCTGGGGAGGCAGCAAGAGGACAGGCTGGATCATATGATCATTATTATTAAATGGGGAATTTAAAGCTACTGGCTCAGCTCGCGGGCTGGCTCGATGAGCAAGGGTCGGGAGGACAGAGAACGGGACGTCGCGGCGGACCTCGGCGGCGAGGTTTGTACGAACGCGGTTTGTGTTTGTGTAGGGTGCTAGTGAGTTTACTACTCTCTTGGAGGACAGTTATCTCATCGTCAGGTTCTAGAAGGGCATGCCTAGGGCGGCGAATCCTACTGATGCGGGAGGGAGTATAATTACTGGCTGACACGATAAGTGAGTTATCGTGTTTCTCAGCGCGTTCGAAGTACCGTATGGCGGCACGCTTCATATACTGGCGGATGGTAGGGATTTTTAAGTCGAGATGAAGAATCTCATTTCGAACATAATAGGGAGCTCCTGTGATTTTCCGTAAAGCACGGTTTTGAAGGGCCTGCATTCTGTGAAGGCGGCGATGGCTTGCCTGTGCGAACACAGGGCAAGCATACATCATGATGGGGCGTATGCACGATACGTAGAGGCGTAACTTGCATTTAAGAGATAATTTGCTCTTTGAATTGTAGCGTAGTACATACCAGTAAACAAACTTAAGAACCGCCGTGCTACGCTCCATGCTACGGCGTAGCACATTGCTACGAAAACGTAATGATGAATCCACCGCTTCTCTAAAACTATTTCAAACTCACATTCCAACTAAATATCAATCTTTAACAATCTATATGCAATAAGGTGCATATTTCAATGAAAATCAACTGGAATACAGTAACTATTAAATGTTCCTATGAATATCGAAAGATAGAACTTTAAGTTGGAACGTTCCACCAATGGCGGCACGTTTGAGAGATCGTGATGCTCAAATCTAACAGTTATTACAGTACGTGGCGTTTGAATTCTAGTGCTAGTGCTAAAAATAATAAAAATTAGTGGCGTTTTAATAAAATTGAAGGCTTTTCATTTCAGTTTTTGTAATAAGGTCTTAGTTGCTAATCGAAAATACTTATTCTTATAATTTTTTTTATGTTATATTATATCAGGAGCAAGCAAATAGAAAAGTATCCTGTTAAAAAGTGATAATCATTGATATTAGAACACGAAAGTAGTTGCAAGAGCATTGCCGACCTTCTAAGCTGTTGGTAAATTCGAATTAAGTTACTTTTATTCCATTGATTTAATGTTTTACAATCAAATAAGCACAATCCGATTTAATCAAGACATCTCATGGGTATATAAATGAAAGGATTTCAAGTAGCAGCCAGTCACAAGGTCGCAGCGATTGATTAAGGCGGGGGGCACACAATGCGCACATTTGTAACTAACTACACACAAACTCAACCTTTGACACGACGCAGTGGATACAGAAGATTCACAAATGATACCAGTATCATATTACTGGCGAATAATTTCCTCATCCTGTAATTCAATCACAGAGTACCTCTTTCCACGAATCACGAATAAATTATGTTTTTTTTTTTTTCAAATCGGACTAGTGGTTTCTGAGATTAAATCTATTTATAAGTAAACTAATACAGTAAGTTCTTACTAAAAAAATGTTATTATAGTGTCAACTAATATTTAAATGAGAAATAATAAAATGATTAGAATAATAGTTATTAAATAAAACTCAATAAAGCTCTCTTCCTGTCTCCTACTTTTAGTTTTAGTTTCACTTTGCTGTGCCCGACAGGGTCCATGATGATCTCATAATTTATAATTTACTACCTAAGAAACACATTGTGGAATGCAATAAATAAATTGAGTATTGAGTATTGAGATTAGCATATTCAAGCGAGCAAACAAACAAATTCTTCATCTTATAATATTTGCATATATGAAAACCTGTGTCAGCTTCAATACACATAGTTACATCCATTTTTTTTAAATTACAAGAAATGTAAAATACCACTAACATTAACATTTTGTACTATATACATATAGTAGAATACGTTACACTTCTGTCAGTTGCGTACACAGTATGGTACACCTGTAGCTGAACCCTTTGTTTAATCCCCTCAGTTAATATACTTGGCGAAACACCACCAAATAATCAAATAATTCCACTGGAACAAATTGTTTGTCCGCTTATTTATAGACCAAGTATTAATACCGATGGTGCTAATTAAATTCTCTCTTTCAGAGAACTTTTGACGGGACTATAAAAGATATTCGTATAGAATATCAGGTCAGAATGACTAACATAATTATAATATTATGGATTTCATGAGCTTAGTGTCAAGTTTTTGTGATTATATTAACGAAATAATATGCTACGTGTATCATTTATATCTGTAGTGAATATCCATGTAAAATATAAGTACTTCCTGCTCTTTCCGCTCCTTTACGCGCTTATTTCCAAGTGACTTACCTAAAATAGAATGAGTTTACTCTCTTACACATAGTACTACATTTTATGTTGTAAAACTACATACTGTAAAACAAAGGGGATGACAGTAAAAGAAAATAACTACCACATCACATGCAAAACATAAAACAGTAATGAGAAACAAGCAAACACGTCCAAACTCCTACTTGGTGTAAAACTACATTTAGTTGAGGAGCAACACGTTCGTCAAATTAAACTGGCGACACTTGCATACACCGGGCGATGGGTGACGGGTGACACAACGCGCCAACTTTCAGCTCAGCCGACATAAATCATATCCCTCTCGTCACCCGCACGACGTTATCTTACCAAATTAATTCTACTTACAAATCTTTGTGCTCGCTTCCACGATGAATGAAACTTTCAGCTAAAGTTTATGAGGCTCCCTATCAGCCGAGTTATGCGTTCGGTTCGTGTGATTAATTGCCGATGGCGTGTGTCAACGGCTTCTCTCAAAGATTTCTGGAAAACTCCATTACATTGTTCAACTTTGTCTCTGTAAATTGTACTAATGAATGTGACATACTTTTAGCTGTAGACAGAATGACGCTTCTAAATTTTGATATTAGATTATTCTCATTTATTAGTTATATGTCAATTTCATGCGGTGACATCAAACGCTTGGGTATTTGCTTCCCGCGCATTGGTTATCACTGCAATAAGCCGGCGACTGCTAGTACAGTTATAGTACTGTAGCGAGGCCCCGCAGCCGCTCGTAACACGCGCTACTGTATCCCGCTCAGCGCTGGAATCGCTTTACATCGTGTCTCCAATTTAGCATTTTACCGCTCGCTCGTAGCTCTCTCATTGCAAGCAATATAATTTGATGTTGGCCTGTAATGTGTTCCCTTTCTCTGTACATTGTTTCCGTCCGCATTTGTTACGCAAATCAATCCCAAAATACCGCCGAGGATAAGTCAACAAAAAGATTCGTAAAAACGGATCGAATCAGTCTTAAAGAATCACGTAATTTATCAGAGCGGGTTCTAAGTGAAGTTGATCTATTGAATAGATACTCTCTCGACATGAGATGAGACCCCGCAGCGCGGCGAGTGCTCGGCCTTCAGGCGGAGTGGTCGGCGCCAGGGACACGAGCGCACACAAAAAGGCCTCCACACGCAAAGCTCGTCTTAATCCCTTTCAAGAATTGTTGTTCAAATATCAGAGAATTGACCCTTTCAATTACAATCAGGCGCTTAATTAGAAGGGAGCGAGCGGACTGTTTATTAAGGTCTGCCAGGGTCCGAATCAATGGCCCACTATTTAGGAGTGTGTAAGGTTTTGTCGCCGAATAATGTACGCGGGCTCGCTTATTGGTGCACCATTTTATTTACGTAATGTTATTGTATCGGCGGCGCGCGGTGTTGCGGCGTACGATATAGTTCTTGATGTTCTCGACCGAATTCAATTTCTGTATAAGGTCGGGTTAGAGGTAACTGGGGATGACAAGTACTTGATATGGGTTGTGCTAACGCAGCCAGTGCTGTTGATTGGCAGGGCTGGGGTATTTTCCTGTCTCTTTTAAACCACGTAATGTAGAAGCGCCATTTTGTAAACGTAGGCGTTCCTTAGAAGAGAAGCTACGATATTATTTCTGTCTAACTCCAGCAGGCAAACATAATTACAATGACTGTAATATGCAGCAAAGCAGGTTATGCTCATTAATCTGACAGACAAGAAGTGGGAATTAGATTTCGTTTATGATATCCACAAAGCGCGGTAAGCAGCGGCTTGACCCGGTCTCACTCGACTTGACAGGTGCACTACACGTCGCTCTCAGGCCGGTTTATACGATAAGTACTCGTGTGGGATTCCTTACGATGCCTGCCGTCAAAACGGGGACTTTAATCATATACATTACGGGAATTAATACCGATTCACTCTTTGATTGCTTGAAATTACATAATTACCTACTTAGTAAGATCATAATTTTTGCAACTGATATTCTTATGTAACTCAGATTAACAATTTATCCTATTTCTATGTGACTTGTCACTGAAACACATTTATCGAAAATAGCAATAAAAACCAAAATTCGGTCAGATTTGAGGCAGAGTGTTCGCCAAATAGCATATTATTCAGTATGTATATACATTTATAGTGTAAGTGAGCAGCTGAAGCTTATTGTGCTAATTTTCTTAACTTATAATGAGATGATGAAGGCGTGGCGCCACCTAACTTCGGACGTGTGACTTTCCTAATTAGCTGCTAATGAGCTGATGTTCTACAATACTATTTGTGAAGTGTTCTTCAAGCAGTTTACACAAACTAATCCGCAATTAGCGAAGTTAGTTCACTTCTTCATAACTATTTCTGGCTTGAACACAAAATTAACCAGAAATTATAACTTTAGAGATTGTTATGTTTTATATAATCAAATACGTGTAAGTTCATAATAGTAACGTAACGTTCTGATTAAAATATGAAATAACGGCAAGGTATCCAAATATTAATATGAAGCGGTTTCATACATCTAATGCTCACTCTCTTGAAGGCACACAGATATGAAATTCACGGAAGTATCGGATAAATAATTCCACGAAGTTTATCGCGTTTTTGTAATATCTTCAGCAATGCTCAATCGATTCGCATATTTTCCTAAAATTTTGCGCATTGTGACTTACTCGAGCAGATATTTTTTTATGCGGACATAATAAAAATGCTATTTTTCTTTTATATTTTTTAATACCTTCCACCTGAACTGTAAGTATGTCGAGGCAAGTGAAACGTTTACTGCAATCAATAAACTGCGAACATTCCATTAGAACATCGATCGGAAATAAAAGCGGATAAATATAAAGGGTGTTGGTATAAACAGGCGGCACGTAAATTCGGCGATGCGATAAACCGCGGTCCAATATCGTACAGAATGAATCCTGAAGACAAATTGTGTGGGATCGCGCGATAAAACGCGCTTGTCGGCGCAATATCGCGCGCGGCAAATATACTCACGCCGTCTGTTTGTGCGACGGAATTAAACGCGCAACTGATCGCCATGTTTATGTACCTACACGATGTGCGCCGCTCCGAGGCTCCGAGGCTGCACACATGGACTATACGATACATTTTTGGTTAACATTCATGTGAATATCGTGTAATCGCTAGTTAATGTTTCATCAATTTGTATCCTGAAACTCCAGTAAGATGATTATAGTGGTTGCGTGTTTGAATTTAGTTGCAGGATTTCACAGTTACCTACATCACTAAAAAAGCCGATGCGCAATATAGCTAGTTCTGGGAATTTGAATTTATACTAGTGTTCATATATTCATATGTTTATAGGTATAGCACATACAGTGATAGTTTGGCAGCGGACAACATTAATTTTGCAATAAGTATAAACTTACTTCGTAAGTATAGAGTCATGCAGTCTCTAATAGAAATTACACAGAATAACAAGATAAATCTATGATCCCAAAATAATACACAAAATAAACGCTTTTATACCTATTATTTATATAACATGCTAATGAAAGTTTTTCCTAATTAAATGTAATAACAGTGAATGAACGTCAAGCCGACATGATGAACAACGACACTAGAGAATGAACAAATCTCTTCCATCACTGACACATCAACATAGCGCGATACAAATAAACGATATTCATATTATTGAACTCAATTGTTATTTTTTTTAACTGTGAACAAAATAAAGCAATTATTGTTGCGCGAAGAGCGGAACAATTTGTTGCCTACAATAGCAGTGCACACCTTTAAAGAGATTGCCAATCAATCCCGTTAACCCGGGATTATGAACCGTGACGATTTAACGAGAAATGTTCGCGGCACGGGACAGCGGCGTGCATTGTTTTTATTTTATTTAATTGTAGGTGAGCCTTTGGTGATCGTTACGATTTATTCGTCGCGGCACGCTCCGCGGCCTCGCCTCCGCAGCGACAAATTACAATTCAATAAGGATCCTCCTTTGTCGTGTCTTCAATTTGTTTTGTTAAAAAGATTACAAGAAAAATGTAACAACGCTGTACGAAGTTAAACCAAAAATAATATATAAACCAGTCCTGCAGGCATCGTTAACTAAGTCGCCAGAGAATAATTCCAACTGACCAATGAAGCTATTTATGTTACAGATTTATTACATTGGAATTCTTGCAAAAGGACAGCGATTATTACTTATTTTCGTTATAGTAGGTACCATAAAGTCCGGTACTCCCAAGAGTGACATAAAACAAAACCCATTAGAATCCCGTGAAGTTACGACCCTATAAAGAGTTCTCCGTCATTAAAACAAAAAGTTAAATAATCATATGATAATTTATACGGAACAGTGTAGCATGCATTTTAATTAGGACAGTAACTCTTGTCTCAAGTTGGACCATTCTGAGTTGCCGCCGGTTATCCGGCGCTGCGAGTTGAGGTGATAAATAGTGTTCCCGGACACTAAATCACACCTTACCGTACCACCACCGTAGTGTCACGTTTGTGTTGAATTAGAAAAACGAGGCCTTGTAATAAATATTAGGAATGACGCCTTTACACAGCTACGTCGTCGAGATGAATTACACACTTTATATTTATGCGGCACATAAAAAATAACTAAAGAAATTCTAGACGACGTCATTTCAGATTTAGTCTTTGAATTTTTAGGGTCAAGACTTTTCGTAAAATTTAATACCCTTGTGATTAAACCCTATCAATCTTAGTTTAAGTAGTGGCACTTGAACTCTTAGTTCTATACATAGGACAAAGTAAATAAGAATTTTATTTAGTAAATTATTTTGTTCTGAGTTTGGACCTATATTTTGCCTACCATTATCTGTATCACAGACTGATTCTGCAATGCTACAGTTGTCGCTACAATACCAGGTATTGCATTCTTCCGATGAATCCTCTCGTATATTCCCAGCGGCGCTGGCTACACTGGTGTGTACGTGTGGCGTGCGCGTGGCGTATGTGTGGCGTGCGTGTCGTATGACTGCAGCTATTCCGGCCACGTGGCTCGGCTAAATTATGATGCGCCCGTGAGCTCCTGATATTGTTTATGCGGTGTAAGGCGACACCTGAATGGATATTGTGTGTCAAGTAAAATAAGGAGTTATTTCCGCTTCCTGCCATCCACAATATTTAGGACATCTTAAAATGAAGCATAAATATTCGTTTATTCCCTTTAGAATTATTTAAGGATGTTAACGTTTTCCACGAATGAAATCAATGTTGAGGAGTTTGATCGGCTTTGTCAAGCGAACCGTACATCTCCGCATGATCAGCTAATGTATATGGGCTTCAGTTGCTTCCAAAATTACGAGTAGATGAGTAATTTGTATAAAATCAGTTGGTAACAACGCCATCATATATTCGTACGTATACCTACTTTTACATAACTTATTATGTTCTCGAATCGATATCAAATCAAACGATGTAATTTCACACACAAAGCATACTATTTTAGATTTAATATTATTTCCTCAAAATCAAATCAGGTATTGAACTACAAACACACAGCTATGTTTTGTTAATAGTTTTAGTTTGTGTAATCCAGGCGCGTAAGCGTAGAACTCAATTATCAGAAGGTAACAATTGCCATAAGGTCGAGCGCACACTGACGACCTAGTTGCTGCGTGCGGCAGATTGTACGGGCTTCCAACGCAACACTGCGATTCAGAAGTTGTGCGGCTGCTCCGAGAATGATCGGGATCACGTATCCAGCATAACTTTGATCGTAAGATGTTTTATCTCAGTAGGCTATACGTAGAGTAACAGAAATCACGTGTACGGCGTTACGTGGCGCTCCACATCTTGATATGGCTTCGGTAATAACACGTCGCTAACTATCGCTTTCCTAGGAGCTTGCAAACTGCGTGACCTGGCTTTGTGGAGTTCCAACAATGTTATACCTCTACACACATACATATGCCTTGACATTGCCAGTTAGTATGGTTTTGATCTTATAATAACACTTCTCTTGGTTCTCAATTAGACTCACAACATAATGTTTTATATACCCGTACATCTTTGAATAATAACAGCAACGTAAATCAGCCACTTAGCATTGTAATCCTCAGCCTACAATGCCAGTGCAGTGTACTCCGCAAGTCGGCCGTCCACTAACGTTTACACAAGTCGGTCGGCGACCGCACGCGTCGTGCGGTGTGCGCCCCCACTAAGCTTGAAACACTGATACTATGGACGGAAACGAAATACTAAACACTAAACTGTTCTGAGAGATAAAATATCAAAGATGTTTGGAGATGGGAAGCCAATAGGCTGTTACTGAATTAAATACCGTGTATGTAATTCATCTAATTCACTAATAATTGGATCTCACTAAACATACTCTAAGTGAAATCCTTAGGTCATAAAAGCACATTTTCCACTGAATGATGGACCAGTACTGTGGTCTGATGATTAAATACATCTTTAGAATACTAGTCATATCGATATGATTCCCATCACTACAGGCGCGGTTGACCTCACATCACTGGTGTGTTTGCTAATTACCAATGAACATTTATTTATCGATGCTATATGAATCACAAATATTCGGAAGAAGGTAGACCAATGTAAGCTAGATACAGTTCCGCTTTTAAGTCTCTTGTAGTTTATACAAGTTAAATCTATTTATAGACCTCTTCAGGCACAAGATAAATTGAAATCTGTTAAAAAATAAAGAAACAAACAATACCCACAGTTGAATGTTACTTGTTTCAGTTTAATTCAACAAAATTAGCGATATAATCAACACCACAACAGAGAATGGTATACTTCATCTAAATTTTAAATTGGAGTTTGAAGCGGAACACTTATTTCGCAATCGTCTTCATTGTGTCAAAAATTCATAATACTAAATGAGGCATTACGTCTCTTTTGATGGGTAGCGTTAAGCCGAAAAATTAAATGCAAACCCACCGCCCTAACGTTGCGAAGCCTCTAAACTTTATTTAACAGGAGGCTTTGAGAAATTCCCAGACTCACTGACTTGTTTATCCGAGATGAAAGATATTATGGCGCAAGTGGTAAGCGATGGGATTTACGATAAGTATCACCACTAAATAACGCTGAGGAAAAAGTATGCGAAAATTGGTCTCTTTGACGGTCATTCACCTCATTTCTAAAAATTATTCCGACTTTAATAAAACATCATTACTGTTGCTAGAAGGTATGTATGTATTCATATTTACAAAATGGTTTATTGAATAGAGTAGGTATATATTAAAGAAAGTAACTTCAATATCGGCTCGCGTAAATATTGTTGCTTCTACGTAATCTTATAAAGTAATAAAAAAAGCTTCTAACGAAAAATATCTACCTCGAAAATCAAATCTTACAAATTGCTGGCGTGCTTACCATTTTATTAGCAAGAAAAACATTTTACGAGTGCTCGCCCTTCACGGAGGAGACAGTTTTCATGATTCATTAGGCTACACTCGAGCGTCCGCTGGCGTCTCACACTTCCACCGAACTGGCACAATAGCACCGTTGAATTAAGTCGTAAATTAATTTCACCTCCGTCCGACAGAGGCGCGGGCCTCGCAGTAATGAGGTGCACCCTAGTTCTACTATTTACACATATTTCTTTACAAAACTCGCCCATAAAAACGCGAGGGAAAATGGTTTTCAGCTAAATTTAGCTGAAGCTCTTTAATCCTATTTTACAACAGGCCTTACTTCATTTACAAACGGAGCAGATAAGCCCGGACTCACATTCCAAATATTCGTTTTGTTGATCTTTTTTTAGATAAAGCATGCCTGATATCTGTGCAGTTCACTTGAATCTCCGCTTCGGCTATAAAATGCTTTGAATTATCTGCTTCAGAACATTTTGTGCGATCCGAATCATGTTTTATTTTTCTTACTCTGTTTTCGTTTAGATTTCCTTGCGATATTTTTTTCTCCTAACTACATCAAACAAATTCCATTTTGTGCGAAATGAAGCTAAGAACGTTGGTAACAGCATCGATGAAAATTCAATTTAGAAAAATCACAAACTTTACGACTAGTGAATGAACGCCGAGATAAAGTTATTATGTAATTTAACTGAATAGACGCATTAAATTATCGTATTCATATAAATAATTCATTTCGCATTAAACCTTAAAAGCATTCATAATTTCAATAATTTTATCATTTGAAAAGACCCGATAACATTGTATGAAACTCTAAGGAATGTAATGGCTCGTACACATACAACAATTGATACAAGCTAATGACTTGCAAAATTAAATCAAACAAAGGGGTTAAAAGGACTGAAATCGCATTAAAATCCAAAACGACACCAACAAAAAAGGTTTTAACTCCAATTATTACCCATTCCGTATCTGTCTTACACGGGACCATGAGCAAAAAAGGGACGAGGGGACAAAAAGAGCCAGCGATAATGGTCCCACGCACTACCGACAGCCTCGGGCCATTTTAGGGTTTAGTACAATGGGAACGCTTGAACGGTAATCGACGTTTTATAAGAAGCACTACAGAGCGGTTACGTCACCGCGACCTTTTCACTGTACAACTTGATAGCCTTTGTGTTGGTCTCATTAGAGCCACTTTGGATTCTCTTTCAGCGGCCGACCGTCTATCGGATAATGCAGTTACCACAGATATAGGCCTTTCAGTGGCTTGTACAAATTCTTACACTCTTATAAACCTTTTCTTTGCACCCCTTCTTCATTCAAAGAGTTCTGCAAGTAATACAGTTTTATTTAAAATGGGCTTTTGAACGCGATCCAAGAAGCCAGCAAATCGTAAAGCGTTTTCTAACAAATTCATATAAAAGTGTCGAGCAGACTTGTCCTCAAGATTTTGTAACTCTTTGGAGCCGTTTTGTTAGTGACGCTTTAATATCTAAAAGAAATCGGTGAGAAAATTGCTACACTCATCATCATTACTCACGGCAGCGACTAAAGAAAGACTTGGAAACATTTAAAATTTGATCAAACATACATTTAAGTTACCTTTGCGGGCAGCCAGAGAAATTTGATAAGCAGAAAGCTCGATTTACTTAATGCAAGATAAAATTTAGACATCCTCACGGTAACGGTGAGGTTGTTCTAGAAATTTTCCTTTAAAAGCGAATATTCGAGCAGGAGAGAAGAGAGGGGAGCACTCAGCGGAACGCTAATGGCATCGTTTTAAAAGGAAACGAAAATAATAAATTATTGACATCATCTTTTCTATCGCTCCTTGGAAATTATTTATTTTATCTGTACAGTGTTAATGCCCGTAATGCCGTCTGCGTCGGTTGGAAATAATGCTCTTTGCACCGGTCAATGAAATGGAAACAGATGTTAAATGTATGAAATGCTGATGGAATATCCGATAGCGGTGAGATTTATTCCGTATTTCTGCGTATATTGTGATCGGATTATTACTGTGCCGCTAGTGGTGGCTTGTATGAAAATTGAAACTTTTGAATACCACAGTCTTCGTTCATTTAACGATCTCCATATACCTGCCGTTTGTTATCAAAACAGGTATTCTAGAAACATAAATTTTCAGAATGATTAAAACCATCCCGTATGTGTAAAATGTCTGACATAAAATAAATTAAAGTAGTCAATGCAATGATGAAAAACTCTTGGTGGTCGGGGTTCCAGATTTAAACCGAAATTTACATTTACACGAAACTTCTTGCAAACAAAACACACGATCAACAAACAACTTTGTAGCAAAATCAAAATCTGTAACAGAAACAGACGAAGTAGCACTGAACTTACAAACTCAAAACAGTTCAGTTAAACTAATTGTACAATACAAACAATGCGGTAACTGTGTGGCCCTAACGATCGCTGCAGGTGGAGCTACACAGGACAGATACAACTAACGGAGTATACAATACGGTCGCACAAAGGAGGCATCGTATGAGATAACAAGGGGGAGAAGTAGCGGCCCCATTACGCTGCCTTGAGGTACTCCACCCTTTAATGAACGCTAGGACACCGCTAAAGTGAAGTGTTCTTGTTGCTTTAATGGTTTTATTCACACGTTTGATGCGGCTTTTAATTACTTTGAAATCATAAAACGTGACATTTATGTTTTTGAGATTTTACACATGACTAGCAACTCAAAAGCTAATTTTAGGTCTTTATTTATTATGCCTTAAAAAGTGTCTATGAGGTTCTTTTATTTTAGGAATGACAGAATGAAAAATACATTTGCTTGGCGACAAATACCTAAAACGAATGCGTGATTACAGTTAGGAGCTTTATAAATTCGTGTTGACAGATGAAAATAAAGAACAGTCGTGTGCGGGGCTGGTGCCAAGTGGCGATTGGTGCAAAGACCCAGTGGCGACTAACAATAATCTGGCTTTGGCACGCGTCCGACTGCGCGCAACCGTGTCGGGATATTAAGCTTCGCAATGTGATTTGACTCGCCACATTGGGCGAGGTGACGCCGGCACAGCTGCAAAACATGGCAACCTGTGTTTAATATCTACTGCTGTACAACCGAGGTTTGATGCACCATTGCACTGTGCATTGAGGCGTATTAAAAGAAATACTGCAATTAATCAGTGATTTACTTCATTACATTGGTGTTTGTAATTTTAGATCTTCGTTTCAGAATTATCAAATCACAATGACTGCTTATAATCATAACGTTAATTTACCTAATTCAAAATGAGGTAGCGCTACATACGTAAAATAAAGCTTTATGATCTTACTACTAAAACTTAAACATATGTCAAACACTTGTCTAAGAAACGTGTGGCTGCAAAATGGACCTTATTTCAACGTTATAATCTGACATTTTTTTAGACAAGTCTTAAACTGACGTTTAAAAGTTTTTGTGGTAAAACGGTTTATGTGTTACAGCCAACTAGTTTTAGCTAATTGCTTTTGTAACAAATAACCCACAAAGTAAAAAACACAATGTATCCAGCTGCACATTCATAATCACCCCATTGTGCTCACATAAAACTAATTCAAGCAGACGACATCTCCGCATAATACTTGAAACAATTTATACGTGTTTGCAACAAGTTTATACGCAGAATAAATTTATCGTCAGATTAGTGCCAAACTCAGTCACGGATCGATTTAATCACGAACCTCTTCAAACTAATGGGGGAGGCCCACTTAATGTACAAATAGGCCGGTCGGATTGTAATCTGGACGGGATTAGGCAGGGATTGAGGAGGTCATCGCGGTGCCTGCCCGCCGGTCATCAACTCACCATGCTACACTATTATTATGCTATTAGTTTCTGAAGCATTGCTCACTTCTATGTTACCTGATTGTTTCATTGTTTCTCTAGCCTACCATTTACCTATTGATTTAATCAGTATTCCCTTAAACTGTCCCAATTAATATGCAGCGAGAAGGATGTCATGAAAGATATTTCAAGCTTCACCTAAAGTCCTAAAAATATTTTAGTATAATTTTAAATTATACGTTCACATTATGAGGTGGGAAATGTCTCATAAATATTATACAAAGTTAGGGTCACATTACGAGACTAATTCATTAAAACTTTTTGTTAGAACATTGTTTTGTTAAGTTGAAATAAAATAAAAATTATAATAATATGAGACTTTTGATGTTCTATTCTCTTGAACTAAGTGTTCACAATAACAGACACAGTGCTCAGTTGGAACAGGATGGGCATGTGTGCGTTATAGATGAATTCGAAATTGATCGTAAACTATCTTAATTATTCGGCTGCGACAAAGGAGTGCGGCGCCGCCGGCTTTGAAGTTTGACATATTAATGCCGTTATACTAAGTCAACGGGAACTCCAGGGCGCTCGTAAAAGCTTTTAAGACGTGTATCCTCTCGATAATCAACTTATGTCGGAAATTAATACCCAATGACATTACATTGAATGGAATACCGTTACACTGATCATGTTAAATAGCTATTTCGTTTTATAGAATACGTTGCAAGAATAACTTTAATAGCCTTTATGTAATTAAAGTAAAAGTAAAGTAAGATTGACAGCAATTCTCACTAACATAAATATAATTTGGCCTAAAATAGTTTTTTTAAAGTTTTGCAATTTGTAGACAAATCAGAAAATTACAAAGTTTATTTTCTAGCAGCTATTTCGGACTGGGCTATATTGAGCCATCTCCAAAATTACACGTCCACCATTTTGAGTGTTGAGCCAAACTTCCAAGTAATATAACCCTAACGTTACAAGTTACAAGTAATCGACTGGGATGAGCAAGGTCAACGACTTTTAACGATACTTGTACTAATGAAAGTTAACGTAAGAACACTTTGGTTTAAACTCTTTGCACTAAAACATTCATTTACTAATTAGTGTTGCGGGTGACGGATAAAAACCGTCCGTCGGCGTCGCGAAACAAATTGTTCAACAGATGAAACCGTGTATTTCGTTCTTACACAAGTTTCTAGAAGTAATGTCAGTGTTTTTAAATTCCGCGAGGAACCGACGTCGTCTAAGTTTTGTTACAAATTATTTTTATAGAACGCGTTTTTATTTCGACGTTGAAATTATGAGTCTTTGTACAGGAAGAGATACAAGAAGATATTATTTTTATTAAGGTTTCATTTCATTCCACTGCTAGGTAAGGAAAAACATACTTTTTCTGCATAAACATTGTATATAGGTAGTTTGTAGGATGAGCTCGTGGCTGTGTCAAAGCCTTGCGGATCGATCATGAGGTTAAGCAACGCTTGGTGCGGTAGGTCCGTGATGCGGATGGCCATCTTGTCATAAAGAGTTTATTCGTGTTTCGGAAGGCACGATAATATCTTTCGCGGTCGTTACGGGTTGTCAGGGGCCAGAAAGTTGGCCTAGGTACTCAGCTTGGTCACTCACTACCTGGGCAGTCACTTAATGTACAACACTGGTACTCGGCTGCATCCAGTTAGACTGGAATTAGACCCCAACATAGTTGGAAAAAGGCTAGGCATATAATAAAACTTTGTAGATAATACTGTAAGCTGAAAACAATTGTGTAAGTTTTTAATTTATAAATCCGCAAAATACTGTCAAAGTGACTTTTGCGCATTCAAACTTTCTTAGAAAGTATTATTCAACAGTACGTGTGAAAATGTTGACATGATACGTGAGCAACACTTTAAACAGGAATTATCTCGACGAGTGCTTAAACCCAACTTAAATAAGCTCTGAAAATTAAGCGGACGATATAATGTTATTACGCGTAACGTCTCCGGAATTGATGGCAACGTCACAGCACCGCGCAGGCCTCGTTTACATGGCGCGATGGCGACACTCGAGGTACTACGCGCCCCTCGGGGCATGTTTGACAAATAGAGATCTCGTGGCCCGAATTTGGCTTGAAAAAAATTGTCGCGGAACGAGCTCACGAAACCTATATCTACAACCAAATGATGTTGACCCGCCTCGCCCCCTTCTACCCGGGCTACCCAGACGAGGCACGGGCTGGAGTACGCGCGCTGACAGGTCACGGAGTGCTGGCCGCGATACGCAGACTGCAATAAAGTAAATTGCGAGCATTTGCTATACGTATTTGGTACAACGAGGATCTTTATGGCGCCGATAATGTTATGAGCAGGTAATGTTCTGTTGCGAATGTACCGATGGACGTTTCATTGTTTTACGATCGTCTCTCTGCTTGTTGTTCTTTTGGGAGTCGTGAAGTCAGTGTGGGCGTTAGCAGTTTACGACGATATTCAAGAATTTCCTTCAAAAATAGTTTAATTGAATAAGTTCGATACACTCGGCTTTTATATTCTACCGTTTCGTTATTTCCTAAAGTTCGATTTATTTTCGTATCAAAAACTCCGTCGAGATATTCGAGCAGCTAGCTTGTTAAAGAAATAACGGAGCAACATCAATTTTGGAATAACTTCGTTTAGAAGTCCCGACGTCTCTCTCGCAGCACAAAGGCTCCGTGAGAGGCCATCCATCTTGGAGCAGACCACTACCTATCTATTAGAACTGTTAATTAATTGATCTCTTTACTTTGTTTCACTAAATTGGAGGTACGCGAGACGCCGTAGTTCCCGCTATTATCCCGAGTGCCTATTATTCTGGTTTGGTAATAGGTAATTCAGGAATGAGATATCGAACCATTAAGTGCTGGTGTGACTGCTGGGCCAAGGGACGCGACTTACTTATGTTATGGACAATTTATGCTTCAGTGTTGAACTTCTTGCCGTAACTTGTGTAAACTGCTCAGACGTTATGGTCGAGTTGTATACTGTCAGTTAGTTGCGAACTTGTATACTAGCATAAATACATGTCTACACTAAGTTATACCTAGTAAAACAGGAATCCATTTACGATCGTCGTTATATTCTAAATCGAGGATAAAATGTTTATTTATAATGTTTCAGAATATCAAATAATTTAGCGGGGTCGTTAAACTCTAGAACTAGTTGGTGGCACAAACACTCGTGTTCGTATCTTCTAAAAAGTTTTGGCATGGCTGTATCTGGTGCCAAATCAGTGCTACTTTAATTATATAACTGCGCACAGCTCTGCAGCATTTATTTTCCTACACGTCCTAGTTCGAGAAAATGTAGATTTTTCTGCTTCCTTTCAAGTCAGTGCTGATATAAAATTTTATGTAGTATTGATAGGTGGCAGTGCAACGTCGTGAGTCGAACAAAAGCAAAGTTAGAGTTTCTATAGACCGAGTGAGGCCAATCGAGGTTTATTTTAGTTTGGTCTTCTGGGAGAAGCTTTCTGAAGAAAGGTTGTGATAACATTGAGAAATGTTCATGTACTGAAGGGAGTGAATATAAACTGATGTACCTAAGTATATGATAAAACTTAATGCATTTATTTATGTAAATAAGTCATCCCTGTAGTTAATAACATATATTGCAGCACTTTTTAACACGTGTAACCCTTTTTGCGTCATGTCACACTAAATCACAAATCTCTTGACGTTTTTTTGAAGATCTGTTTTCCGTATATAAAATATTAATAAATCAGTGGTAATTGGTAAATCTGTACTTGAAGAATTGATACAACTAACAGCCTAAAAAGCTGATCTAAATAGCCATCAAATGACAAGAGCTCTCGGGCCGAGAAACACGCGGTCAAACACAATTTATGCATAAATACATGACGAGCGACTACAAAGGAATGTCCGTACGTGTCATCCATTAAACCAGGTTAGACATCAGCCAGTTGAAATATCAATCGGTTAGACACACGCTGACACAGACAACTATACAACTGAGCTAACTACACTTCATGACTTGATCGGTACATCTGTAAGATCTATTGCCTCGTCTCTCTTTCTAGGCTTTAAATACTGTACATAGTTTGATTTGTTTATTTATTTAACCATTTATGTACACAGTGAACACATGAAAGAATTAGAAGTTACATAAAATGTTACAAAGATACAATAAGCAGTATCTCTAATGAAATCTCTTCCAGCAGACCCGTAGCAGGGGAGAGTTAGAATACAGAGATGTAGACAGACTTTGTAAACGAACTACAAAGGTTAGAAGAAAGGATTGTTGTTAGAATTAAAATTATTTTACGCTACTGTTAATGCAATAATTAAAAATGTGGCTTAGTTCTGACCTATAGGCCTTCATAATATAAAGCGTCAGTTTAGCCTTCTCTAATATGATATCTCTGTTTGTTACAGACTCCCCAGTGATGTAAGATCACACCCCAGGATGAAGATGAAGACGAAATGAGCGGGCGCCAGTCGGGAGCCGGCGACCATGAGTCCACCATGAGCAGCGTCCGCGTTACCATGACAACGAACATGCTGCTCTCGCTGCTGCTGCACTGCTTCTGCGTCGCCACTACTGCCTCCATACCTGGCGGAGGTAAGTCACAAAAACGAATAATAGAATCTTCTATAACTGTGCACAACGACTTCAAATGAATCTCAAGCATTAGTGAAAAATGTTCGAGTCTGGCTGTCAGCTAAAAAGAAAATTTCGCCCTCTTCAAACAGAACTGAATGTGACCCATCGGACAAATTAAACCTACGTTAAGTTGACATTTTATATGTCGTTACATTCAAAACTTTACCTATCATTCTTTCTAATAATATCTGACCTGATAATTCGTAAAGATTTGTCAGCAGAACTTTATCTCTAATGAATAGACAGTTAAATCTTAATTACTTATCAAGCAATTTATTTTTCAAGAAGATAAGAAAACTTAAGTGATAAGTTTGAGCTCTTGTTTAATGCGTATTTCAATTCTTGAAAGTTTTAACAAAAATAGCTGGAAATTCAACAGATAAAGAAACTTGCGATATTCGCCGAGAATCTCGCTAAAATATTCCCTTAAACCCCGGCCATAACTTATTCTATTCGGGAAATAAAACAAAGACCCCACTATCCAGAATGGAAATATCACAAAAAACCCGTTCTGTTGCGCGTTGTGAATGAGATGGGAAATACTGGATCCGCGCCGGAGCACAGGTTTAACATAAAACGCGAGTAACCGGAGCGCGCTACTAACTTTGTAGTGAGGGGGCGCGAACACTCCACAGTTTCGGAGTATAAATATGAAGTACGACCACGCCGAGGTGATATTACGACGCATTTAATTATGCAGCGTGATAAAACTAACCTGTGATAGTGAACATTTACAATTTAATACAATATCAAGTTTTACTGACCCCTAACGATGGAACGTAATGTATGAAGTGACTGTTGCGCTGAGATTTATTTTTCATGGGTGCTGGAGATAAAGTGCTACGGTATAATGTGAGAATAAAACGGTTAAATATAAATGTGACTGCCACTGAATTTAGCTTAGAGAAACGGCGTATAGTTATATTACTATTTAATTGGGTTCTCTTAAAATAATGTATTAGTGTGCGTTTAGAATTGTTTCTAATAATAAATATCATTTACTCTTTTTTTTATGTATCTATTTACTGTTTTCATAATAAAATAAAATATTGAATAAATATTAATCGGATAGTTATGAAAAAAATATCTTGATGATATATTATTGCAACCTGCCTATATATTATTAGGTATGCCAAAACCGAACCATAATAGAAAACCTGGAACACGTTGAATTCAAATCAAAATCACTCACAATATATCGAGGAATGATTCACGTGACTCAACAAATCACGTGCGATACATATCAATCATAAACGACGATCAGAAGCAAAAAATATTCCTTGACACAGAGCGATATCAATCGGAGCGGATCAGCGAGCGAGCGTCCCACGGATCTCGATACCGCTCCTTCTTCATTCCTCGCCAATCGAATGGAATGAATCGTGTAAAACCTGCACACTGATTTTTTATTGAGAATATGGTAACTACGAGCTACACCGATTTCGGGCTGCAGGAAACATTTTTTATACGAAACTGCGGAATTGGAAACAAAGGAAATAAAGCGCGCACTGTACGCGACGATACGATAAAAAGTCGTGGTGGCCTAGTGGGCAAAGAATCAACCTCTCGAGTATGAGGGCGCGGGTTCGATTCCAGGTCAGGCAAGTACCAATGCAACTTTTCTAAGTTTGTATGTACTTTCTAAGTATATCTTAGACACCAATGACTGTGTTTCGGATGGCACGTTAAACTGTAGGTCCCGGCTGTCATTGAACATCCTTGGCAGTCGTTACGGGTAGTCAGAAGCCAGTAAGTCTGACACCAGTCTAACCAAGGGGTATCGGGTTGCCCGGGTAACTGGGTTGAGGAGGTCAGATAGGCAGTCGCTCCTTGTAAAGCACTGGTACTCAGCTGAATCCGGTTAGACTGGAAGCCGACCCCAACATAGTTGGGAAAAAGGCTCGGAGGATGACTGTACGCGACGATACAAAAACGAAAACTTTATATTTCTCTACAATAGAACGTTCCTACACTCACATTTACGGTATGCTACCGTACAGTCAGCACCTTTTGCTGAATCGACTGTCTTAATTAACATTTAAGCTATTCCTATTTCTACTTCCTTATTGATATCCCCGAGAAACATTTCGTTTAAATTCCCTGATTTAATAGAAATAACATTCCTTCTAAAAATAAAATAAAAATCTTCGTGAGCACTAATTAGACGATAAAAACAAAATGGCCGCCGCTCCAGTAACGCGATATTTTGCACCGGCGCCGGCGGCGGCCGGATTGAGCGAAATGAAATCTTTAGCGAGATTAGAATACCGAGGAAAATACATAGATATCAGGTTTCAGTGAGTCGTGAACACGTTTGTTTGTACACAGAATTTGTTCCAATATTCCTGAAATATTCGTGAGAAGCAGATTCTAGTTCTATAATTCCGTAAAGAAAAAGCATGAAATATAAAACTATATATAGAAAGCCTAGGACTATTTCAAAAGCTGAATACTTATTTACTAACACAAAAAGTATTGACAAAAATAGATATGAAAGGCATAACATAAAATGCTGTCAATAGGAGTATATTTTCTCAAGTTTTCCTTGAATGAAGAAAACCTAATACGGGATATAACTGCAATAAATATAATAATTTTAATTTCATTTCTACACTTCCCACGGGAATAAAATATCCGCATACTTGGATATTTTTATGAGCTAAATTGTGGAAATTGTACGACTGTTTAAGTTTATTCTTGGAATGTATTCCTTCTAGAATATTCAACTAAAGCAAATGTTGTTCTTACTGAACTATTTTGAGAGATTTTAAATAGACCAAGTTACTGGTTACTGTTACATATTCGTATTATTTTAGGAATGCTGTACGAATTTGCGATGTACTTTGGAACAGTTTGCTATTTTATATCCACATAGTTTAAATTGAGTGTATATTCATGGTTCGACTATATTATTACTATTTGAAATAATGCAATTATTATATACTAGGTATTTAAATATAAAATACATAATTAAGACTGTATTTTGTTAATTTCATTTTATTATTTAGTATACTAGCCATACAATATACACATTCCCAAAATTGACACTTAAAAAAAAAAGTAAAATCAATTCAAACAACTTGACAATGCGATGCCAATATAAAATAGCATGAGCATTTCCTAAATTCCTCGCGTTTGAACAAAATGGCCGATTGCAGGGATACTACAGTTGTATGCTACAGTATATCAGCAGGTAAAAAACTATGAATATCGGGAAAACAAAACGTAAGGGGAATGTGACTAACATTAGCTTTCTGCTTAGAAAATGATGTGACGCAGCTCAATCAACGACGAACAATTTGCACGATGGAAAAACCGCACGCAGCTCTATATGAATACCATGTTTATATTAAAAAAATAAAATATTATGGATGTATTTTATTATATAAATATCTATTTGAAGTCACTTAATCTACGTGGTTATAAAAAATAAAGGATTTCCACAAAGGAAAATTGGAAAAGTAAACTTCGATTTGTTTGGATTTTAACAATCCTGATTGAAATGAATATTATTTGCAAAGGGTTACTCGAAGAAAAATTCAATTAACTGTCTTTGTTTAAAAAAGGCTTTTAAAATACCTATTACAGGAACATTATACTACGGCTTGGGGATCTGGGCTGTTTGCTTCGAAAAAGTTTTCAAAATTATACAGGACATTTTTTGCTTAGGATTTGAGTGTACGTCGTAAATCGTAGTTGAGATAAAAAACGAGATAGCATCGTTGAAGTGAGCTGCTGAGAGGAGGGTCAGCGAGATCAAAGGGTCTGTCCTGTGCACGGTGGAACCTTTGAGTTCATCTCGCGGGTTCCGTGTGTGCACTTATCAGTCTATTTGTAAACTCCGCCGCTGCCGCGATCTCAGGAAATTGTTTTGTAAAAAAGATTCGACCCTTTTTGAGAAAAATGTGTGTTCGAAATGAAATTAATTTTTTGAAATACTTTGCACTCTGCTGCGGAGAGGTAAAATTATTTTAACAATTTGAAATCAAATTATGGAATAACTTATAAAGAATTTCTAATACTGCTTAACGCCTGAGCGCAATAAACTATTATCTTTTGATTTCGAATTATCAAGTACTTGGCGGTCTCTGCAATAATAAAATTCGCAATAAAATAAATCTATAGAACTCACTTTATGATTGAAATTGTAAAACAATTATTTTTCATTAAATTAACTTTAAGTGCTTCAATTTAATTAAATGAATAATGGCAAAACGATATTTCATGCACGGACGGAGAGAGTATGTTTCTATGAACATCAGAAGATGAAAAATAATTAACAAATTGATGTTTCGCAGTTGATTTCAAAGTGTATTTTCATTTTAATTATTTAATGGTAGTCCCTGAAAGTCAAGTAGTCTGGAAAATTTAATAAGAAACCGAAAGAACGGGTTAACGGTCTGCTTTGACAATAACTTGGATGCTTGCACGATCATATCGCTAGACATTATTACTGCTTTACTTCAACTTAGACATCTCATTATTTTCTACACGTGATCTTTATATCACTTTTAACTCCGTTTATAATATCATAAATGGATTATAATTAACAATAGTAATATCTACATTTTGATTCCTTTCCTTCTTAGTAAACAGTATATACAAATGGACAATGGTTTCCGATGAAAACGCCCATTTTTGGGTGTTAAAATTAATTATAATATAAATAGTTAGACCGATATTAGAATACAAATGTGTTAGTAAAAGCATCGCGCTATAGAGCGCACGTTCCGCGTCATTAGTTGCCAACAGTGCGGTGAGTCAGCGCGCTTAAGGCTAGGTGCACACTGTGGCGTAACGCGAGCGTACACTGTGTAACGCGGTTCTGTAACGTGCTAATTATTCATTCAGGTGTATCAGAACTTGTAACAGAGAATGATTTTGTGTGTTGTGTTTATATTGATAGGTGAAGCATCTACTTTTAGCAATACATTTTTTATGTCCTGTCTATTCATGTATCTCCAGTTCTGTTTACGCTCATGGTACTAATATAGCCTTTTTACTGGCTAAAACCTTCCCGGTGTCCCTCCTCGTACGTGTGCATTTAGGAACAGACACGGGAAACCATATTCTTCCACAATCTTACACTAGTGCTGACCCCTTGTTACAGTATAGCCTTCTGTTACCCTAATAGTTGTCGTCACATTAGGGTGCTAGCCATCGATCGGCCACCTGGCTTGTTTGTTTGGGACCTCACCTGCTGACTCATGTTTCCAATCCTGCTTAGTGACCTTCCTGTTTAGTACATACATAGATTATAGTTAAATGGTACTAGGTCTAGAAATCTCTATGTCAGCAGTTATAATACGTGCTATATATGCCATTATTCGTAAACATACAATATGTCATATATAAAAACGTGTACCTAGTATTGTAAAAGAATAAAACATACAATAACATAACTCGATCTACATATGTAGTTAGAACGAAGAAAAAGAGCAATATTACTCTGCAAATAGAAAGACTCAATTATTTGAATGATGTTGGGAAAAAATATTATATAAGCTGTGAAATTGTGAATGTCTCAATTATATTTATTAACTGGGGAGACTGCTGATGATATCATATAAACCACAACAATAAGAGATATGACATGACCTGTCTAGGTTACCTCAAATATCAACTACACAGGGTTTTTGTTAAAATTTTTCAACAAGTAAAAAAGAATAAAAAGCTATCTTGATGGAGACTTTTTCAAGTGGTGATATTAAAGTATATCGCAACAAAAGGTTTCAAGTTTCAAAAATAAAAATAGTTATTCTTGTTTTTCTTTGTGGTATTTTGAAATGTCTATTTAAGTGCAATGGAGGTAGTCTACTAAAAATGATTAATTATTTGCTTTCGCAAAACTTACTCAAAGAAACAATTCAAACTTAATACATTTTATTTCATAAAAAAAAGAGCTGAAAGTAACGTCATGAAGCCCGACGGTGCGGCTATCAGGCGTGCCAAAAATATAACCTCTGACATCAAAGGTGCGGCTAATTCAATTGAAGGTGAACGAGTCCTGCGACACAGGGCAGAAACATACAGAAGGTCAGCGCCCTAATGGCCTATTGCATTATACCGCACGCGATAACACAGACCCGCGTAATATAGAACACGTTACAGTTTTCTAAAATAAAAATAAACGGAGGACTCGTCTCTATTCCAGTCATATACCTAACGATGATAATATATAATAGAAGAATAATCTGTAGCGTTCATGTTACGTTGTGGTATAATTGCGTAATATTATTCATCTTAATCATTGGGCTATTTTATTTTTTATTGCTAGCTTATTTTCATTAGTGATTACGTGATCATTATATCGTCTTGTTTGCTATGTGTTAGTAATTTTAGACTGGTAACTCCTACAAGAATTTTAGTCAAAATGAACCTTCTCAACTTACCTGGACAAGACCGGCAAGCATGCCTGTCTTAATTAACAAGATCGAGAGCTAACTAGCGAGTTGCCTCACATTAGCCGAGCAGTAGTCACCTATCGCGTGAGGTGTTCTTGAAAGCTAATTGTTCAACTGCTTATTACTACTCTATGTCGGTGACGTGTTTTTAAGATGGGATATTTTTTTGTATTCTTTGCTAAGCTTGAATGAAATTGAAAGGACATGTTTATGATTCTATGGCAATAGTTCTATTTTAAGCAATTCTGAAAAAAAATCTCAATCTCTAAGCTCTTTAATTCCGTCCTGTCCCAGGGCAAAACGCCTGAAGCATGGAGCAGGGGTGGGGTGGTGTTGTTTTTCAAAAAAGGTGATAATTCCCTGTTGAAGAACTACGGACCAATCACACTTTTGAGCCATGTTTATAAGCTGTTTTCAAGGGTTATCACGAACCGTCTCGAACACAGACTTGATGACTTCCAGCCTCCCGAACAAGCCGGTTTCCGAAGAGACTATAGTACCATAGACCACATCCATACGCTGCGGCAAGTTATACAGAAGGCCGAGGAGTATAACTTGCCATTATGCTTAGCGTTTGTAAACTATGAGAAAGGCTTCGATTCGGTGGAAACATGGGCGGTACTTGAGTCACTCCAACGATGCCGTATTGACTATCGGTACATCGAAGTGTTGAAGTGTTTGTATGATAACGCCACCATGTCGGTCCGAGTACAGAAGATTAGCACGAAGCCGATTCCATTGAGAAGAGGCGTAAGACAGGGGGACGTTATCTCCCCGAAACTGTTTACCGCCGCAATGGAAGACGCCTTCAAGCTCCTGGAATGGGAAGGACTTGGCATCAACATCAACGGCGAATACATCACTCACCTTCGGTTTGCCGACGACATCGTTGTCATGGCAAAGTCGATGGAGGAACTCAGTATGATGCTCGATGGCCTCGACCGAGTTTCACAACGGGTGGGCCTGAAAATGAATATGGACAAGACGAAAATTATGTCAAATGTCCATGTTGAGCCCACCCCAGTCTCTGTTGGAAGCTCGGTACTCGAAGTTGTTGACTCATATATCTACCTAGGACAAGTAGTCCAATTAGGCAGGTCCAACTTCGACAAAGAGGTCAACCGCCGAATCCAACTCGGCTGGGCAGCGTTCGGGAAACTACGCAATGTCTTTTCGTCCGACATACCTCAGTGCCTCAAGACGAAAGTCTTCAACCAATGTACCAGTGATGACTTACGGCACCGAAACATGGTCTCTCACTATCGGCCTCATCTCAAAGCTCAAAGTCGCTCAACGAGCTATGGAGAGGGCTATGCTCGGTGTTTCTCTACGTGATTGAATCCGAAATGAGGAGATCCGTAGACGAACTAAAGTCACCGATATAGCCCACCGGATTAGCAAGTTGAAGTGGCAATGGGCTGGCCATATTGCTCGCAGAGCGGATGGCCGATGGGGTCGAAAAGTGCTGGAGTGGAGACCACGGACTAGCAAGCGCAGCGTAGGACGTCCACCAACGAGGTGGTCAGAAAAAATATAAACATTTGCTTCTGAATTTGAGCATTGGCTTATTTAATATTTATGATGCCTTAAGATCATTTTCGATACAATAATAATTTCCATTATTAATAATTCTGTCTATCAACATGTCTAATCTAGTCTAATCTGATGTAATTTATCGTAACGCAGCTTAAAGTGACAATATTGCCGGCCAGTTGACAGCCCCCGACGGCTCTCTAATAACGCGTTTATTGTCAAACATTATGTCATGTCTGTAAAAATTGATATCGAGAAAATAAGAATTGAACATTTGTCATTCAAACAATTGCATTAACTGAAGTTGTTGGTATTTTCACTCTGAAATAAATCCTTGTCCATTAATAAACGCAAAATACAAGAGGATTACAAAACGAGGGCTCGTAAATAGTTGAGTGGTAAATATGAAATATAATAATAAAGGCATAGGTACATTTGTCGAGCACTCGGTGTATGTGTGGTTGGAACTGAAGCCACCATGTTTTTGTCCGGCTCGGCCGCCATTTGTTGCGTGACGCAAAAACTACCAAATGGATTTTGATGGGGCTTTCATTGCTCCGGAGCGGAAACCGCAATTCCAAAATTGGAGTAGTGCATTAAAATAGTATGCCTGAGCGCAAGAATAAAAATTCAAGACCAACAGTCTACAAAATAAAGCACTAAATAAAATACTCTTTTTACTGAGTAGACAGCGTTCTGTAAAATTTTAGCGCACTTTACAATCTCCGCATATTTTATCACAAATAAGTTTCTCCGTGCCATCTCGCTACTAACAAAAAACATGTTCTCATTTTGTTTAAAAAATACGCTCGGAATATTGAAATTGTAAAATCTGTTTCTACGAACGCCGCGTAAAATTGACAAAGCAAAAAATACTTGTTTACTCAGTCATTTATACCAAGTAAAAGTAATTTAATAAATGGAATACGGAGCGTGCCATAGAAGGATGAACGTACCGACATAATGTAATAATATACGGACTTTTTGAACAACAGACACAGATGCGCACTGTGTTGTGTTCCACTTGTGTTTTTTGCACAGCTCGATTTAATCAAAATTCCAAATTATGTTTTTATGCGATACGTTCGAATGAAATGAAAACACAGCGCGGACGGCAGATGTGTGTTCTCTCACTAAACTTTCTTTGTGGAGCAGGTTACCTGATGCTTACGATTGGCCGTTATTTCCGAACTATTAAGCGTGAGGTACGCCCCCGCCGCAGGTCGTAAGAGCTTGTTCAAATCACGTCGTAGAATAAGGCCGCGGCGGCAATACTGCCTGAGTAATGACATGTTCGGGGGCCATCGCTCGCGAACAACTTAATAGGCCGTAACCTTCAGCTCAGCCACTGCGCGGAATCTTAACTAAGCGCTAAACAGATTACACAGCGCGCCTACACTGGAATTATTTTATTTTGATGTCTGTACGAAACACGAGATGATGTACTTTACGCGAGAGATTTCGTTTGTTACTACACTTTCGGTTACTGCGTGTAACACATACAAAATTAGTTCGAGTATAAATCAAACAAACAAAGATCAAAGCGCTTCTGTATCTGCTCGAGTATGACTTGTAAAGTTTTCCCAAACATTGAAATTCTCAACGAAGACATCACTCGTACACTCAAATAGTGATGTCACTTTACGTTTCTATACAAACATATCGCGGTTGTCGACAAAAACACGTGAAATTATGCGCATACACGGTGCCTCGAAATATTTGGCACAACACTATAGTCCCGGAGACGGAGCACGATATTTGCCAAAACGTTATTTAATATGTAAACACGCCGAACGTTTACACACATAAACAGATTTCTATTGTTTACTTTGCTTAGTGTGTGCTTACGTCGATAGGAATTTCAACTATTTTGCAACTCTGTGTTTGAGTGTGAAACAGCTGTCCGTTTATATGATCGCTATAATGATGATTCCCAATCGCTTGCTAGTAATTACTGTATCTAATGTACTGTAAACAATTCAGGCAGTATAAATAATTAACTGTTTGCGTATCGCAATTCAGCCTAAAACGTTTTAGGCAACAATAAATCAGGGCAGCAAAATACATTACTGTACAATATCAAAGAAAGCATTTACTTTAAAAATATTATCGTGTCTGGAGAGCTGCGAGCCAGATTTAATGACATTTATCTCAATAACGTTACGTAGCGAGCCTAAAGATGTTACATAATTGTATTCATGAACCCTTCATGAATACCTAGAATTTTTAAACAATATTTCTTATACAAAAAATGTGCGTTTAAAAAGTTAGCGCATAAGAAAATAGTGTAAATGCCTGTATTTATACACTGAAAAACTATTGCGCCGATTTGAACAAATCTTTCAGTTTAATAAGCCAATGTGTCAAGAGTGTACAAAACCATTTTTATAAAGGTCCGCGAAATAGTTAAACTACTGGCGGAGGCTAGTAATGATAAATTAAAATGTAACAAGGGTTGATCCATGATAGGAATGACCCGGTCTCCCGGTCTAAGCCGTTAGCAAAAAACGTTTTTGTTCATTTGTTTTTTGTCTGAGATACCGGCCAGGGGTCGCGCTAGCATCCATTAGAGCACTCTTTAAACAAATAGAAATAAAAATGTTTAGCGAATAAAACTGAGCGATTAAGATAAAATCGTTCCAGAATAGAATCGTCTTTGTTATTTGTGTAATAGTTTTAATTAGTTGTCGAGATTCTCTCCGGAGGATTTTCGTGTTATTAGAATGATTCTTTATCTTTTTAAACTAATGGTTCTTCTTATCTTAGTTCAGTTAATGAAATCCAATCATCATTGTCTTGACCTTATCTAAGTATATGTATTTTCTATCTTCACATCTCCTCTTTATGAATCTTCTCTTTAGCCATGATAATGGTCAAATAAAAAAAACACTACATGTCCACCGAGCCTGTTGGTAGTTGACCAAACTCTGAAAGACAGTCTCTTTACTCAAATTCCCATGTTACTTGGTTAGTATCTTAAAATGGCGACCTTTAAATCAACGCTACCAGCGCTGATCTAAATAAGTGGCACTGTTAGACTATTACTTAGTATTATCGCCACGCAAAAACAAGCAATATATGGGCAACAGAAAGTAATTTTGTCTTAAGAATTTCTAGACTTTGACACAGAACACTTAAGTAGGGCACAAAATAACATTGAAATAGTTGGTCCGCACACAATTTGGAGTACACAGTGATACGTCGAGCTGTCTTCTCTAGAGTTTGTCATTGTATTTGAGTCGCAACAGAGAATTTGATTTATAAATAGGTAGTAATTTTTAAAGGCTAAATAATATTAATTTATAACATTAGCTAGTTAATTTAGAAATAAATTATCGCCAAACGCTTCATTGACACTGTTAGTAGTAATGTGTTTATAAACCACAAATAAATTATTTGCTATATCAAAGAGTCAAACATGATTATTAACATTTGATTAAATATCAATTAAGTTCTTTTAAAACTTGGTTTATTTCATGTTATTTTATTGTCATTGGTAACAATTTGAAAATAGCAACCACCAGTTTCTCTGTCATCTAAGATCTACTTCGCTGTAACTGTTGTCTCCGTGGCATGAAGCGCTTTATGATTCGCCATAAAGCGGCTTAATCATCGCCTGCTTAATTATTTATATTTCATTAGGGTCGGTGCTAAGCAGCTGTTGTGTGCTGTCCGCTGCTTTGTAAAATAACAACACTTTCAAAAACTCGTTTCCTGTATGTCGGAGTTGAAGGTAAATTAAAATAACAAATCACAACTATGTGAAAATACGAATTTGAAAGCTTTTCTTGTCCTTGTATATTTAAAAAAATACTTCTATCACAAAGGAATCGACAGCATAATAATGCATTCAAAATGACAACATTAACTATCTATTAACCACAACATTTTACTCTGAAACAAATCCGTTCTTATTTAGTCTGAGTGTAATACCGTGAGTTGCTTGATACGTTTGTTACAAATATCAGCTGGCTATACGTGGCTACAATCTGGCTTAAAGGATGACGCTCATAATATAAGTGGACAAATTCTACTCCACTTGAAGCAACAAGTTTACATTTAAACTTTGTAAAACATATTCCGAGTGGAAAATATTTATATAAATAGGATCTCGCTGTTGCTCGCGGTTTAAGTCATACTGAGCTTACTTTACACGGCTATGTGTTGCTTAAACTACAGCATAAATATTAAAATGCTACAAAAGTCAACCTAAGTTTTTGGTAGTTAAGTTATTAGTAGTCAAGAATTATCAATATTAAAATAAAATCATGAAGTTGAATATGGATTAAAATATGATATTACCCGCACCACAAAGTGCGGTAACTCAAATATCGATAATATTGAGAAACCCTAGTACCTAAATTCAAAGCACAATACACGCATACGATATCCCCAGTTATTTTAGCCGCACAAAATAATAGGTACTGCTTCATACAGGTTTGGTGAAGTAGAAACAAAAAACGTTCGCTAAACCGATTCCCCGTTTTTAAAGTTTACGTTTTTTGGTTTTGGCTAAGCTCGCGTGTGTATTTCAGCATTGTATTCACGTTGATACCCGCGGCTTTATATTTTGTATTGTAACAATGGCGGCATGGGGGTCAATTTGTGTTTATGACGTAACTCTTTGTAGTTCTCATGTTTCATGTGGGCTTTGGGAACTATGGTTCGGTAGCTACAGTTCACATCTTTCTCTGGGAGTGATTTGTCGAGTTTCATTGTGACTGTTTCTCCTAGTGGCTGCTACTGTTGACTTTACTTTGAGTACCTACTTGCTAAGAGGTTGCAAAATAGTAAAGACTCTTTTCAAAAAAAGGCTAAAGATAAGTATATTCAACGATTTTTTATACCGTATTAAAGAGTAAAAAAAGTAATTACTTCAAAAGGTTTCGTTTAACGCCACTACATCTCGCCTCACCATCTTACAATGTTGTGCCTTACATATCTGTCACTGTCTCTTGACAAGAGCACATGAGCGAAAACTATAAAATGAAGTATTAACGTCTGTCGTCGAAGTGGTGTTTTATGCGAGTAGACTACACCTCGTGACCCAATACATTAATGTAAGACGCCGGATCCTCGGCCGGCCGTGCTGAAGCAATTTAATAAAAAGCCGGGGCGGGGCCGCTGTATCGTCTGTAGCGCCTTTACGCTACAAGCTATTACGATGAAATGATGCAAACTTCCCCCATATGGAAATTGTTTACTAAGTGCCAACAATTGTGTTAAACATTTTTATTAAAAATTCTTATTTTCATAGAAAGTATGTACAATTTGGACGTAATGTATTGTGTGAGCGAATATTTTTGTAATTTTGTTGTTGTTTGTTACGCCGGGGAGGGACGCGATGTCGTAACTCTTAAGTATTTTCTCATTTATATTGGGTAAGTGGTGGAAAACAAAAGGAAATATAGAGGCATATTATATAGTTAAAACAGACAACGAAGAAACTACCTACTACATAAATAGACAGAAAATGTTTAATTCTATGAAAACTCTGAAAACATACATCAACATAACGTTACAGTCCGTTTATCTAACAACAAGTCTACAACAGCTGGATTCTACTGGAAGCGGAACATGTCCTCACAAATACCACTTATAGTGAATTTATTTAGCACACACACACACACACACACACACGACCGGCAATTGAAAGTAACTGTCGCCACGCCCCCTGTCGGCTAACTTTAACAGAAGATCCTTTGTCGCGATTTCCGACGACTGAATGATGACGATGGGGGAAATTGAGGGATAAACTAATGAGGATAATGTTTGGAAGGGAAATCGGGGTATAACCGGTTTTGAATCGTAATGGGGTTGAGATTTATTGGGTTTCGTTTCAAGGTCGACTTATATGGTCTGAATCAAGGTTATTTTGATTCTGTAGTGGGACCTACACTAATTGTTGACGCATCAATATTGTTCATACTGTACTTGCATTGTGTTCGCCTCCTCAGTTGTCCCGTATATCGCACTACCAACGCACGTTACTAAATATTGTGACCGTACCAAATCGTATGTAACCTAATTGGAGTCAGATAATAAAAGTGTATTAATTAGTATTCGGTTTATTTACTTCTCTCTGAACACGACACCCCACCATCTAAATTGGTGACCCCGACGTGATAATGATGAATAAAATAACATTTTACTAAAGTTATAAATATAGATGTTATGAGTGTCAAAATTTCCACAGGATAACGAGTAAATAAATACAGCATGATGACACATACATAATATAAATGGCATTCACATAGGTGGCGCTCAATTATCACGCATGTCTGATCCAATACACCGTGCGTACCGCAGAACACAACGGAATAATTAACAAACAAACGAGTACAGTTCCATCATTGAATTTACAATGAAACATACTTTATTACACTCCGCATATTATTAATTAAACTAACATAACTCATATTAATTGATAGCGTAATACATTGCTGCATTAGTGAATAAAACTAATTGTAGCACTTTGTGAAATTCCAGTTGAAGTATGGGAGCAATTGCGGGCTGTGCGATAAATAGTGAGCGGTATGATGGCACGTTATTTGATTAAAGTGCGAGTGCCAAGTGTACCGACTGCTAGAAAGGAGTTAAATGGTGCAATTATGCGCTCTTAAGCTGCGGCGTAACGTGATGACGTATTGTCCTGGACTAGCTACGTTTTATTCGGACACTATTTTGGATTTTGTGTTAGTAATTGTGAATGGAATTTACATTATTAGGTAATCAATATTTAAGAGCGTGTACGCTCGCCGCGCGATGTCAACTTTAGGTAATTCAACGCAAAAAATCACGCAGACTAGCGTCGCGGCCACTCGCGGCTGTGTGCGTGCCTATCATACTTCACGTATAGTCACACAAACCATTTTGATCCTTTCGAGTGAAATTGGTAGAACAAAAAATATATTATTTAGTAAATAGTTAATAGCGAGAAAATAGTGTAAGTCTATGGATGACTAAAATATGAAAGCATGAAAATAAGTCGTTAATACTTACACTCTTTAGCAAAAAAATTGGGCACCTATGAAAACCTTGGTTTTGAGGACTTTCTGTATATTACATACAATTTTCAACAGTACTAAATAGTCGACTGATGATTAATGGCAATGTTAAGAGTTTCTGTATTTTAACCGATTTCAAAAAAAAAGGAGGAGGTTTCAATTAGATTGTTTTGTGATTGTTCACAATTTGATTGTTCTCGATTTGTCAAAGACGCCTGGACCGATTTGAAAAAATTGATTGTTTATATGAATGGTCCAGTCCATCCAGACCGAAAAATTGTGGTCAAATAACAACAATTGCCGGAAAGCTAAATATTGGTGAAGAGCTTGCGTTTACCATTGCAAATAAAGTTTCATCAAAGTCATCGTTCCTATATGCTTCAAAAGTTATTCGGGATCAAAAGTTAAAATTTGGGTTCATCCAAAATGAACATATAAATAAAATTATAGCTCGATTGGTAACATACATCTGCAATAAGTGATTTCTAGCCTAAGGAGTCCGCCATATTGGATTAAGACTCGCGACACATTTTTTTTTCGAGTTATTCATAGCAAGCCCTTTCATTTGATACCCATATCGTAGGAATGCATTAAAAACATTTTTATCTCCATCTTGGGTATACCGCCATATTGGATATAGAATCATACATTGTCATTAAAACTGAACGTTCAAACAAAATTTCAACTCAATCGATAAAAAAAATATGCTTCAAAATTGAGCTTTAAATAAAATAGTAATGTATCAAGATTTGTTGGTCGCGCTTGAAATATACTCTATTCTCGGTATCCACGGCAGAGGTTATTCACCCTACGCGATGTGACGGAGCGACACGTCCTCTCTCTGGGAAGCCTTGCGGCGGTCTGGTTTGAGTTGACTCGCGTGCAGCGTTTTATAGTAGTTTTTAAATAATTTATAAAAAAATTAAAACGAGAGATTAAATTATAATATAAAGTTTATGTTTTAAAGAAAGAGTTATATTATTACTATAGTAAATAATTGTTATATTAAATTAAGTAAGATAGGTAGGTAAAAAAAGCATTTGAAATTCACAATTTTTCACACTGTTAAAATATTTTTTTCTGAAAGATAGAGACCTAAATCAAAAAATGTTTTCAATTAACTATAGGCATGGGGATTTCGTCTATGAGTAAAAAAATAAATATGATTAGATTTGCCACTGTCTTCACATGAATTTAAGCTTCGAAATAGACGCTGAACGGGAATTTTATAAAACATCTGTTACGTTCTATGGGTTTTAAGTATTTAAACTACACAAATTGAAATTTATGTTCAATTAACTATATAGACGGTGAAATTACCTTGCGTTATTAAAAATTTACATAGTTATAGGATAAGCAGTTAATGAGAAACAGTGGTTTGAAAAGTACCTTTTTAGGCCAAATGGCGCGCGGTTGACGTACACGCTCTTAATGGCAAATATATCGTTATGGAATACTTAACACTTAACACCTGTCTATACGTACCTAATGTTTGTTTTTTCAGGAAAAAAGTACATAAGTAAATTTTTTTACTTGTGGTACAAAGTTATTATTCAAACATTTTGTATCTTCCCAAGATATCAGAAGTAAAATTTTCATCAAAGCGAAACGTTCTTAAGTGCATCAAAGTCGCGGTTCCAGGTAAAGCAAAGTCGACTTTACCCGACCTCGGTCGACTTCGGTAAACTTCGTCAAACTTCGTCTGTAGTCAAAACACACCCTTTTTAACTAGCCAACAAGTTGGAGGGGTAATTCTTCACTTAGCGTCGGGGTGCGTTTCTGGGAGCAAGTTTACTGCGTGATTCAGTTAAACTGTGTAAGTTTCCTATAGTTTACGTAATATTTAGTGTTATGCTTGATAGCGAGAAGTTAATGCATAGTGTGATGTAAATGAGAACGCGAGGTTGAATGCCGCTAGTATTTTTATAAAATATACCTTTATTTATATTATGTTAGTATAATAAAGATACATTTTTATCTGAAATTCATACTTTTATTGAACATCCAAGCTATAGGTAAGCATAACTAACCCCTAATATTAATAATTTCTTCACTCTCACGACTCGTACCCAAAATAACAAAAAAACCTACATGACTGTAGGGTAGTTCCCGTGCTAATTTAGTGTAGTTTTTGTGCCAAACCACTGGGTTTTGTCGTAATTAAACCTGTGTTGTTTTCTGTTTATTTTGACCAAATTAACGCAAGGAATTTCCTGTGGGAGCTACCGACTATATTTTATAGTTCACAGTTCAAGTAAAAAGAGATACCCCAGTGAATATTTTGCTACAGAATTTACTAAGTTGAATTACTCGTAATGTACTACACTGTAACAGCTCACATTATCCGGATTTAGTATTATTTACTAATTACGAAAATTATTCTATACCTAATGATATAAACACATTATATACAAACTTAAACTATCTTTAGAAACTATAATGCTATGTATATTCTAAAATAAATATAAAATAACGATATCTTCTTATATCTTCACAATTTCTGACAAAGATAATACAACCTAAGCCTACTCTTATCTAACCACAACTTCAATCTAACACCGAACACAGATGCATTTCCCATCAATTACCAGCACCACATAATTATTACCAGCATTAACAGATATCTACTTAACACTACACACATTGGCGGCCGATGGCGCGTGTAGTACAGACCCCCCGCTACTTGCGCCCCCCGGACAATAAATCCCCAGTTATGGGCGTCGAAATAATTAGTGGCTTCATTAGAGAGCCGTACGCAGTCATTATCTGAAGCGTGATGTAGGTCAACAACTGATCGCAGCCTACCTGCCTTAAAGGCTCGAGAGTTTACTTGAGGAGCTTGGATTATAAGTAAAATATGTTTGATATAAAATTGATTTTAAAATTCTAGAGTTAATTGTTTGTATATCACACCAAAATTGACAATACATTTAAGAATAATTTAATTTTTATATGGACCAACAAATAAGGAGCTGTCAAACTGTTGCAACTTTCAAACAGAAACTTAAAAGCTACTATTTGTCCTCCTCTTCTTCATAGAGTCATTTTATAAAATATGTATTTTTGTATGTATGTATTATCTTTTGCTTTATATATATATATATATATATATATATATGTATAATTTATATATCTTTACTATGTCCTTTTACACAGTCTATCTACTTCTCTTTATTCTAACTCTCCTACTACGGGTCTGCTGGAAGAGATTTCGATTTAGAAATAAGCAGTACCTTTGTACTATATTATGCTATGTATACTTCTTTTATTTTTTTCACTGTGTACATAATTGTTAAATAAATAAATAAATACTTTCAAATAGGCCATAAAATACTTAAGTGCTCTTAACCTCAAGTCCTAACATAACCGAAAATGATGTAAAGTTTATTTTGACCGCAGTAGCGTCGGCGCCGGTCTATCAATCAACTGACCAAAAACTGTTCGCTACGTGAAAAAAATATCTTTAAAATTGCCACGTCATTATATTATCTATGATATATTATTTCTGGAAAATTCAACATAATTGGAAATAATAATATTAAATGTACACTTTATTCTGGAAGTAATTTATCATTTAAAAGTGCGTTCAAACAAAGAACGGACAGGAGATAAGCCTTTTGATGTAACATTAATTCAACTTACCGAATATAAAATAATTACGGCACTCAGTGGGCCGTTAATGAAACAATTAATTCGCTGATCACCAAAAGGGACAGAACCAAGACAAAGTTCCTGCGACGGAATAATACAGATAATCTGACGACACGGCCAAGTGTTAATTTCAATAAAAATAACAGTTAAACTGGATTCACATTAAGGGTTATTGTTAGTCGTTATAGTAACTATAACGCTATAACCGCGTTATTCGCGCCATCAGCCAATTAAAAGTGGTATAAATTGTATGTAGCGCGGTCCGACGCCAATTATTATCAAAAACACTGCGATGATTATAACGTTTCGATGTGTTTAATGATTTAATTAATGGATAACAGAAAAGTTCGTTAACGTGTAGTTATAGGCATACGTGTTGTAACAGCATTTAACTGTGATTGTTTTATAAGTTACGGGGATTTATGTAATTACCTGTACTGTAAACTTTAGCGTTGCTTTTATTTGATCGATAACGGCGTCCAATCACTAAAAATACACAAAATTAAGTTATTAAATATTATTGAAGCAGGTGGGCTTTACCTACTAAATCAAGCCTACTTGCTACAATAGTCTAACTACAATTCATCAATACACACACCCTAAATGCAAACATGTAAAAAAGAACACAAAGTTATTCCACATCTCTATAGAAGTTGTCCCGGCTATGCAGACACACGAGAGGTACTCTAGCACCCCGCGCCCGGCGCTCCGGCGCACCTGCCAACACCCACTAATTATTATAATTGAATCTTTATTATCCTTTTCCTTTTACAATCTTTTCCCGCCGAGTGGCCGCTCCACATTTTATAAGATTTTTATATTGCCAGCTTAACTTGCAGCGGGTTCACAGTTATTTTTTATTATGCTTTAAATTAAACGCAGTGGGAATTGTCTTGTAAATGTTAAATTATGTTAAGTATTTTTTATTTGAAATTGTAAGAGGCAAACTGTAAGGATAGTATCTTTAAAGTTTCACTCTGGTTAAAAAGACGATAGATATAAACCAGATAATCATACTATGCAAAAGGACATTTGAATAAGTATCACATATTCAAATAATGTCGTAAAACCTTAATACTTGACCCTTAAATAAACAGGTACAGCAACAAATTATCGGCACAAAGACTCCGTTAGGAATACACAGCGGCTGCGAGATTGATAACACGAGACCCGAAAGTTCACAACTACCCACATTTAGAGCACAGCTTATAGGCAATTATTTGGGCGATGTAAAGCTCATGAAGTTACTTGTATCGGAGGGACACTTCAGCACTTATTTAGTGCTTCATGTACCGATCAAACTTTAATTTAGTACAGTTTGTAATGACCTTCATTTGTTGTGTACTGAGAGTTAACTAAGTTTAGACGCGCTCTGTACTTGGGTATATAATGTTACCTACTTATTACTGATATCAGTTTCATAATACACATATAACTGACTGTGAAAAATATTCCCATAAAAGTAAAACCATTGATTGCTAAAAGTAAACGCTTAAACCTAAAAACTATGTATATCACCCCAAGTTTCTCACGAAATATTAGCCTTTTCGTGAAACATGCATGTTACGTAAGATAAAAGTCGTACCTACCACTGCCATACATACATATTTATACGAACAGCCAGATAATGTATCGTTTTATATATTAATATTCATGCGAAACGGATTGTAACTGTCCAAGAGCTTAATGTATTGGAGTCGCGATAAAAACTTTCTGCTTCATTAAAACGATGTCATTAAATACATTTTCGGGCAAAAATTCAATTTGAGAGCAACTTTTGGAATCGACAGATGTTTTAAACTAAAACGACTGTACTATTTCAGAGGTGAAGCCAATTTAGAGACACGTAATCGCATTTGTGACTGAAACGTCAATTTTTTTTTGTACAGCTTATGTGCAAGATAAAGATCATAAAATTATTACATTAATTATAAGTTTACTTTTTATTATTAAGTATTAAAGTAATCCTGCAATTTTTTTTTGCACAATAAAACATGTACAGCGAAAAATTCCGTTCAATCGTGTAATTCGTCATGCAAACAAACAATGATTGGCCAAATATTTGTGTCAAAGCTATGTATTGCAATGTATTCATAACTACTGGCAGCAGTTGGCCATCCTCTCCACTCGTCTCCACTCGTCTCCTCTCGGCCGAGAGTCATCGACACTTGATTTCCTCTCCGTTTGTCAAAACAATTTATTGTATCGACTCTGTTGGGCACAATCCAATTTTTATTCGTTACAAAGGGCTAACCCGATTGAGGGATGTTCGCAGGATTTTTAAACAATCACATTTAAAGAACATCGGATTTACTTTTTTTAGAACTATTATTGTATATTGAATTTTGAGAAACATTCTTAGGGTTTTAGATCAAAGTATGTTGTAGTATTTTATTTATTTGTGGTTTTAGAAGACTCGTTTACTATTTACAGCAAAGAAAAATAGCAAAAAGCAAAACTTATTCCTACGCCACACTGCCCAATTATGGCGGAATTAAAACCACTGGCCAACCACTTTACTAAAATTTTGGGCTATCGTAGCGCAGCTGCTACGCGCTACGGCCTACGCTCGCTACGCGGCTACGAGTGTTCCGCAGAGAACATGCAAACAGTCGGACAGTGATGTTAAACAAACTCAATTACTGCAGTAGGGACGAGTACCTGGCCTCAATTTTACTGCCGGGAATCCGCACTGAATATAAAGGTAAATCTAAATAGTTATTTACTCTACTAAGTGCTACACTTGCTTTGATACGACGAGATTTCTTGTCGACACGGTTTTATTTTAACTTGTGATCTTTTCTTGTTTATTTAGGCGCTTCTATATTTAGCTTCTACAAATAGTTGTATTGGTGTGTTTGTGAGGATTTGTCTTTATAGTTGTGTGTATAATAAATAGTTTAAGAAAAATAAAGAATTCAGTGCCTTCTAAATGCAACGCAAAGAATGTTTAGCTATGTTGATATCATTCGTGCATTTTGTAAAAGCTACCTTACTTTGCTTGAAAAGCAACTATGAACGTGTAATCTAGGTCTGCCTGCAGCCTGCTGCTGCTCACGAAATATAATCCTTACAAATTGGCGCTCAAGTAATCAAAGTCTAGGCCAATTAGTGCGAGCACTTTTGTTGGTCTTCTGCAACAAAACCAATTCCACTTTTAACGAGAAATCTCTTCAGCAAACAACAATGGACCAGTTCCAACTCAACATCTGTCAACTTACGTATGACATACCTACAAGGTCTCAGAACATAAGTTTGCCTGAAGTGACGCACGGGATTTTGAGATTTATGCCGTCAGAATAAAGGTTGTTTTTACGTGTTATCCACGTGTGAATGTGTGTAATTTGTATGCAGATCGGTACATGTCAACAGTGAGTTGGGACCGGATTCCGAAGGAGCCTTTTAGTGACGTTTAGTACTTGTGTAAATTTTATCCCTCCGCCGTTGATTGTCGCTGAATTAATGTATGTGGGCTCGTACAATGTGCGACATACTACTGATGTTTATTTAGATTGCCGACAAAATGGCAGAATGTTTTGGAGTAATTAGTTATTTAAAGGTGAGTAGAGGGAACAAATTGGTAAAAGAGCTTTGAAAATACTGTTAGAATATTCTATGAAGATGACAATATTGAGCCAAAATCAGAGATCGAATAGATCGTAAAATAAACAAGTGAACGCATTATTCATTTAGTTAATCCATACACTAAATACACGTGCTCCTTATCAGTAATTACATAATTAATAGAATACGTAGTAATATGAATGATTGAGTTTAAAGTAACTCGCTGACAAAGCCATTCGTTACGTAAGTACCGCGATTAAGGTTAATTGATTTAATTAATATTATCTAATACGCGTATTACATAATCGGGATCAACTAATAATGCTCTAATTAGTTTACATTACAATCCAGAGTTATGTCAAATGCTACCTTCTGAAGACCAGCTTCTTTAGATCTTTTTTTTAAAGAAATGAATTTTCTTGTCAGTAAACAGTATTCAATTTAGAAGAAAAATGGCAAGGGTATATAAAAAAGCAAAAAATATACAAAACTTAATAATTACGTTATCATTATTTAGGTACATCTGAATCAATATTTTCAGTCTTGAAAGTCTAACATGTGACTGAACCAGTTATTTTAAAATTAAAACTATTATACAAATGGCATTTAGAATTTAGACATACTGGCATTGTTACGAGTGGCATTATTTCACCCGTTAGTTATTCCGTTACGTGTAAAATTTACTAGTGGACTCATTAAAACTTGGCCTGAGTCCAAGGCCCGATATTGTGTGGCCTGGCCTAAGCACATTTCAACTCGTTACGTGTGTCCGAATCAATTTCGCGAATAGTTTTGCACTTGGTTAATTTAAACTTGTGTGTCCTTGTGTCCCCACACTATGCGTTTGTTCATTATTGTAAATATTTGTTTAGGTTAATATTTACTATAACTTCTTCTTCTTTCTTCTTTCTCCTGCCCTGTTCCCAATTTTACTTGGGGTCGGCGCAATATGTCATTTTCTTCCATTTTACCCTGTCACTCGTCATACTGACACTCACTCCCTTCCTATTAATATCATCTTATATACTATAACAAAAGTACATAAATTCTAGTGTTGATTTTCCTGACCGCAGCCGACGCTAGAAGCATTGCAACCTATCAATAGTGATTTTCGTAGAGAATTAGGTAGCAGAATTCCGAAAATCATGTATTGTATTTTCTGTAGGTTCTAGTGACCTGAAATAATGGAAAAATTGAATATGAAACCTAAAACGTGTGACATAATCTTCGTTGAAACACTCTAACATTTATAAAAAGATAACTTCAAAACATACAGCATACAGGTAACCTATTTTGTCAGCTCGGTTTATTCCACAAACATACAACAGAACAACAAACAGAAAGAAAATATAGGAAACATCGTGTACCTCAACACTATTCTGAGAATACACGGGAAAAACGAGATTTCTACATGTGTTGGTTATTTTTTTCCTTTCACATACCCACCGAAAGGAATACTTGCTTGTTGCTTGTTACAGCCTTTTTATCGTCCCACTGCTGGCACAGGCCTCTTCTCACACGGAGAAGGATTAAGCATTAATCACCACGCTTGCTCAATGCGGGTTGGTGAAAGGAATACTGTTTTCCATGAATATTCCTTTCTTTAAAAAAAAGGAATGGATATTACATCACTATCGCCTCATTCGTTAATTTTAAAAAGAAAAAATATATAAATGTACCTGCTCCAAGTTTCAGTAGCAGTAATAACAAATTAGGTTTGTAGGTGTAAGAATTTTTAGTGCACATTTACATAATGTATATTCAAAGTGGAGCCTTACTGGCATAATTACTTATACATATGTATGCATATTAGAAGGATATTTGCTAAATGAGCGGAAGGTATTAGGGTGGTTGTAATCGTATGTCTTGTGTTATATATGTTCCTAGTCTTTGTTGAACTACTTTGTTCCAAGATACATTACTGTTTATACTATTTTTTATCTTGACAATCTTATTATAACAATGTTTTCTTCTTGAAATATTTTGATATAGGGTTAATTCATGCAAGCGTAAAGTATTACCAATATTTAGGTTCAGTAATATATTCATACTTTTCAGTAAAAGTTACATAATATCTAGTGAGATGACCGTGCTTGTCGCCATGACGCGTGTAATCCCAGAAGGTTCGGGTCGCACATTGTCGCGCACTTCTGTCGATCACGGCATTATACTACATGTTACAGGGATCACGCTGTCGCCATTTACATAAACCCATGAAAACTGACATAGTAATATCTAATATTCTATTTAGAAACAGAAATTGTGGGCACTTTCCTCTTAAGGTTAGGTACATATAGTACATATTACGAGCCTTCATAATACACTTGTATGTACAGATTGTCTAGTTCATATGACATGGGCCTTGAAACTGAAGTTTCTCTAACCTAGTTAGTTGCCCCAATTTACCTAAAAAAACCTCTGCCGCACTCGGTCAATTTTCCAAATAACGTGAATTGATTGCACGCGTCGATCGTTACACGGCGGCACGTCGCCTGTGTAAACCGGAGCACAAACACTCGCGCACAAATGAACTGGGCGCACTGGGTACTGGGCACTGGGCACTGGGTACTGGGCACTGGGCACTGGGCACTGTGCAGTGCGGCGCGCCGGCCATGCGGGTCACAATCAGTGCGATATTACCGGCGACAGGTAAACACTCATATTTAACGCATATTGCGGGGACACTACTGTGACCTGAATTTGTTGCATACAATCACTCGTTTTGAAACGCAGATGCTTCAAAGTCCATCATTACTGCTCTTCAAATAGCTATATAAAGTTATCGACCACGTACAAATATGTAGGCTAAATTATTTATGCCCCAATCTTGTCAAAATAGAGTGCGGTTTAACGCGTCTATATGTAAATTGAGAATTCAAAACTCAATTATTCAAATTACTCTGAAAATCACTTTTCGAAAACACATTTTCTCTTAAACGTCATTGGCTGAAAGACATTTTAGATATTTTAACTTGAAACTTTTTTTGCGCATAGATTAAGTTACCAATATCTGCTAAATTTACCTACTTTTCGTCGAAGAGTAAAACGTATGGAATTTAAATAGGTCCTCGAACTAGTTAATGTAAATATACCTTCAGTGTGAGTCTAATGAATACTCTGATGTATTTGTTTGAGCTGAGCACTAGCGAAGGGATCGGGACTACTAACTACAACTTAATACTAGGCACAACTTAGCTCAACTAGCAAAATCGACAATGTGTGGCACACATGTTATACATAATCGACATTGATAAACGATTACTTCTAGAATTCCTGGTGAATGAATCTAGATTTAGTTAATCATTTTTTTTTTTTTTTTTTTTTAACACAGTATTTTTTTATTTATGTACATATTTACATGACGTGAAAATAAACTTATTTATACATATATACAACTAAAAACAATTATAAAATGGCATCAAAAAACTCCTCATCGCTGCCCACCGGGAGTGTACCCAAGAGGCTGGCAGCATTGCCACGTTGGATGGCAATGCTTAATTTTTGACCAAAATAAAAACCAGCCTTTGGGTCACTTGAAGTGTCAGCAAGTCGCTTTGCCAGATCTTTAAAAAGCAGATGAGCACTTGGACCCCACGGCCCGAGGGTTTCAACCCCAAACGGCTCAAAGGTATAGTTACCAACCAGGGTGCTATATATTTATTGTACTACGGAACAATAAAAACTATTTTTAAAAAGTTGGTTACAAAACATAATCCTTCTAACCAGTCGGTTAAAAACCAAGCAAAATATATACTGTAGAATCCATTCACTTTCTCTCAGCACGGTTATTTGAAGTCTCAAAAGGCTGTTAGAAGGTAATAGGACTAGACGGCTAGTGTCTCGAGGTTAACCCGGGAAGCTGTCGGCGAGATCAAAGCTATTGACGTGACCATCGAGTGACGTGCTGGCTCGAGGGTGACGGGGTAACTGAGTTATGTCAGGGCGGGTCCTGTGAGAGACTGTCTTTGAGTTATTGTAGGGTCTACCGTTGTTATAGTTTTTAGTTTAATTATATTACCTACAATGCTTATATGCTACCAAGAGTTTTTATTAAAATAAAGTTTTTTCTCGATAGATTGAAACGATGGTAGTTATATACCTATGAATTGATTAGCCTGATTAGCCTTTTTTATCTGGACATAAGTATAAACTCCTTCAAAAAGCGAAGAAACTAACACTGAACTGAGAATTTCTGAAAATCACCCAAAGTATTACTTGCAAGAGCAAGTTTCATCGCGATACCGTCTATAATCTGTGTAGTTACTTCTTCGAAACATGAGATGGAAAAGGAATCTCGTGAAATGCTCCATATTCCTGCACCTGAACCTCACGTTAACAGGATTAGTTACAGAGAGTGAAACGGAACGAAACGTACGCCGTATGATGGCAACCCTTTGACTGAAACTTTTCAAGTTTCCATCCTGAAATGCAAACTACACTGGCCTTTATTTGATGACGTTTACGACAATCTGACAGGAGAACCGCTATATTTCAAGTGCCAAACGAATTTCAACTTTGGTTAAATGGAGTAAGGTTGTTAATTGAGTGAGGGGTGTCTGTACAAGAGGACTGATTTAAACAATAGTGCAAGTCAGGGATATGATGGCGTGTATTGAAAGTGACAGATGTCGTGCATCACCACACATGAGAGACGACAGATTGCTTTGTTGTTTGCTTCCGAAGCACGTCATTATTCGTTGTTTCATACGTCGTTACTTTTAACTTGCCGGCTTTTGCCTTTATGTGATTGAAGTCACGAAAATTGTAGAAGGATTTGTGCTTCTCAAATTACGGTGATGAATAGTCATTCATTCAGCTAACCTTCATGACCAATTGCCAAAATATACTTAGATAAATGTGCCACATTACTGTTATAATTACTGCTTCTGAAGCTGAGAGCACTTATCTATAAATTGCAAGCGTCGCAAATGGCTCGAAAAGTAATAAAAACGGCGCACGCTAGACTTAAGAGAAGTTTGACTTTCGTTTACGATTGGGCTGAAACTAAAGGAACTTCAGAATAGATATAATAAACTACTTGAAAATTCACGATAAATTGGTTCCGAAGAACTAATGAATTCGTGTCTAAATTCGGTTGAGTTTGAATTGGCGGGCGACCATTCATAAATATCGCATGACGCGTACATCAGCGTCGCACAGACAATCAATTTGAAACTCCTCCATCCATTGACATCCATCAGAAACTATCACGAACATTTCTAAAGCGAACTAGTGGAAAAGCATCGGTCGCAAGTGGGGCGCGCACAAAGCGATGACGTCACGCCACAAAGCGCCAATGACTCCACAAAGGTGGCTCGATGACGCACCGCACAGATGCGGCACAGACTCGGCACGGGCGCGGCGCGGCATTCATACCGCGCGCTGTGATTAGTGGGCGCTGCTTTCAGTAATGCGGACTGAAAACTTGTTTCGTGCTCGCCAATTGTGTGCCTTGTATTGCGAGTACGTGCAGATGTAAAATAAGGCCTCTCTCCGGCAGTAATTGTACGTAATGATGTCCATATTATTGAAATCAGAAATCATTTTATTCGATGCACCTTCGATGCATCACAAACAGATTGATTTATGCAGAGTTTGCCCTCGTGCAGTGCAGTGTTGTCCTCAGGTTTCCGTATGACAACACCGGGGAAGCGAGACTTATAATATTTGCAAGTATTTGTATGCAGTTTGTGTCGCGCGTTTTGTTTCGAGCGATCCAATTCACGATATTGCTGACTAGATTGAAACGCTCTACTGCGATGTTGACTTTACAATACATATAAACTGATTTCGTGCAGTTGATATAGCATAATACCTAGTAGGTGTATCATCATCATCATCATCATCAGCCTATCGCAGTCCACTGCTGGACATAGGCCTCTCCAAGTGCACGCCACTGAGATCGATTAGTAGGTGTATAAATTGCTATAATAGAATCCTAAAATCAATAATGTAACTAACAAATGTTTTTTATTCATTTACCGTAGAAATGAGATTTTTTATTGTTTTTAGTACCCAGTTCATTGAACTTCTTTCTTAAAAACACCAATTAAAATAAGTCCAAAAATAGCTTTTAAAAAATCACAGAGCCTTTGTTAAAGTGTATTTGAAAATAATTAATTTTCATAAAAACTCGTACTTAAAGTAACTCTTTTCAGTAAGCTCTTGAAATTGTTTACCAATATTATATTCGAAGTGGATAAATAGAGTGAGCTCAAAGTCAAAGGATTAATTAACTTTCGAGTCAGTGAGTGATCGGACAACGACGAATGTGTCTACATTTTAGTGCAGATATTATACGCAATTTATCTAACTTTTATCTTTGCGCTTTGAGAGATAGAAAAATATCGAAGCGAGATTTACACGGTAAGCTTAATATTAAAATTGATGACAGCCAATAAAGCGCTAGATCTCGGATTAAATTCCAAAGTTATTGGATTTTTCTGTGTGAAAACTCTGTTCAGTACCTAGTAGTAAGTAAAGTTCTTATTGTGTTCTGTGAATATCAGTAGGGTGATTTTAAGTTGTAAAATCGATAAACTGCAGCAAAGTTTTTTTCGTAAAAGCGCAGGTGATGACGTAATTAAAAAGATTCGAAGCAAACAAAATCCGGCTAATTCCACGTTAGTAGGGTGAATGGAAGTGACCTGATTGCGGGGCGCACAGCGTCTTATTGTGCCAAGCGCAGTCGACGCGGCTTTGTTCGGCGCCAACTGGGAAGCAGTTGCGACGCATTCAGTGCTCACGACCAGCTTTGAATTTAGAGCTGTGTATTATACCTGCACGGAATTACCTGCTTCGGATGTGTGTTACAGTCGGAATTTCTGCGAAAACTTGTGCACATGTTGGAAATTATTTTATGGAAATATGAATTGCTCGAATCCATACAGTATATTGAAATGGTAAATCAGGTTTATTTTGCAAATTGGTTGAAATCAACAGTTTTGCACGTCATTTTTTTTAAAGGCAGTTTGGTATTTCGTAACTAAATTGAAAAGACAAAGCGAAATAAGCTCAAGGATCGTAGTCTCTTTTATTAAAGTTCAAACATATCATCGTGGATGAGTAATGTAGTAGGATTGTGTCTGAAATAGACTAAAGCATAACGATGATCATGAATGTATATCCTATTTTCTTATTGTATGACTGGCAGTAGATTTCAATTGTGTCTATTTTAGGAATCTACCCGTCATCCTTTCGTGTTATTTCTGACTTACAGAGGGTTTTCGAAAGCCCTCGAGTGTTAAGCCTTTATAACTTACCAGGATTTACAAATTCGCTACTATAATTATCCGGACATGGCAATACCGATTGTAATATAATGAGTCGAACAAGTTTAACTATAGGTCCTTTTAAGAAAGTAAGAAACTTAGCAGACACATATCAGTACCTAAATGAACTTAGGGCCTAATATGTAGAGCAAGAAAGAAGAAAAGTTTTCTTCCAGTTCAAATAAACCTTAGATAGGTAAATATATTATGCCAGATTTCTTCTCGAAATCAGATCAATGTCAAAACATAAACATTTTAAATCCTATTCGCGCCTTTCAAATTGTCAATAATAAAAAATCGGTAAAAAAACTTTTAAGTTAAACGGTTTTATCTTATGTGCACTGAAAACTAGAAAATAAAAAAATAGTTACTTACCTGTCAACCTACGTAGGTGGTCCCGGTCATATTAGACTAAAATAAAAACGTGGGGCCCATTAACTATTGCTACCATCTTCTAGAGGTATAATAGGTGTGGATTGCATCGACTTATTATAATCGTAACTGGAGATTTTGACAATCAATAATCAGCCGTAGCGGCTTCACCAGCGAACGCCGAGCTCATGATCTACCAAAGTATAAAGATATGCTTTGCCATAGGTAGGATTTCACAGGGGCCCCACGTTTTTATTTTAGTCTAATATGACCGGGACCACCTACGTAGGTTGACAGGTAAGTAACTATTTTTTTATTTTCTAGTTTTCAGTGCACATAAGATAAAACCGTTTAACTTAAAAGTTTTTTTACCGATTTTTTATTTTCTAGTTTTTAGTATTTAATGAAAATGCCTACCGAATATTCCTCATTCTATCTAATTCATTTAGTGCATCATTATTACACGGTCTCTTACCTGACAATTTATTACAATCTAATTCCTCAATACATAGCCCTTCCAGATACTTTTTTTTTAACGACCCCAAAAATCATCACATGACCTCTCCAGCTGTGGGTCAGCAGCGGTGAGGGAGTGCCAGACTCTTGACTAAAAACCGTTTTGTTCCGTCGTAGGCCTTTTATGTACCAGGGCCGCGGTAACTCTTTCGAACAATCTCGCAGCCCAGGCAGGCCTTGGCCCTGTTGGGCCCCGCTGGAGTTACTGACAGTTTTCTACTTGTGAAGCTCTTTCATTTGATACCCATATTGGTGGGATTGATAAAAAATTGTTATCAGCCATTTGGTAGCGGCGGCCATCTTAGATTTCAATTTTGCATAGTAAATTGTATTCTACTTGTTGAGACCTTTCATTTGATACCCATGTTGATGGGATTTATAAAACCTAAGTTATCCGCCATTTTGTAGAGGCCGCCATCTTGGATTTTAATTTTATATAGTACATTGTATTCTACTGGTTGAGAACTTTCATTTGATACCCATATTGATGGGATTGATAAAACCTACGTTATCCGCCATTTTGTAGCGGCCGCCATCTTGGATTTCAATTTTTTATAGTATATTGTATTCTGCTTGTTGAGCCCTTTCATTTGATACCCATACCCATATTGATGGGATTGATAAAACCTACGCTATCCGCCATCTTAGATTTCAATTTTGCATAGTAAATTGTATTCTACTTGTTGAGACCTATCATTTGATACCCATGTTGATAGGATTTATAAAACCTAAGTTATCCGCCATTTTGTAGAGGCCGCCATCTTGGATTTTAATTTTATATAGTACATTGTATTCTACTGGTTGAGAACTTTCATTTGATACCCATATTGATGGGATTGATAAAATCTACGTTATCCGCCATTTTGTGCCGGCGGCCATATTGGATTTACAATGTTATTGATATTAATATATTGTATTGTCATCGGAATTAAAGGTGTATACAAAATTTCAGATTAATCGGTTGACAGGAAGAGGGTGAAATTTGAATTACTAAATTTGACCCAAGAATGAATAAATAAAACAAACGGGGTGAGCTAAATAAATAATAAAACCGTTTAACAAAAATGCTACCATCATAACACATATTAAGCTATACCTACTATTAGTTTCAACATTAATAAACTGAGTTCAAATCTAACTCGGTCCCCGAATATTTACAATAAAGGATGTGTGGGGACACAATCTAAGCATTTCCCAATATGAGCATTCCGCAGCTGTGTTATCAGTCGATATCCATTCAGTACGGAATTAGTCCTAACACTAACCTCTGCAATTCCCTGCGCTCCTGGTACTAAATAAGGCCGCATACACAAAGATCGCATAGATTGCGCTAATCGCTCTCTAGCGCTATGTTTATTATACAGCACAACAGTTTACTGAGAATTACCACTTACGTTATGTTTACAGAGGGAAAATTCACTTATGTTGTCTGACAAGCCTATTGAGTATAAGGCTGGAGACCTATCTATTTATACTCATAGCCGAATATCTATCAATTTAAGACCAAAACAAATGCTTACCGTAGTTTAGGATGCCCTTTGAAATACATAGATTTGAAATACATAGAAATATTTTCAAAACATTATAATAAAAAAAACCCCGACCCAAAAAAAGTACGCAATAATTATGACAAAAGGTTAAAAACGCTAAACCCTATAAAAAGCAAAAAATAACTTTTAACACTACGTGAACTAAATTTTGTCATATCGGGGGACCGCTCTAATTCATGACTTTAGATACGTGTTTTTTTATACGAATGTTGTAATTAGGTAGGTATCATTTGATTTATGTAAGTATTTTTGAAGGTAAAAAGCGGTCCCCCGACACGTCAAAATTTAGTTCACGTAGTGTTAAAAGTTATTTTTTGCTTTTTATAGGGTTTAGCGTTTTTAACCTTTTGTCATAATTATTGCGTACTTTTTTTGGGTCGGGGGTTTTTTTTAATTTATAATTTAATTTTATTTCATTCTTTTTGAAGAAGCTCCTTAATTTATCCTTCTTTCATTTAATTTCTTTTATTTTAAGATGGGGTCGCTATATGCGATCTCGGCCAAAGGAAGCTGTTTAACAATCCTCATTACAAACTGGCTCTGGGAGAGTTGCACAGATTGAGAAAAAATAAAGGTCATTCTAGATTTTCAGTAAAAATATAAATCGGTTTATCCATTTCATTCCGGCATTCCAGGGTTTCATCCGCCGCATCCCATTTCCAGCATCTGGTTCTCGTCAATCAGAAACATGAAGAGAACTCGTCAAGACAAATTCAACGAGCCCAAACTCGATGGGTTTACTAAAAGGTAGTTCAGGGTTATGTCTCCTACCTTCGTGCCCTAACAGCAGACCAGCTCAGTGGTTCCAGAAGACATTAGTGTTTCAAATTTCAGATCCCACATATGCTTGCAAGTAAACTGAGCGTATAACATTCCTATCACATCTAACAAACGAGCTGATGACCTTGAAGATCTGAACCGATTTCCACCAAACATAGCTAAGAACACTCCCGACTGATATGCCTTTTAAACAAAAAAAACCGCATTACAATCGGATCATCCGTTTGGGAGCTACGATGCCACATACACACACACACACGCATACACACCCTCACACACACAGACACGTCAAACTTATAACACCCCGTCGTTTTTGCGTCGGGGGTTAAAAACTTAACTAAGCGTAACTTAAAACAAGCAAGTATTGTAAATATTGACTAGTATTGGTGTGGTATTCCGCGCGGCGCTAGAGAGGCGCCGCGAGCCAGATCGCGACACAATAGTGCGGTGACAAAGCGAGGCTCGCACCTTTTGTGCTATCGATGCTTTTCGCATACAAAAACAAAGGTTATTGTGCTTGTATCCACAGAGACTTTCTTTAACACCGACTCCATCCCACAGAGAATGCCATATCGTTTGTTTTCAAGTCGATTGCCATTAACAAAGATTTAATGTTGGTATTTGTGTTGTCTATCTCTCACTCACATAAATTTTGAAGTTCTGCTCGTAATTTATTTTAGGAACTGTATAACTCAGATTGAAAAGGCCCGTTCAAATACGAACTCATTGTTCTTGATTTACTCTTAGTATTATTAACGTTTTCTTCATAACAATCAATCTAACTTTAGCAGCTATTATGAAGTTCTTTCATTTAGTTGTTATTGGTAAGGAGGCTCGTGAAGGTCGTGTTTCATCAACTCATTAAAAACTAAACAAGATCGTTAGGCGTCACAATTAATCATAAATCAAACGGCGCGACACGGCAGCACGGCGACAGTGACGCGCTGCGACAAAACGCCTTGACGCCGCAACAACCCCTCAGCTCCGATACTCCGTATACAATTAATATCCTGCCACCAGCCAGCCAAACGACCCGCGCCTCACATTACCAACACATTGTCGACCTTATTCCGATTACTATAAAGTCGCGAATTCCTCCACCAAGTACACGATAAGGTTAAGTAAGGCGTGTAACGATGAATAGACATATTAAAGATTAATTACAATAGCTTGTTGTCGTATTACTGAATAGATGTTGTTTCAGTTATTTAATTAGGCAGACAATTGTGCTTTCTTGTTTCATGCTATTCGGACGATGATTGGCGTTATCATTTTAGATCAACAGTTAATGGTAGTCACTACAGGTACTATACATAGATACACACGCTGTACATACACAATTTGCAATTGATATTTATTTATTTATTTAATATACTTCTTGCACAAATAGTACAACGGCGGACTTAACGCCTTAGGCGTTCTCTACCAGTCTACCTTTGGGTGGCGGAGAGAAAGCGTTGGTAGGTGCAAACAAATTGTAAAAAAAGAGAAAAAAAAAATGAAACATATACCTACATAAATTATAATACACAAATAAATTATATTTATACAACCTTATTTTTTGTTAATGCGAAACTTGATACACCAGTCTAGTATTTTTGTGTAAAGAATCTATTTACAAAATTTCACGACTGTATCATAAAAAAACACAAAGTTATAAACTTGTAAAGTCAGCAAAAATTCAAGGTCACCGGGTCTTCAAGGGGACTGAGGGTTTTTTTTGCACTTGCTACTAGTTGTTTACTGTTTCCTAATACTCGATATGACCTGCCATGACCTGTGTTGTACTTAATGGCGGCGATGTCCAACTTTAAACTTTTTTAAATAGTTTTTGAAAAAAATATAACTTGGTGTAAAAACTATTGGAATCGATTCAGTTACTGATTCTGAACAAACTATATTCAGGTTTCGCATATACTAAAAATAATGTTGTATATTAATATGTACACTACATAAAATACTTACCTACTTACCAAGAATAATAATTCGGAAGGGAAATGCTGCTTATGTTTCTGCCAATTTACCAAGATAGTGGTCACGAAGTTTAACTTTGAAGGTGTGACGGCTGTTTACCATCCTGATCTCCAGAGGTAACTCATTCCAGAGAAGAATAGATTTTACAAAGAAGGAAAAGTGTATGAAATTAGAACGATGTGTAGGACATTGCAGAAGGCGATTTTTATATTCTTTGTAAGCATGGGTGATCATACCGCTAACCTTTCATAATCAAATAATGGCGTCCACGGCCGATTTCGGCCACGGCGGCTGTTCTCATTTAAGGAGATCAGCCAGCTGCGCAGGACATATTATAGTGCATGAGCATTTGCGCAGACACAGGTGCACTCCCTATTCCTTCACTCTCATAACCCGATGGGACGGCAATCCGACACGACCGGAAAGAGATCTGGCGCAGGACCGACATTTACGTGCTCTCCGATGCACGGGTGAATCAATCACCAACTTACAGACTACGGGCTGCTTTGTGAAAGTTTTAAGAAAACCCACAAAGCGATTTCGGCCCGACCCGGGAATCGAACCCGAGACATCGAGCACAGCAGCCGCGCTTGCGACCACTAGACCAACGAGGCATAATCAAATATTGATTGTCTGTACCTATGGCTCTTGAAAAACCAATAACTTCCAGCTACAAATGAAACGAGCGCCCGGCTCACATTTCAATCGAAGAGTTATTTTATGATAACCCTATAACTGGTCACCGTTAATTGTCAGGCAAGTAGTCAGTATGCACGAGTGACAGGCACAATTTGGTCGTGTCAAAAACCCTGCGGCCGCGGTGTCGCGATGACAGCTGACGGCGGCCGACGGGTCGGACCGACCCGCGCGCCTGACAAGCAGTTTTGTTTAGCTCCAAGTTTGTGAAGCGATGATTTGAGGGTTGCCGGCTATTCGATTAATGTTCGTTTGATTTTAAGTGTTCGTTTAATCGATTTTTTCATGACGTTGTGATATTGCCTGGGAAGTTTCACGGAAGTGCAGTATTAAGGTGAACAGAAATAAATAAATCAATGGTTTCTTATGGGAATTGGTGATTGTAATAGCCCTAACTATTGTTTTTTGTTACACCTACCTACCTAAATAGGTGCAGTTTTTTTTTATATAAACAAAAAATGCCTGTTTAGTCGGTGCGAATGTCATATGATTTATGTAATATACATTAAATAAACCACATAAACTAAAACATAATCCCTTGCAAAAATTGATCAGTTGTCAACCCTTCTCACTATTATGACCCGTGACGTCCAATCAAACGTTACAGTTATTACGTGTCCAATGATTTTCCAACAAAACGATTTCATGTCGGACACAAAACATATTCAACCCTTTGAATAGACAGAAAATGTGGAGTGACAATACAATTCGCGAGCGGGGTCGCGCGGACCGGCGGGCGACGTCAGGCGGGGGTCGGGCGGGGGCCGGGGGGTGACATGAAACACATCGAATAACGCGCCATCGAGTGTCCTATCGATTCAATGTCGATCATGTACGAACTGGTTATGCGACGTCTTGTGAACCGTGATGAATTTGCCAATGGCTTTTCATTTGGTTAGCTCCAGGTTTGCACTGCCTGCCGTTTACATGTTAGACGTGGCGTGGAGTGATTGAACGCTCAACTTAATACAGAGAGACGCATCGGAATAATTATTGAGAGTTAAAGTCGTCTTGGGAATAAAAACTTATTCATGAAAATAATATAAAGACAGAAAATACAAACAATAAGAGGCAGCAGTATACTGCTTTATAAAGTAGAAAACAACTCTGTTCTCTTTAGTTTTCAACTCACAAAAAATATAAAAAAGCTGCTGATATTCTATGTGACTTCATTTTGTTTTCAGAATCAACTTTGATATAAAAAGAAAACTTTTGAAAAGTCTGAAATTTATCCGTGGCATTATAAAAGTTCTGATCCAATATTCAAATAAGGTCCTAGGGTCAAATTATAACTAGAAAATAGATTTGATGCCTGAAGCTATCTTCTTCAAATTCAATATTGTACTAATCCAAGTTTAATAACGTAAAAATACTGTGAATCGAAGCTGCCCATTAAAGTCGTCACTCGGTTATGTTGCCAGCGGAAATTAAACCATGCGTCTTTTACATAAAATCGAATTCCGAGTGGGTGTGATGGAGTTATAACTCTCGTTATTTTCGATATTTTTATTTGCAGTGGAGGCGTCGTCCGCTTGGAAATGCTAATAGTGGGCTGTGCAACCTTTTGCTTTTCGCTAAAAAGAGGGAATAGCACCAAAGACTTTTTAAAACAAAATGTGATTAAAATGTAATAGAATTTGACAGTAGGCTAATGGAACTAGGTCATACGTAATGTTGCCTAATTGTTTTAATGTTAATATTATGTACTTATGGGTTTTAAATGCATTAAAATTACACATGCAAAGATACACAAATTATATCGTTTAAATAAGTGTTTAGCTTTTGCACCTAATAATTTAAGCAGTCTGCTGTTTTTTTTTGCTTTTATTATATCATCAATTTATCTTTGGTGGGTAGATAGACTTGCTTAAAAAATCATCATCCTCCGAGCCTTTTTCCGAGGCTTCCAGTCTAACCGGATTCAGCTGAGTACCAGTGCTTTACAAGAAGCAACTGCCTATCTGACCTCCTCAACCCAGTTACCCGGGCAACCCGATACCCCTTGGTTAGACTGGTGTCAGACTTACTGGCTTCTGACTACCCGTAATGACTGCCAAGGGTGTTCAATGATAGCCGGGACCTACAGTTTAACGTGCCATCATCACCAGAAAGTACATACAAACTTAGAAAAGTTGCATTGGTACATGCCTGACCTTTGATCGAACCCGCGCCGTCATACTTGAGAGGTTGGTCCTTTACCCGCTAGGCCACCACGACTTATATAAAAAAATATGGAACACTAAAGCCTTGAATCCAGTGTTTGCATTCAAACAACCAAACGAAACACTACTTCAACTTCCATACACGAAGAAAAAAGCTCACATTTCCTTAGAACTAAATCAAGTTAATGCAATCCCATAACGCTGGCTTACAACAATCAATTGCTGGCAGGCGAGAACATTTTTTAGCGAAACAAGTGGCCATTCCATTGCTGGGGCAGTTAGTATAATCGTTAGTGTAGTTGGGGACTCTGCAGCACAGCGCGCAATGTACACCGATGTTTAGCTGTGCTGGATGTTACCACCTTTTGTACGATGATAAATGTGTGGAGTTTGATTTGCATACATACATTCGGTGACAGACGTGAGACGTGTGATAGTTTAATTTGATTTAGTTATCGTTAAAACAATAGCTATGTGATTATGTGCCCTTTGTATACCTACCTACATAGTTAAAGAAGGTGCTTAAGTGTAAACAAATTGCTATGTAATTTTCAATCTGCAAGGCTATCGTTTACCTAGTTAAAACTTGAGACTTTAAATTTGTCCCGTGAAAGAATAACGACGCGATTTCCCACTCATTTCAAACATTCCTACTTCCCTTACAATAATTTTAGTAGGTATTTATTCTAGGCAAATAACATTTCAGATATTAACATTCTTATTTGTATAGTCCGTTCCATTCTCCCAACATCTGTGTTACAAGCTAGGCTCGGGGAGCTAGCGCTTATTTGCGAGCGGAACCGGGCGGCCGGCATTATGGCCGTCGCGAATTGCCGGACAGCGACAACGGTCTAACTCCGGCCCGTAAGCGTTTTGTAAGAGCTGTTGTGCTTATTTTCGGTAATACAGGCGTGTTTTACGTGGCTTTAGATGCTTATTACCTTAATTAATAGGGACGTGATAAACTTAAATAACTTTAATACTGAACAAGAATTGTATGTACTTGTCATTGTTGGTAATGTAGTAAAATAGTTATAGGCAGACACTGCCATTTCAGTATTCACACAAATAACAGATTTCTATTAATAGGTATTACATAATTTAACTAGTAGAGTACATCACATAGGCACACGAGTAAAACAATCTCCAGTTTTAATGTAATTCTCATTTACGTAGAAATCTTGAGCACAACAAACACATGATTTGAAATTCAAATTCTCCTTTAAACGTTGAACGTATTGTGTAGAATCATTACAGTTTCTGCTTGGAACATGTAAATATATGTTTAATGTGAATTTTCTTCGTCCTAAACCAACACACGCTCTCGATACGAGGAATCTTACAATGCACATTCATTATATTAAGACTTAATAAGGCAAGTTTATTTCAGGAATATGCCTTCTACTTATTAATCTACTTCCATAGAATTATCATTTTTTTTAATATTAAGTAAGAAAAAATAAAAGGTAATAGGATAATTAAAGGTTTAGTTCACTTACAGCAATAGTCAGTAAATCGCTTAACGCTCGTGCTGGTTTTTTGTACAATTTGTAAATCCTTTTCCTAAATCCCTGAAACATTTCTCGGAACCGGCGTCTCTCAGCTGAAGCGTCACAAAGCCTCCACGTGTAACAAAAACAACAATATAACAGTATATACTACCTAACTAAAACAAAATGTTTACTCCAACTTTAGATATGTCACCGTAAGATTACAAACATCGTTAGATTACAATCTATCTCGAGAGATTGTAAACTGTCGAATTATTGTGAACCGTAACATCTGATTGCAATTTAACGTATTATTTTTCGCTATATTATAAACCCAAAACAAAAATGTGAAAGGGTGCCAAGTTCGATAATATGGAAATCCTTCGCCTATAAAAGAAGTGAGATCTGAATAAGTACCAAGTTCCATACACATACCTCAGTTAAAAATAGTTACTTTTTAATGATGTTACTTGGCAAGTTTTCACACACCTTGTTATAAACCTACTAAACGCAATGAATCAAGTATTTAATTTTCTATTAAAACTTGCCAAGTAACATTATTAAAAAGTAACTATTTTTAACTGAGGTATGTGTATGGAACTTGGTACTTATTCAGATCTCACTTCTTTTATAGGCGAAGGATTTCCATATTATCGAACTTGGCACCCTTTCACATTTTTGTTTTGGGTGGGATTTCATTTATTTTTGTAAGGTTGTTTATTTTATTTTTTTCTTATGATTAAGTTAGTTAAGGAAATGTCTCATTTATACTATCTTTCAGATTTTTGAATATGCACTATGCTTCTTACAAAGAAATGAACTAGATTAACTAAATGGATTAGATTTACCAATTGACTGACATGACATGTTATCATATATTATGTTCGTGGATCAAAGTTACACATTCGTTATTTTCGAAAGTGACTCACACTTGGCCGTTTTCAGATTTTTACTTTGACTAAATACAAACCTTTGTAACGAATTTCAGATCGGTATGACCATTCGAAGATATATTATATAAATATAGATAAATTTAGTTCGTTTTAGTTCCTTAGGGGTATAAAGGGAAATGCCCATTTGATAAAGAAGGTTTGGCCAAGTAATGCCCAAGAAAGAAACAAGTTGTAGGCATTAGAGTTGACATCGTAGATAACGAAATAACTAAAAAATTTTACATAGAACTTGGTGGAACATCACAAACTGTAAACAAAAAATAATGCTAAAAATACATACATATATTTTTTAAGTTTTCATTCAATCCAATACTTAAAAAATATCCAGTACTGAATCCAATGTAAAGCCAAGGTCGTCATCGGGGGCGGGTACGGGGTCCACAATCGTAAACATTCGTCGAAATATCAGAAACGCAGTAAGAAAAGACACAAGTCGTAAGAGCACAGCACAAACCAAATTGTGAAATACCAACGTACGTAAACGTCAACAAACAAGAGCATTAGGGATGGGACGTAGGATCAATTTATCGAAAAATCTATGTTTGTCATAAACCGAAAACACGGAATCCTTGAAAGGAGTCCCATAAAATCGTGTTTAAAGGTACATCAATCACCAAACATTTTGTTTAATGATAACAATACAGTGAATAGATATTTACAAATATCTTATTTTAATTTATTAGAAAATATTAAAAAAAACGATTTTCTAGAACCGGTTTTTAATAAATCGACTTTTTTCAATATGGGTTTCAATCCCTAATTCTCTATTTTGACAAGACTGACATGATCGTTACAGCGGAAGCGGAAGTATTTTAACAACTGAGTTCTGTATAATTTCATCTTTTTTTTCCGGGGTTTTTTTATCAGATAAATACTCGCAAGATTTAAATTAATTATTTAGTATTTTTATTGTATTTATCACATAGATGGGCAAGTACTTGGCCAAGAATGGGCATTTCCCTTTACACTGAGTATTTTACACCTTCATTATTTTGAAACCGACTCACACTTGGCCATTTTCAGATTTTTTCCTTTACCTTGACATAAAGACCTACCTCCATGCCAAATTTCAAGTCAATACGACCATTTGAAGTGGTCTAGGTTTTTGATGAGTGAGTCAGTCAGTCAGTCAGTCAGTCAGTGAGTGTATAGTAAAAATAGCGATTTTCTGATGTCAATATCTCAAGACCTACAATAGGTATATTAATGAAATTTTGTATTTTAGATAAGTGAGGGGGTCTCAACAGATACTAGAAATTTGATATGCGTAAATAAAATAGATTTTGAGTTATAGGGGGGTCGAATTTGGCCCGAAATGGTTCGTGTAATATAACCCACGGCCGGTGTGTCGCTTTTTTGCTCGAACTTGGCGGACACACTGCCGTGTGTTTAGATCTATCAATGTAAAGCGGTCAAATTGTCAACTGGCGTAGAACGGAATGCATCTTGCGCGCTGATTGGTAGAATAGAACGTAGGTAATGTGCCCCCGCCGCTGCGGCATTCGCAATTTTGTTTGTTTACTTCGTTTATTGTCGATTGTGTAAACAACTGTGTTTTCGTGATTATAAATTGATTTCCTGTTGAAAATAACTATATCTTTAGAATTAGTTATATAAAAGTGTTGAGGATGTAAAATTTATCTGTGATTAACCAAAGAAAAGCAGTTTGAACGATAAACCAACAAATTAGTGTTAGTTTCCGAACATAACCTAAATTACATTAATTTCTCGTGTTTTAATATTTGTATATGCGTGGAAACTTACGTGTTCTCATTAAATAATATTAGCCATGTCGGATATTGAGCCTGGTCAACAAAATAACTCAGAAAAAAAATATATTGTTAATCCGAACGAATTTACCATAGAGCTACAAAAATATTACAGTGGGCATAATGAAAATAGTAAAATTATATTTTTCATTTTCATTTGAATTGCAGGATAAAATGATTGTTTATTATTTAAAGTTTGTTTTATTATTCTTCAATTTAAATTGTTTGAGGACAAAATTAAGTACCCTTTTTATATAAGAGGCTTTTATTTTTTTTAAATATTTGTTTGTGTTTGAAGACAAACTACCTAATTGTTTTTTTTTTTTTTTTTATAAAAGTTTCTTATAATTTTCCAATTTCAATTTGTGTTTGAAGAATAAATATTTCGTTACAATTTGTTCCCTCCATATGTCAGGAATATTAATTACATACTCGTACTGAATAATAAATACTTGAAGAATTTTTGAAGAGCATTTATTTTATTTAAGTGACACCTCTATTTCATTCCTAACTCTACGGGAACTCCATGGGAACAGAACGGCTGGTCGTGATTGGTCGATCTTACAAAAAGACTGACCAATCAGGGAGAGCTTTCGGACAGTTGACAATTTGACAATTTCTCATCGATAGATTATAATATAGCGAAAAATAATGCGTTAAATTGCAATCAGATGTTACGGTTCACAATAATTCGACAGTTTACAATCTCTCGAGATAGATTGTAATCTAACGATGTTTGTAATCTTACGGTGACAGATACAAGTAAATATTTACGAGGAAAAGCCATTACTTTTCAATTTCTAATTAACCAAAACATTCATAATTAACTTTACTTGGTAATTCGAAGTTGGATCAAAAATCCTTGGAATTATTCTCATTAATAATTAATTTCACTCAGAATTTATATAGCGTAAGGGTATGCGAAAAATATTACAATTTCACGTAGTTATGTTCATGAAACGCATTAATAACATCGGTGCATCATCACGTCATGATTTTCAGCAAATAAATTGCGATGCCTCAGAAATTTTTGCAACTCGTACCTATGTATAAGGAAATATATTTTTTTAATTTTAACGATGCTTCGATATTTTATTCATGTACCTATTATTTACATGGTTGCAATTCATACAGTCATGAAATAATTACAATAATACCTATAAACGATATTATTTGAATTCCAATTATTCAGAAATAAGCTTCATCATACAATCCAGTTCGTCATACTTGAAGTAAATAAAATAAGTGTAGTGCAATCGTAACAGAATAGGATAATAGTGCACATTACGCATGATGGGGCCACACCGTCAGCGAACGCGTCGCGCGACAAATGGCCGCTGATGTAATGGCCCCACACTTAGAGTACAATATTGAAGGCTATTCTATTATGGTGTTTTAGTTTAGAGTACTGGTAAGAATAGTGCGTTACATGGTTTTGTTTTGCTAATCTTTCAACTTATTATTTAAAAGGGTTTCTTTGAGTGCATGAGATCATATTCACACATGCCAGGTGTTTTTTTTTTTAAATAGAGTTCTTTATTAGTCATAGGGACCTACGGATCCAAAATTTATGATGCAAATAAACTTTTTTTGATAAAAAGATAAATTAAATATAGTTGTTTCATGCATTCATTAAGAATAAGTAGGAACGAAGATCAGATAACATATATTTCATCATTTCATTGATCAGATACACAATTTGTATCTTCATTTCTATAAATTACTGCTCAGAAAGATATATTTCTGAATACCATTACGTCCATGTAGGTATTATTGATGGCTCTTGTTTAAAAAAATACACTTTTATAGCGCAATAAATTTTCTTAATCTAAAAACTTTTTTACAAAAAAAATATAACCGACTTCCCAAAACACTAAAAAGCAAAAAAAAACTAATTTTAGGTGCATCGGCCTAGAAGTCGGTGTCTAATGGATGTCCCTGAGTTAACTTTGCCACCGACTTCTAGGCCGATGCACCTAAAATTAGTTTTTTTTTGCTTTTTAGTGTTTTGGGAAGTCGGTTATATTTTTTTTGTAAAAAAGTTTTTTATTTTCCGCTTTTCAGTGAAACGAATAGGTCACTGGTCACTATCCACATAACTGGCAAGTTCTCATTGATACGAAGAATATAAGCCCAAACACGAGGTACTTTTCATTTTCAGTTGTCGAGCTCCCTCGACCTTCTCTGGTCTCCATCATCAGGTCAGCTCCAAACCTTCACTGTTGCAAAGGTCTCGTCAATACGAATAATATAAGCCCAAACACGAGGTAGTTTACAGACTCAGTTGTCCAGTTCCCTCGACCTTCTTTGGTCTCCATCATCAGGTCAGCTCCAAACCTTCACTGTTGAATAGTGCTATCAGACATACATATGAGTGTCAAGGTTTAACCCTATGTATGCTTACAACTTTCGAAAGTTGCCCTCGATTTCTCAGGGTTTCCATCATCAGATCCCTGACCTGATGACTATGGGACCAACTGGCAGCTATTCCGCGTCGAACAGAAAAAGAATCACGTAAATCGGTCTATAAACCTCGGCGTAATCGATGTACATACATAGAAAAAAAAAAAAAAAAAAAAAAAAAAAAAACATACCGGCCGAATTGAGAACCTCCTCCTTTTTGGGAAGTCGGTTAAAAATAACTTTCTGTTTCACTTTTGCTGAGTATAATAAAAAACATAATCAATTGTGTTTAACGTTTTTATGAGTATTTTATTGCGTTGTTAGCAAGTATTGGAAATTGTTTCATTTTTACTGCTTACTTATATACTATTAAACTTATATAAACAAAACCTAATCAGGTAATATTACCTATCACTGTTTCATTAAAAAGAAAAACATCCATTACTTTCTAGTACATACCTTCTAACATTTTATAAAATCAGCTTTTGAATGGAAAACGAAAACTTTAGAACATTCCTGTTCTTGCACAAAAGCTACACACGTTATTCTATTCAACGCATACTCATGCAATGCAAAAATGTTCCGCAAGTTGTACCGCGCGAATTACGACCTGGCACCAGCCGGTTAGATTTCACTTTACATTTCCGGCCGTCCATAAAAGTCCGCAATATAAAACGGAGCAGACGCAGTAATGTATTCCGATCGAATTGTGAACAGTGCACGATGCTCTAGTGGTCGTTACAGAATACACGATTTACAATTCAAGATTGTGTTTAAGTGGGACTTGCTGTCTAATGGCTCTTGTTACGCCAGCACCGATTTTAAAAGAATATTCCTAGAGAGAAATACTTAACGTGGACTTTTTAATGAGGACCATTAAGGGAATATTTAATCTGATTACGTCTTTTAGTCTTGCATTTATGCATGTTTCTATGTTCATACGTGCGTAATTAGGTTTATTTTTTAAGTAAAAATCTATAAACACTTGAACTCTAACATTGTCACTAATCACAACTAAAATAATAAACACCCTATTCACGAATTTATGAATAAAATAAACTGGATAAACATTCCCACAACAAGAACAAAACGAAACGCTGATCAGTTTGAAAGCCTTTACAAAACAGATGGAGTTATGAAACCTGCGATCATAACATCAGATCAACGCTGATGGAATTTATATCTGTTGCTGCCATCGTTGTTCCAACTTTGATGGAGTCGCCAATGAACACGATCACTATCACATAAATGGATTGTACGAACTTGACATCAGTGTCACATAGACGTAGAATATACAACATGTTTCTTGGAAACATTTTCAATCTGGAACTAGAATGTTAAACTGCACTTGCTTGAAGGTTGAACAAGCAAAGAGCCAATCAGTGTGAAGGTATATCGGTTAGAGTGTTTGATGTCAATAGAGTGAAACCGCAATGCCTCCATGTCTATTAAACTGACCAAGTTTGCGTTTATAGCTAGCCATGGCTCGGAAGACGTGTGATCAAAATGGAAACTGTAGAAACACATTTCATAATGGTACAGAATCATGAATAAACAGAAAAGTTCAACATAAATGAGAGTATTAGAGAAAATCACGTTCTATTCCACAATGATTTTATCTTTCTATTTATTTACCAAATGCAGCTTTTAAAGCGCTACCTTCTTTATACATGCATTTTCGCTTAAATGAAAACACTACAGCGCGCCATTCGTATTGAGCAGGAGCGAGGTGCACTGCTCCGCTCGACAAATAATTACGCTAAATATTTTTTGCGCGCACAAAGCGATAGTCAATATCGCCGGCAGCTTCTGTTTGAGTTTCAGCTCTTAATTTATTATACGATGGTGAAATTCTCGCTAATTTCGTGAGAAACTTGAGAAAACCGCCAACTTTACCAATTAAACTGAATTCGATTTATTTTAGTAAACGCCTCTGAAAAGGTTCACAGCGTGTTCTTGTGGGATTTACAAAAATGACTTTCGAGATCCGATCAAGTTTTCGAATTACATTTTACGGCTTCTGGCGACTTCAGCCGACTTCTGGCGCAGTATATACGTTATATCAATTGGCTTTCTGTATGAACCGACGACGCCGTCGGCTGCGTTCCGGAGTAACTTTGAACATTTTACTGTACTCTTTATAATATGCTGTTTCTATAACGACCTTACTGAAGTAGATATTCAAATATTTGAGTGAATAAATAGGCAAATTATGCCATATACGTACCTAATGAATGAAGTCTCGATTTTCATAGGTAAAGCTGTAACCAAATGTAATATGAAATTTAAAATTCAGTGAATGCATTGATCAACGAACCCATATGAACAAAAAAGCATTATCGCTATAAATCCGTATTTTGATATTCATAATATAAATGCAAGCAATTTACAATCATAGAAAAAAATAAACAAATTATTGTTAGCACTCTCTTACACGTATATTCGCGTACATAATACTTTATTTCTATATTCTATATATTACTTATATCGAATTATAATATTTTTCTTGATTTGTAATGCAAGCTGAATGCTCGTCAAATTGCACTGGCTATCTGCAATCAGTATTGTTGGTGCAACGGATATTGTTTGTCCGTACGTCTGTGTGTCCGTATGTTTGCGGTGTTTACTTTGCTTATCAAGTGGTCTTTATTTTATAGCTCACGTTCGATTCTAGTCTATGCAGGCTTATTTATTTTCATAAAACTTTCTTATTTGATTGTCGTTCATCTGTTTGTGTTTCATGGTTTATACTTACCCACTATTAGAGAAACATTACATGAGTGTGATGCATTAGTAGCTGCTATACATTTGTCTGCTTTTAATTCGTTGACTGCCACCAAAGTAACAATCGAAAATTATAACGATAAATTATGATTGATAATTTGAACTTGTTATTTTCAGAGCTACGAAAAAAATCGTTTAAATAGCTGTTTTCATGAGTCATCTAAAATTTCAAACAAAAAAAATATAAGAAATTCTATGACAATGACATCGGGACTCAAACATGTCCTGTAAAGAGAGCTTGAAACTTGTCTGTGTTCATTAAACAAAGGACACTCGAACTCGCGACGAAAAACTTCACACTGAAGGAACCTCAGGGGAAAAGCGGAGGACCCTTTGCTGGGAATTCTCAATTTTAGGGTATAGTGATATTTATAATAATAAGAAACATCATTGTTTTAAAGTTGATGCTGTAAAGACCAAAGACTATAGCATTTATTCCAATTTTTTTTTTGGGTAAGTATAGGTTTATATCTTACGAAAACAGGAGATCATACTTTATACGTGTAAACGTACATACCTATTGTCTTTGTACAACTCGGCGACTCGACTACTACTGAGCTTTCCCAAGCTTACGCATACAAATACAACGTATATCTACATTTACAAGCACAAGTATGGTTCACTCGCTTTCAAACATGTCTATACTTCTTCCTATTTCATCCAAAACCTGTAAGTACCATAGCAGTATTTGACGTTGGCTATAACTGTTGACCTATGACCCTTCAGTATCCATCCGTGACGTCACTCGGTACCGATGTACCGTCCGCACACAAATTCACGGATTTAAAGCCGAGCCAAGTACCTCGGTCACCCTTTTAGTCCCGGAATGAAACACTTTTTTAATTAAATGTACCTTTTTTGTTTTCTATCCTTACTCGTTTTACGCGTGTTTTGATTCAACTTTATGTTTTAATTGAATTCTCAACACAAACATACATAAATAGTTATTGTTTGTTGTTGTAGCGACTTTAGTATGAAGTTGATAAAATGAGTGCTTAGATTTCGTCAGATTCTATGCTAATATTTATAAACTGACTGTAAGAACAGCGACACAAAGCGATGTGATAGATGCTTTACATCCACCGAATAACCCGACCGAGGTTACCTCATGGGTCAAAACTCTCACACAAAAATAATAAAATTGAAAAGAATCTGCCACATCAGGGAAAGGGTGCTATAATACTTGGTGCTGAATGTCACAGTACTACATGAAAGGGTTTCCAACTCCTAATGTTTGGCTGAATATGCTCGGTCATCCTTCACAAGGCTCCTTGTACGAAGGTCTGTATACAATTGAGGAGAGCTATGAAAGCGAGCCATTTCTTAACCTTGAACTGGGAAATCTTTGACTTTTGTACATCATGTTGCCAGAATTATAAATTTATAGAGAAAGAAAGTATTATAAAATTTAAATCACAATTATATTTGCTCATAAAGTATGCTCAATATAAGTCCAGGTATTACAACAATGGAGGCAATATTAAAGCACGAATTCGTAACAATAAAACTTCAATACGGAATATTGCTGAAATGGCAGGTAAAGTTGAGCAGCATTTAATCGTTTTTGCATAAAATATTTCATTCTAAAATGTTAATATTGCTGAGACAGGCCAACATATTCAGGTCGTGTGTCCACACGTCCGCGAACCGCCGGACAAAGCGACGTTCATTAAAAATATTTCATTTTGACATTATTACGGTAGCCATGCGTTGCGGATATCTGGGATATTTGATCTCAGCGAGAAATGATGCAGTATTTAATTTTGCGTGCCGACATTTTCGTTAAAAGTTTATTGGATGTTACTCTGTTTTTATTGAGATTTTCTTGATTTTCCTTTTTGCTTATTGCCATTGTATTTTGTAGTCTATTCTTTTTTTGCAGTATTTTTGTCACTGCTTCACGCAGCATATGCACAAAGAGATACAAATGACAACTGCAGTCTGGAATGCTTTGCCAAATTATACCGAGGCGTTTCAAAAGGTCATTGGTCAGACAGAGCACTCGTGCATGACCACAAATCAAACACCAGCTCCACTTGTCTCAGAGCTTTGCATTAGTGAGAGCAAACACTTATAACATGTCTCATAAGTTAAGTTAATCTTCCAACTTAATGCAAATTACTACAAAGGAACACAAACTGAGCATTCTGAGCGTAATGCCGACACGTGTCGGGTTCGGCTTACGACACAAAACAGACCGAAACATTGAGTACTTCATAAAGGCCGAATTAGATAGTATTCGTCCAGCGGAGCCTTTGTTAAGCTTTGAGTGATTTAGGTTTCAGACCACTCGCAGCTCATGTTTGATACTAAGTAAGTGGAATTTGTATTATTTATGTGTTGGCTTGGTAACGTCGACCTTGCTTTAACTGTATAATGTGGCAAAAACCATTGAGACTAGCTTTTTGATACGATAGCCACGTTTAATTTAGCCCTTTTTGTAATACGATAGGCTTGAAATGGACTTATACTTTTATAGTTTTTACTATAAGAATGTTAATTGTGTGTTCAAATTAAATCCCTTAGTTACCATCAACCATCACACTCATTTTCTATGACCACTGCAAGTTATTCTACACTTCGCAATTCGGCTTAAAGGCAATTTCTAAAGGAAAGGTGCCAAACAGACTAAGGTAAGAAAGAAAAAAAAAACAAACGACTTCACTTAATTCCCGGCCAAAGGGCAAATCCGGCACTAGAGCTAACTCGCTACACATTAAGGGCATCACGTTCAATAAGCGGCCCATCAGGCGCATTATGCCTCGCCCGAGGCAGTCCCGCGCGGCACTACAGCGTGGAGCCCCTACTCGCTATCATCTCGCTCAATTTACGTCAATTACGCACACAAAGTCGATGCAAAAAATGAAAATATCGAATAAAAGGCCGCACACGTCCCCACACAGGCCACGTTTGAACCTTTCAAATATTCATCTTTACCTTTTGACGTCTTTGTATTACCTTTTATATATTCATATCGATTCTGTTCGGGATCGCTTTTAAGTCTTTATGTCTGTTTGCGTTTATTTGAGACATTGAAATGTTGACTTTTTCGCGCTTTGGAACTTTTGATGGCAGGAATCAAAGGTTCTGACAAATTATTTATTGAGAAATATTCTTTGTTTCGTGTTTGGCTTTCTTGTTTAGACTTTTACAGTTGTGTGTACTTGAGATTATATAGATTATATTCAAAAGACTACTACTAGGTACTACTACTATACTCTTACATACTTATTATTCTTAATCGTTTATTAATAGCATGTTTATTTTGCAACTCAATACAGGTAGGTACTAGGTAGGTATACGGTAACTTACTTTTGTTAAAAATAACTTTATGAATAAAGTTAATTGAAAAGAGTAAGTTCTGTGAATGAGAAATTTAATTCACCGGACAGTGGCAACTATTTGAAACGCATTTATAACAAAATTCATCTCTCATTTCGTTGTATATGTACCTGTAGCTAGTTTCAAATTAAATGTTTTACTCAGCCGAGCTCCCAAACGGGTTGGCGTGTAGATAAACTTTAAATTGGTCCACCGTTTTCTCTCAACACTGAATTCAGCATAAAGTTCGTGCTGTATGAATAGAGATTAAAACGTAGCGTCGCCTAGCATCGCTGTGGCGATACTGTGAGTGCATTGTTAATATCCCTTACCAAGTAAACAATGTAAAGCGGACGTATTTTTGCATATAATACATTTATCAGATGGTAAAATCGTTTCTGATAAAATCAAAACATACAACAATTTTCTTCAGACAAATCCTTTACACAAAGTTGTGTATGGTTGAGTAAAAAAGTAATGTGCAAAACATGGTAATCGACGCTCTATTATAACTCTGTTGACGTATAAGAATCCATCTTGATACTAGTCTCTGACTACAAGAAACCCCAGCGGAGCGTGTACGAAACATTTGTCGCCACATTTCTCTTGGAGAGAAAGAAGTCAGCCAGTAATATTTTATTGATGGCTCAAGTATAGTAGTTTTTGCCGGCAATCCCGGCTGGATGGGCCTCTAGGGGCCTACACTACAACTATGAACGTTACGTCACGCGCCTCTTCAACAATTCGGCTACACTTTCGTTTTGTCGAGATAATAGGTATAGAGATTGCTATATTCTGTATGTTGAATAAAGTTATGATTATGGTGGGATTTCATTGGCACTTTACAAAATATTTTACGTTAATGAAATACTCTTGAAGAGCATGTACCTACTCTTTTCCCCTTTCTATTAAATCCTCATATCGTGTTAAACTTATTTATTATGATAAAAAACCTGTGTTCTTTTCCAATAGTAAAATAATATTTATGCTTTTATAAATACGATATGATAAGATGTTATATACAAATTCTTGTTAGTATTAATTTGATTCGGATCACTCGTGTATTGTTTATTATTGAGAAAAATTATGAAGTATTGATTCAAATGAATTCTAACAACATTTTTTTTACTGTACATCGTGTCAGTGGGCGTGGCTATTAGTTTAAACCGCAGCGCACACTGGCAGTAATTCAGAGCTGTAATTGAATTCCTATCCGAGCTCAGCGCGTGATATGTAGGCTGGGTGCACACTTGCCATCAATTACGCCGGCTTTTTTGGCGCCAATATTAACTTCACCTCCTGTGTACACCGGCTTAACGCCTTAATTAGATTGACGGTAAAGATACAGCTACATAGCTTTTCAACACAAAATATATTTTTTAGGTAATCGGATGTGTTAAAACTGTATGAATTTGCGGATATTGTATAGGAATTGAAAACTCGAACCAATGTCCGTTCGCATATGAAAAATAAAAGCAATGGCACACACGAAATAGCTCGTTGCAATAAAAATAGTTTAGAGTGTAATCGTTTTATATGTATGACACAATGAATCTAGGTAAATAACACACGCAGCTAGGTAATATAAATTAGATTAAAATAAAGCTTTACATCTAAATTACCTGAATATTCATAAATAAGCCAGTAAAACATTATATCAAGAGGGATCAGGTTCTAGGTATCTCAAACCGCATGAATGCAAAATAAACCACATCAGAAGTGGAGGAATCGCAATAAAATATTTCCCCGTGTAAGTCCCGATAGACAGAACGCTCCATCTATCAATTTATTACGAAGCTTCAACTCTATCAGGAACACACAATTTCTTATAACAATGTTATGAATATCTTTCATATAGTGAACGCTTGATAAATAACTATACTGATTACATATTTCAGAAAATAAGAGCCTCATTTTTTACAGAGTATAATATATTTTTGGCTCTGTAGTCTTTGTAATTATATATATAAGATATATTGAGGATTAAATGAAACGAATTTGTTTCTCTGAAACAATGAAAGGTTTTTTGTTTTATTCACGCACATTTTACAAAACATTGTTTAAATTAGACAATTTCTTACCTGAAACAATCAAAGAAACGACATTCAAGTTTATAACATCGTCTCCTCAATAATGCTTTTCTATATTATTTTTTTATCCATAAAATTCACAAAGTAAAATAGTTCTTAGTAGAAGCATCGTCCGCCATTTTATATCGTGTCACTCCAGTACGCCCTCGACCGTGTTCCACAGACAACTCCAAAACGCGCGAAGCGCGGCAAGTTTAAATTAAATTAAATAATTAATGAAATTACATTTCATTACATATATTTAAAAAATATATAAAAGGCTTCAGCCCAACATGGGTACTAGAAGTATTGTAATAAGTATACCTATCTAGGTATTTGTTATCCTTGAGACGTAATTAAAACGCGTAACCGTCTCAGCGTAATTCTAACACTGAATTTCCATAGTAAGCGAGCAAACCAGCAGTTAACGCCTAGTATGCTATAAACAGACGCGATATTTATTCAATGAGTGACCTCCGAAATTTACAGGGTGTGGTGATTAAAGCTCGTTTGCGATAACATCGATCGAACATTTGCAAGCGAATGGGACATTAATAGCCCATTGCTTACTAAAAGCCTATTTATATCGGTACATAAAGATCCCGCTTTGGGCCCGGAACAATAACAAACGGGAATAAATATCATTATGTCTGTCTTTAAATTGGTGGTTCGTTTTAAATTTTCGCTGTGAGACGAATAATAATAATGATAGAAGTAAGGCTGCGGTAGGTAAAGTAAAAAAAGTAAATGTGTAATGATGAATAATAGCTGTCAGAAATAACCCTGATAGTTACAGAACATTTCAATTTTATGTTTGTTAATAATATTCGAGGCAAAAATAAACAAGAAAACCCTTAACCCTGTATGAAAATATAAAAGTTATTTAATAAAGTAAAATGAACAAAGAAAATGTGAAACTTATTTTAAAAAAGATGTGAATTCAAAACAATAGCATAATAGACTCCACAAACGTGTGAAAAGGGGAATTTTTACACTTCATTGGCATCGGCGAATGGGTTTTTTAAAGGGCAATAAACTTGTCATAGGTCATTTAATATTATAACGCTCTCATCTCAAGTTACGAGCTGAAACTCGCTGCCAATATGTCCCGCCTTATATTACAGTAAACCCCTAAACAGAAAAACAATATAAAGATACATTTATTATTTCTCGTGAATAGGTTTAGTGTCAAAAAATTCGATTAATTCTACAAATAACTTCGTTTTGCTGTTATTTGTTTCAACAGTAATTCCATTTAGTTTTTTCTGTTACAAGAAAAATAATATTGTGTTCAATTATGTAGTAATTGAGTTTTTTATTTTGAAAACAAAATATAATTATGTAATGATATCAAATTGTTTACATTATCTGGCTGTGGTATTATGTTATTTCTACATAGCTTACAGATTCAATTTTCGGATTTCTGCTCATAAAATTTTAACATTAAATACCATTCCCAACTATAGCAAACTCGATATAAAATATTTGCTCTTACAAAACATCAATCATATCTCGTTTTTTACTTCATAAATAATTTTCAATATATTTTAAATCAAACACGTAAAATCTCAGTGTTTACAATGCTCCCTGAAATTAATTTTGAAATTCAATCAAAACTTGTGTTTAACAAACAGTAAGTTTGTTTGTGAAATGAGTTAAATAAAACAGTCGAGGTGTGAATAACAATACAAAAAGGTGTGAAAGGAGTTGACAGCGGCCATTTTACACTGAATTGATAGCGGGCGATAGACGGGCGTTTTTTTTATGGAATGTGCGAGTAACTGCGCCGACAGAAAACGTTCAGTGAGCCCATCGCGTCGCGCTGCACACACAAAATGTGTTAAGTTTCTATCGCTGTCGGAAAATGCTCTTTCATTGGATTGCCGAATAAAAATGTTTACATGCTACCAAGTTTCCATTTTTTTGAAACGATACCATGCTGTGTAAAATCATTGATGATTTAGCATAAAGTTATCGCATCATTTTCAAATTAAAGAAACAAAAATATATGGTCTGTCCTGGAATTTTCAGAAATAATTATACAAGTACTAAGACAATTTTATAAAAATGAAAACTCTTGTATTTATAGCAGTCTGGATAATTTTCAATTAACTATGTCAGAATAAGTTCCTAGGAAAATTAATTATAACAATTTGATAATTATAATGCAGAGTTCAGAGCTATAATCGATAATAATGATTAGTTCTAAACACAAACAATATTAATCATAATTAATACTGCTCTTAAAATACTAAAATTCAGTAACAAAATGTTCGATATGAACTAAATATTTTAATGAATAGCTAACATAAAATTACAATTAGTAGAAATACATTATTATATGATGTCATTATTACTCATGGGCCCACAGTATGTATAGGATTCGAATCACGTCGATATTTACAAATCAGTGGAGCTGTGTCCGACTGTACCTGCGATATAAATGTATAATGTACGTGAAACTAATGCCGATACACTCGCGAATAAATGTTTAATGAGCCGAAGGTTTAGCAAATGTAAGTATAAATAGTAGATGCTTGAGTTTTGCGATATTATGCTTATTGTCTTTTATGTTACGTAGCTCAATTTACTTTTGACATTAAAAGAGTAAGAAGTAGAGTACCTACTAACGTGGGAGGATATAACGTTTTTGAATGGAAAAATTATTTAAAAGTATAGTTACACAAAACACTGCTATTAATTTTTAACACCTTAGAAAAATGTAATAACCACTAAAACGATAAACCATATCCAAGAAATTAAGCAAGGAATGTGTGCTTAGTTAAGTCGGAACACGCTATTACATTCCCGCTTACACCGTTGTTAATTTTAATAAGCATGGCGGAGACACCTGTACCTTAATGCGGACATTTTATGTCGCCCTGGTGCTCTCATGGGGCATTTATTGTCACAATCATGGTTATAGAGAGTGGTCTTTGAAGTCAAGCGAAATTAATGAACCGGCATTTTATTAGTGTTGTTAGAATGGGTTATGTTATTGCAACCATCATCAGGCGTTTCTCAACTCTATGTTGTGGTCGGCTTGCGCAATAGAGTGCTTTATATTTTTGCAGAGGATGCCCTTTTTGAAGTTGCTGTATTAAAATGCTAAGGTATTCATTCTATAGATATGAAACATAGTACACATCAAAAAGCTCCGTTAAACATTTAGTACAATAATAATTAGTCAGCTGATTCAGTTACAGTAAATGAGTTTGGTAGCAAACTAACGGCCGCGCAGACCGGCACTAATTCGCACCTAGATGGCGCGTGAAATTGATTCCTTCGCCAATTGTCATTCAATGGCCTTTAATGTCATCTTTAATGCTTACGCAGTTTTGGACACGTTTGTTATTAAATATAAATTGAATTACCTTGTATGAAACTTACAGTTGCTAGTAATGAGACTTTTTTAAAGCTCTGTACTTTTGACCAAACGAATAATATTTGCTGTAAGGAAATTTGTTGTTTAAGTTAATCTCTAAATTTCCTTCTTAGAAACTTATTTTGATGCTCTGTATAAGATGAGGTATTTGCTGTAAAGTGAGACAGTAATCACGCCAACGACAGATCAATACGAAACATTTAAATGACAATGGTCCAATGAGGCCCAATCTATGCATTACCTTATGTTATGGCACACGGTAATGCAATGCAAAGGTATTCGAGGCACATAGCTGCGAGGCATGCAGTAAGCAGCCACTTATCATAAGGCATTTCGCAGTTCCCGCTACTTCGGTAATAGACAGCCCCACAAAGGTAGTTCCAGCTTATGATAAAGGGTTATTGTTCAAGTTGGCAGACACACAACTTTCTAAGTAGCCGTAAGTATGCTAAAACTCCACTTGGAATTTAGGTCTCACTGGGTTAGTCTGTTTAGCACTTTAAATAGCTCTAGAATAGTTTTGAAGTGTAACACTTATTGAGACTCAACCAAAGTCAATGGTTATGACCTATTATAAAAGTTTAAATGTTACATTATGTTAAGTTGTATTAAGTTAATGTATCATATTGAAAGTTAGGCTATATTTTTACATAAAATTATATATACTCATTATTCTAAAATATCTAACTTTAATATCATAATGTCAATGTGTTTTGAGTATAAAAATAAGGTAATTTCGCATAACGGTTTATATGACTTAATTCAAAATGTCAAGTAGGCAATTAGTATTCGTAAAAATTACAAAATTTCCTCAGCTCTATATTTAGATTTGCGAACCAATTATTGGCTTTTAGAAACATTTTGTGAGTGGAAAGTGCAAAAGTCTCTTAATTTTATCAAACAATCATCAAGCCTTTGCTGTCAATAATAATTAATTAGAATGATTGCTTCGATATTGTTTTTCCTGTTACTTTCTAAAAATAAGCAGGAAGTTTAAGTTACGTTGAATATTTATAGCAACGTACAAGCAGGTTAAAATCCATACCTTGTTCCTTAGAAACGGGTGTTAATCCCGTGAAGCAACAGACTTACGTACAAAAAGAAAGAGAAAGTCAGCCAACTCATAGTGGCAAAGGTCACTGATCACGGTTGAAGTGGTAGTTCGGCAGAGGCCACAATATCAACTTTTGATTCTATTATATGTGCCCTCTTTATTTCGTATAGGAAGACATTTATCAATCGGCCTCTCGGCGCGTTAGAGGCAGCGGCTCGACTGACCTATATTCAAAATAGCTTTTTATTGTAATAGTTGTAGCGTAAAAAGGAACGACTTTAATGGTGTTTTGCTTTGAGATTTGGGGCTCAATAAATTGCTTAAATTGTCTGAATGCCTCAGTATTTTGTGTCGTTATTTTGGGAGTAAATGAAATTGTATTGTTACCGTTTTACTGAGGGGTTATAATGGTAGTATGTTTTCAGTAAGTGCATTTAATTATTATCGACGGTTATTCCTCGGTTATGTATTATGGTAAAATTATGATTTATTACATCTAAGTATATCTTCGAGAAACAAACTTGTTTGAGTAGTTAACTGTATCTGTTACCGATTTCTCGAGATATCAACTCTTTTAGAAAGTAGGTTTACGTCTGTTATAATATTTAGTTACATAATAATTGGGTTAAGTCGGGGATTTTGAGTTATTTTATTATTTTTCTATAAAATTTTTACCGTCGTGGGTTTTTTCAATTTTTTTAATTTTGCTTAATTTTATTTCAGATTTTTTAGAGAGTATATACGAATTATAGTGTATATAATATGTAGGTAAGATCTCACAAAACAATGGATAAGTATGATTCATCCTACCACATAATATTAAGTTCCTTTTTAAATATTATACAGTTGCTTTCTGTTGGCTTTTGTTCAGAATTAGTGTCAACACTCTTGAGACTATATTATTTGTGTTTGAACTCTGAATTCAATGATGACGATAAGCTGGGAGCACCTCCACGCGGTGAAGGCGGAAACAGTTCCTAATACTGGCTAAAACTCCCTAAAACAGTATGATTGTCGATGCCTTCGGGCTTATGTTGTTATAATGTGTTTTCATATGCGCTTTGAATGCGAATTGAATGCAAATTGCCCCCTAGTGAGTTATAGCCATGACACCTATCTAAGAACATGAACTCATCGAACACAAACCCGTTATTGAAAACCGCATCAAAATCGGATCATTATTTAGAAGATAGGTGGGAACATTACTTTGCACAAAGGCACAAATACACAAACGCACTTCACGCACACACGCAGCACGCAAACGCATTTTGGGGACTGTTTTGAGCAACAAGTGCGCATCTAGCTAAAAGGAACCCATATGCGATTGATCAACTAATTTCTATCTATTTTATCTGTAGGCAGTCGAAACAGCTGAGCAACAGAACTAGGTCTTTGATGTCTGGGTCTAGTCTACTTTTATTGTTTTAGGATACGAAAAAAATTTGAAACGTCTAAAATGCCTATTTCTGTCTGTTGGCAAAATACAGACTTTCTAGACTAGACGATGAGATATGTATTCTCAAAGTTATTTCCATTTGTAATGAGAGAATGATCTGCTTACTTTTGAAAGTTAATATTCTACTTTTAAAATAAATATTATGTTGAGTGTTATCAACTTTCATTCGATTTCAATACTTTACTTATCGCACATTTTTATGTTGGGCAATACTTGAACCTTAAAATCTCTTATTCTACTACATCTGAATCAGTCACGCAAAATAATTAAGTGAAGAAAAGCTTATTACAGCTTTCTATAATTATTATAGGTCAGTAGGTATTATAGTTTTAATATGAAGTCATTGGATTTACAATATCTTTGCAGAGATTTAATTATAGCAATTTAAACGCATTGAGTTTGATTACAATTCCATAATACCATCTGAATACAATCACAAATTAAGAGGAATTACATTTAAATAATGTATTTACATTACTATTTTATTATACAACGTATTAAAAAAATATACAAAATTATTTTTGACTGTATACAGAAGTTTATAAATATCAAACAACATAATAAGACTTATAATAAAATACATTTGAATAGATCAAGGAGGCTTCATTTCGTCACAGTAGGCAAACACTGAAGTTCGAGGTAATTCGAATGAAATAAAGTTTCACAGATGGTGGGACACCCTCGAGTATATTTCTTGAATAACGGCCGTCAAATTCGGGCCTGTCCTATTAAAAGTTGCAAAGATTATGAGCATTAGCTTCGAGGGAGGAATTCAAGTTTCCCATAATACCCACCTTGTGAGCGATACTTCAGGGCTTTCTTTAGAGATCTGTCGCCGGGAAATGTAACTTCATTGTTGTCTGTTCATTAAGATGGTTTTGTTTTGTCAAAATCGTTGAAATGTTAATTTAAATTAAGGAGAATTCGCAAAAGTAGCATTTATTTCAACGAACGTGTTTTCAATTTGGCAGAAAGCCCTATTTGCAATTTTTAAGATACTTATAGGTACTATTTCTGATACTTGATAGCTTTTGTTTCTTTTTATCGCAAATATCTCCTGCAGCTGTTATGAAACTAGACTTACCATCCACCAAAGAGAAAAAAACTTTTTACAAAAAAAACTATTCTTAGGTGCATCGGCCTAGAATTCGGTGTCTAGTGGATGATGATATGTTTATTTCGCCACCGACTTCTAGGCCGATGCACCTAAGAATAGTTTTTTTTTTTGCTTTTCAGTGTTTTTGGGAGTCGGTTTTATTTTTTTGTAAAAAGTTTTTTTTATTTTTGGCTTTTCGGTGACAAGTATAGTTGTCACTATCCGCATTAGTGGAAAGTTCTTATCAATACGAATAATATAAGCCCAAACACAAGATAGTTTACATATTTAGTTGACGAGTTCCCTCGACCTTCTCTCGTCTTCATCATCAGGTCAGCTCCAAACCTTCACTGTTACAAAGGTCTCATCAATACAAAGAATATAAGCCCAAACACGAGGTAGTTTACATATTCAGTTGTCGAGTTCCCTCGACCTTCTCTCGTCTCCATCATCAGGTCAGCTCCAAACTTTCACTGTTGCATAGTGCCTTTAGAGGCACACCTTATTGTCTAGTTTTTAACCTATGCATGCCTACAATTTTCGAAGTCAGATCCTGACCTGATGATTATGGGACCACATGTGAGGTATACCCTATCAAACAAAAAAAGAATTTTGCAAATCGGTTCAGGCGTCTTCGAGTAATCGGTGAACATACATAAAAAAAAAAAAGATCCCGACGAATTGAGAACCTCCTCCTTTTTGGTAAGTCGGTTAAAAAGTAATATGTTCCTCCTTTATTTATTGAAAGAATTGAAATTATATAATCACTAGCCGTTTTCCCGCGGTTCCACCCGCGTCCCGTGGGTGCTACTGCCCGCACCGGGATAAAATATAGCCTAAGTTACTCGCAGATAATATAGCTTTCTAATGGTGAAAGAATATTTAAAATCGGTCCAGTAGTTTTTGAGTTTATCCATTACAACCAAACAAACAAACAAAGTTTTCCTCTTTATAATATTAGTATAGATTATTTTTTCTTCTACGGAACCCCTAAAAATCTTAAGTGTACTTTCCCGTAGCTTTCACCCAGGGAATCCCAGAGCCCGAGTTCCCGCGTTTTAATATTTGAAATGAGCTGTTTTTCTTTGAATTTATACAGACTGCGTGTAACTTTACAATATATACCTTTTTTTAAAGGTTATGGGCCTCCGAAGAACATTTCTTTATGATCTTTTTTAACTTGCTCAAAACTGCTGTAAAGAATTTTTTACTTGAGATAAACCCTTCTCGGGTGGATATTATTTTTGAATTTTGTAGCTCAGTACTAAATTCTTGTTTTTTGATTGATAGTAAAATTGAATTTCGTTTTTGTTTGAGTAAGCGTTATTAGTTTTATAGATAAAACATAATATCGAATAAAACTACATGAAAATTAAAATGAAACGTCTCAGGATTCATACTATCACTTAATTATTTTTTCATCTTTAAAAAGTAAATTAAATATCTCCCAATATTTGCTGTTTGTACTTATTTACACTTTAAAATATATTCGACTATACAGTCTATAGATACATAATTTACTGCTGAAAGATAAGTCAGAATGAAACATGATTTAACGGTATAATTTTTTGTTACATATTTTTATAAATAGAGTTAAAATTTTCTCATTTTTAACCTTGTTTTCTGCAACAACGTACATCACACACGTGGACAAAGCTATAAACAATCATAACAATTTATGACCTACAATTTTTTTGTCGTCAACCAAAACCAATTTTACATCGGAGCAATAAATCCAACTAGGCAGCCCTATAACATTAACCCCAATTTCCATCGAAAGCGAAAGATAGAAATCCAAAAAAGCTATAAACAACAATGTATAAAGCGACACTAACGTCGTGCAAATAAAATAAATCAGCGCGTAAATAACGCTGTTAACTATATATTCCCCAAAACGTTGGAGCGAGCGTCGATGTTAGCTACACTTAAATAATTTTGGGCAAGCGATGCTATGGAGTACTTAATTTATGGTGGACTACCGGCTTTATTTATGGGCTTGAGCATAAAAGTGGAGTTAGCTGTTGTAGTCTACAACGAGTAATGGCTAAATAATAGTTGTTCGTGAAACTGCCAACGTAATCGCTTTGTGAGGGCGCGCGCACTCTCCTCACGCACTGTCACGTGATTGTGCTTCAAATTACTTGAATTTCCAGTAATTTACAAGTCACTTTTAAACAAAATAAAGAAATAAACATTGTTTACAAAAAGTAAAGATTTACTGCTTAGTAATTTATCTTTTGTGGCAATTTAAACGAGTAAAATAAGACAACAAACAACAAGAATTCAATAAACAAAGTCGCTGTCTAGTTACTGCTAGAAACCTACCTCGCTGTAAATACGTACAAAAAGTCCATAAATTGTAGCCTGGTTGACGAGTCAGACAGCCAAAGCTAAAAACAAAATTATTGCCATGTTTTCCAATAAAACACTAACAAATTATTAAGTGCGCAATACAAAACTACGGTGACAATAATTTACGCTAAACACGCCTATAAAACGGGAATAATAAAATTATAATATGGAAAGTTCGTCAATAATTCGTTGATGGGCGAAGAACAAAGAGCGCAAAGTGGCCATTGTCCGTCGAACGCATCAAATTATGGGGACATTATCCATGATGGCGGTATATTTCCCGTGTTATTGCGACACCCTATTTGTTCGGTATGGATTGTTCATTATATAAGTTTTTTATTACAAGGTCAGGAGGAAGCGCTGATAGTTAGTTTACCATAAAATATGAGATTTATTTAATGGCCGAATATGAGGGGAGCTGGATGACTGGAACGTTATTTTCAATGATTTCGGTGAGTGGCTCTCCATTGGATTATAGTTTATTACGTAATTTGTATGTATATTAGTTATATTTATTTGAAATATTGCTGTTATATTTTGTGTATGTATTTAGTATTTTGTTTAAGAGATGACCTTAATGTTCTAAAAACTGTATCTGTACATTTTATAGACACGTTTCCCTGAACATATTGATTATCTGAAATATATTATCAAAGATAATCATTAACATTCACGATAACTTTCCGCGATAACTTCAAATTCCGCGTTACCAGGCTCGTATAAAACGTAAAATCTGAATGAGTTGGGAACGTAGAGCAATCACTGTCGATGAACAGTTAGCGAACAAAAAGTTGTTGAGTCGACGGTGACTAATGACTGTTTCATTGCATTAGCACAACAAGTGTATTAGCTGGGGTTGCCAGCTTTTCTAACATCTATAGTAGACTCAGAACGTTTAAGTAAAAGATTAAGATTCACTGTACTGATGGATTTTTTGTAAAATATAATTAGGTTCTTCGTAAAAAAAAATATTACAAAAATACCACCTCGTTTAACTACATAATATTGAAATAGGATTTGAAAAATACATACATTGCAAGTAAAGGAGCTTGAAAAAAAAACATTGTATATTATGTCGACCATACTGAAAGAATAGCAAACACTTATGGCGTATCTGAAAACGTAATACGAACGAATCTTCCCTTCACAAAAATCCCTTTGCTTTCCATAAATCAAAGAAAAAAATGTAGCCATTAAATAAAAAACAACTTTACCCCAATTAACGCTACAACAGCGTGACTGTTCCTTTATGTTCACCACTAAAATCAGTCATAAAACAATATCCTATCCATTTATAATTCTCGGTCGAACCACTCGACAAAATATTGTACCAGTTAATAGCACTTAAAGTGTGCGTGACGAACGAATATTTTACTGAAACTCGAAAATTCTGGTGCCATAGTGTTGCTACTGTGCTCCCTTTAGTTCTTCTTCTAAATTGATTGGTATAAGATAAAAAAGTTGTTTGTAATGTTAAACAATTGTTTTTTTCAGTAGCTAGAAAATAAACAGATTTTTATAGGGTAATAATATCCAAATTAAATTAGTAGCTTTGGCAAAATACTTTTTTTTCCTAACATAACGATAATTGATCGATCCCAATAGAATTTAAGATGGTAAAAAAGTCTAAGTTAATGCACAGATTACTAAAAAAAACGAGAATACAACAAAAAAAATCGTACAATATTACAGTCTTTGTAAAACCATGGTCACCCTAGTGCTACGTCATCACAGTAACTGGGTGTAACTCGTGGCTAATTACTGGCCAGTAAGAAGTGCTCAGTGATTGATGGACTGGTTTGCTCAATATTTCGGCCTCAGCGGAGAAAAATATATTTTAATAACCCGCTTGTTTTTCTGTCTTAAAAGAATATTGAAATACTTTGTTTAACTGACGTCATGTTTACAGTCTAGAACAATATTTAGAGAACAATTTGTGATGTTGTAAAGAGTAATCTCTTTTATTTATTGAATCGTTTTTTTTTAATTATCTTTTACCCACTGAAAGCCACGTTATTTGGGAGTAACATATGTAGTCTATATTTGTCTAGCTACGAGAATAAGTTCACTCGAAACTGCTAGTCCAAGATATTTCGAATTTGACTAGATTACTTTGTAAGTTGCGTATCATAAAGCAAGTCCAGTCGCGTCATAAAACTAGATCGATCGCTCGTCTCTTATAGTTCTCGAGGGATCAGCTTTGTGAGTACCCGTATCGTAGCAACTAGGGTGAGGATACACTGACCTGTGCTAAAATAGTCACGGCCTGGGTGAAAGTAAGGAGTATAGGTCTCTAAAAAAATGTGTTCGTGAAAGCACTGACAGGGTAATAAAGAAGTGTGTTTCTTCAGCTAAATTAATAAATGTATCCCGTAAGACTTTTCAACATAGCAGCAAAATGTATCCTAAACTGCAAGTATCTCAACCGTTTTTAAAGCCACGCCTCAATGAGCACATTCTCCCAAACTCGAGTGCACAGGGTAACGACGCAAAATACTTGAACATAGGTTATTTCCGTGTGAATCACGGCTATTTACACACAAACTCGAGCTTATCGCCCTCTCGATAAGTGCCACGCCATTGCCAATAATGGCACAAAATTAACTTACAGACGTTACGAGTAGAACAGGAGGGCGATTTATTTTGGTTTTAAGCGGCGTTTCATTGAGCTGATAGGATTTGACACTTGAGTAGTTGACGACGGGCGCCTCTTGAGTGCCACACTGAAGGCCTTTAAACTGAGTTTTATTTTGTAGACGAACAGGGTGGTGGTGTCGGAGATTTTTATTTTAAGTGATGTTAATTTATTTTTTATGAATTTTGTGTAATTAATTATGCTGTAAATTTCTAAAAAAGGCCTTGATAATTATATTTATCATCGCCACAGTAGAATATACAATTAGATAAATCTAAAATTACTCTCGATATAATTAAAGTCTTACCTCCTTTTCAGAAGTAAACGAGTATGAAAACTCTCTAACAAACACCTTTTACCTGCAACAAACAAATGCAGTCATCAAATAACTCAATAATTAAAAGCCAACCTTATTGTAGCCCAAAAAAAAGAAAAACAAACATTTTCGGCCATTAATCTGATGCGGGGCGACGGAGCCCGAGACAAATGACGTCACACAATCGATATAAAACTATTTAGCTGTTTTATTGGCTATAAAGATAGCTGTTGTTTATGCCCAGGATAAGCATCCGAGGTGTTGATTAAACCCGTGTTTTGTTTACGGGCCCCGATTTAAATGGGCTGTAAATATGGGACGGACTTTTATGGGGCCCGGTGAAGTTCTCAGGCTTTTTACAGGAGTGATGGAATTTTTTGAGTGAATGTTGTTGTTTGAGGGTTGTAATGGGCATATGCTGTTGTTACGGCTTAGATTTTTAAAGCACAAATGTGTAATGTTTTGTCAAATTAAATATATTTATTATATAGTCGATTTAGGGACCTAGCTTCGTTCTCGTGGACTTTAAAATTGAGACCAGATAAACATGGAATAATGTTCTATCTTAGTCTTAAAATTGATAGATAATAATATCTGTCTTTAATTTGTTTTGTTTCCCCATTTTCCGATTGAGTAACATACACTTACTCAAATATACATAATCTCCATTCCTACACAGTTGTACAAGTTTCAAGGAAAAATAACTTCAAAACGATTGAAAGGTTTCCTTGTTGCTTAACTATTCATACAACGGTACACGTGCTACCTTACATACCGGAAAACACTGGTATATACTGGTACAAACTGGTACATACCGGTATATAGTAGAAGGCCACGTAAGAATTAACGCGTGCCCCGAACGCTCTGTGCCCACATTGACAGAGTGTCATTAACGATCAGTGTGACACGGTTCAATAATAGAGGAACTGTATAAATTATCACAAATAAAACTTTTGGTACATGAATACGTAAAATTGTTAGTCCTTGGTTGTCCGGGTAGCTGATTTAAGGCGGTCAGATTTTCAGTCCCCCTTGAAAAGCACTGGTACTCAGCTGCATCCAGACTGGAAGCCGACCCCAACATAGTTGGGAAAAGGCTCGAGGATGATGATGTTAGTCTTTGGTTTGGTAAGGGCTTAATAGCGAACGCTGAGTTTGAAGTCTAAGTTCATTAGCATATGAAGCAGTGACGTTAAAAGTCGTATTTTGAATTTATCCTTATCAGCTTAGGATATGTTTGCCGGATAAATATTTATGCGCCCACTATTCGTGATACATACATGAAATCATGTGGGTAGTAGGATATAAGAGCGGTTTTATGATGTTAATTGGTATTATAATATTACGTTTACATGGATACCAGCTTACAGTCTTGCATTCGAACTTATAAAGACGTGTCTTTAATCTTAATTTTGTGTCGTTACACCCACACATTCTGAGATATAAATACACTCATAAATAACATGATAAACATTAACATTACTCATTAAACTATATACAATCTTATTTAGTGACATCCAAATACCAACCTCTAAGTAACAAATGTAACAACATTGTAATAAAACAAACCACAATATGTGTGCCGTGTCACACTAAAGAGACAGGGCAGCTCGTGAAAAATGATCGCTCGCCATCGCACCGCCGCTGCTGGGACACGGGGATACGTGAATAATTTCCCCGGCTTATCCCGGCTTAACACCAGCACTGGCATTTTTGAAGGCTTTGTAACGAACTGGAGCCTCCACGGTGTGAGTAAACTTCCATCCTGTCAATTAAATATTTGCTCAAAAAATAATATTCGAAAAATTCTTCTGGATACCTATCTCGTACTTGTAAGAAAGATAGATTATATCTTTCATGAAAGAATAGAAACCACATTCTTGTAAGAACTTTGACTAGGTAACACAGGCCTTAATCCCCTATATTTTGATCTAAGTCAAAGTCCTCATCTCGATAGACAAAGCTAATACATAAATAAGCCATACCCATTGTGTTGAGGTATCCAAACAGCAGCCACTCGCGATGCTATCCACGTCGCAAACTTTTGAACACTGAGAACAAAAAACAAGTAATAGCTATCTTAAGAAAACCTTCTCTAAGACAACGAATCCTTCAGTAATAGTTTAGTTTAAGCATAGTTTTGTGTATAAAGAGTATCGGCCATATTCTGTAAGTTTCAGGAAAGTCGTAACTTGATGCCGTTGGGGAAGTTTTCATTACTCGTGCACTATTGCAATTTATTAGCTTAACTGTTGTTCAACAATATACAAGTTTGTACTGCTGCTGTTTATTACTTAATAAGTGTTTTTAACAAAAATATTAAAATCTTTAGTGATGAAAATTTTATGTTTATGTTTGCTTCGAATGATGTATTATAACTTCACAGTTACAAATTGACTAGAAGATTAGTTGGTTTGTGAAATTAAACCGTTTTGTGATATCCTGTAAACCACAAATGATTTGTGTTAAAACATTTTATGTTACATAAAGTACAACGTGCCAAAATATCTGGTATGCAAAATGACCATGACATTAATAAATATAAAAACTTCCATGTAGACACCATTAACTAGTCACCAAAAATGTTAGAAATAGTACATAATGATATTTCCTTATTAACCAAATCTGAGTACAGCACACAACTCAAGTGACCACAGAACTGCGAAATTCAATATCTATCAGATTCAATTTACAATATCCTGGCGCTGAGCCTCTCGGAGGCATCCTTGCGGCCGTTTGAGGAGATTTACAGCCTTCTGCCGCGAAGCCTCCATTGTTCAGCTCACCGGACGCTGCCTACATCCTCAATACTCCAATACTCCTCATGATTTACCGGAGACCGGAGGGGGGGGGGGGTTACTGACAGTGTAAAGGTTTATTGCAGACGTATAAGACTTTAAAATACATGGAAATAAATAAATGAAATATTTGATTGCAAATGTATATCACGCAGTAAAAGGTTTTTAAAGTGTACGTCAGTTTAAAATTCCCTTCCTCTCGATTCGTTATTTTGTTTTAATAACTCTTTTTGTGAATCGTAATGTCAGACCAGTTAAATCGTTACGAAATTTAAAAATAATGCATAAAAGACCTTTAATGAACGTTGCGTTGTGCTGTATAAATAGCAATCTCAAATTGTATTTTAAACTTGAACGCGTATCAATTGGAACTTTACTTAAGTACATATTATTATTTAAGTTAGCTTACGTACTTTGTTACTTCGAGTAAATAATCAATGTTAACGAAACAACATTATCCTTTAATAACGACGAACGATCAAATAATACTTGACGTTTACGAGGAAACTCGGTGCTACGCGCACATAGCTCGCTACGAGGCTACGCTGCTACGAGGCTACGGCGTAGGCACTAAGTTACTATGTTAGGTTGATATCAAAACTTATTACGTTCTCGTCAGTTTATGACTATTATATATAACTAAGATATAGGTGTGTGTGAGATTTATATGTGCTTGCTACGCGGTCATGTCTTAACGGAGAGGTATTAAAATTTATATTTGTGAAACTGAGATTCACTCGTATGCCACTTATTTTTGTAGAAGCCAAATCTTTTACAAGGAAAGAATGTTAGTTAAGATATTGTGGGTGTCTAAACATTAGTAAAGACTGGTTTCTATATTAATTATGATACTCATGTATACTATGTATTAAGTTATTTAAAAATCTTTTGAAAGTAAATAAGTATTTGTTAACTACTGGGTGATTAATAACATTTAGCATAAAAACTGGGTGTGTGCGACCCGCCAGTAAATACAGTTTTAATATAAAACGCGCGCATATAGTAATTACAGTTAAGTCTCATTTACTATAATGTGGGCAAATTATTCGCTTTTATGTTATTTCGACACATTATTGACAAATTGGACACGAACATTATGATGTACTCGATTATGTTGATTTATATAACTGTGTATTAATTAGCAGTCGTAATGAAACTACAGATATAGAAAAAATACTGTAATGAATTTCATTAAATAAAATAAATAAATTTTTCATTTTTTGAAAAAACTAGTGTAAAAAGTTTTATGAATTTAAAGGCGGGTCTACAGCTGCGTCTACGCTAGGAGAGCCGAGCACGAGCGGAGCACGAGCCAAACACAATTCGTCTAGTGTGGACCAACTTACAAGCCTCTAACGAGCGCACTGCGAGCATTTCGTTTGTGCTCGGCTGCGTTCCGCCTGTTGTCGATTTTTGACGAACACAAAGGGATTTGCTTCGCGCTCGCAGTGCGCGAAGAGCGTAGGTTCGTTGTACATACCCACTTGACGCCGCGAACGACGAAGCCGAGAACGGCTCCGCTTGTGCTTCGACCGTGCTCGGTTCGTCCAGCGTAGACCCGCCTTACGCTAGACGAACCGAGCACGAGCGGAGCACGAGCCGAACACAATTCGTCTAGTGTGGACCAACTTAAGGCGGGTCTACGCCAGACGAACCGAGCACGAGCGAAGCACAAGCGGAGCCGTCGTTCGCGGCGTCAAGTGTGGATGTACAACGAACCTACAACGATCACTGTTCTCGAACGTAGTTTTCCGCAGTGAGTTCGCGGCTCTTGGCGAATATGGACGATATAATAATATTGCAGTAGCCACACACACGTAAATCATAAAATGTAATAATATAAAATATTAATTTCAAATTGTTTTGTATATTCTATTCTAATCTACTTAAGTATATTTCAGCTTGTTTACTCTCAACTAAAATTATTACTGTGTACTTCTTAATTGGCGTTTGTTTGTTATGTTTATAAATTATGTATTAAGATTGTCAGCTGTGAAGAACCTATATGAAATAAATAAATAAATAAATGTACCTAGTTGTACGGTCGTACAACTAGAGCAACTAACTTCAGTGTAGTATGTCAGCAAAGTTTGGTTTAATTATGCAGAAATTAATTAACACCATTGATGTTATGTCCATTCATACATATTATATCGCGGCAAACAGTTTCTGTAAACGTCATCGTGTATGCTAGGATTGTTACTATTTATTGTTCAGAATATTATTTAAGAGGTTCCATTTGGGCCATGTTCAACGACATTAAACTTTAGTTTCCCAAAACCTTTTTTTTCATGAATTTTTACCTTCAATTTTCACAGTACACAAATTCATCTCTAAAATTGTTTAAATCAGTGGTTCTTAACCTTTTTGTCATGAGGGACCACTTTACCAAAATTTGTCTTGCCGGGGACCACCCCATTGGTTTGCCTAAATTGAGATTTTAATTTAATGAGATTTTTGTGACTGTATTCTCTTTACTAACTTCTGAATTCTTGGTTCAGTACTACTCAAAGCTAAATGCATGTCGTCAGTGGCAAGCAACAGATTTCTATGCTTGTCCACTAGTTAAAAAAAAACAGTTTTGTAAATGTAAAGAAAGACATACACATGTTTATGTAGTTACAAATGCGCGAGCGAAGCGAGCGCGAAATTTTTTTCGGACTCAAATGTACTTAACTTTTTGTTTGTTGACAAATGCAAAAACGAGGGCATATAGTTTCTGCATACGCGAGCGAAACGAGCGGGAAATATTTATTATTTTTTAAGACTCGGAACCAAAATTACGTACAATGTAGCCCAAACGTACTTTTACTTCTTGTTTGTTGACAAATGTAAAAACGAGGGCATATAGATTATGAATACGCGAGCGAAGCGAGCGGGAAATTTTAATTATTTTTTAAGACTCAGAACCAAAATTACGTAAAAGGGCTACATTTCAAACCTTAATTTTTTCCTGTTGGACAAGTAAGATGGATAGCAACGTCGCGAAGCAAAGCTTCGCGGACCACTTGGAATGCCTCCAGGGACCACCAGTGGTCCGCGGACCACCGGTTAAGAACCACTGGTTTAAATTATGACGTATCAACCAAGCAACATCTCATTGTCATTAAATAGTTTCATGACTTTTTAACAATGCATCTTAAAGACATAAAAAATACCTACATTCCAAGCAGCTTTAAATGTGTGTATAACTTCTATAAATACTTGTAATAACTTCCATCTTTCTCCCATGTTCAAAGCAACTGTGAGGAACTAAGAGTATATTATGAAGCTGTTATAAGCATCATGTAGAGGAGGTTGCTTTGACCTGCCGAACGAGATGCAATAATCGTTGCCATGACAACCTTTGACACTGCGTCTGTATATCGATGCTGATATTTTGTTATTCATGTGTGTTGTTTGTGAAAGTATAAGTAAATTGTAGAGTCAGTTAGGTTTAAGGTAACTTTTAATTAATATTGAATTTGTTAGGTTAGGTAATCAAGACACAAGTGCTAATTCTACCATTTTGTTTTTACTACTTTTATTGGCTTTTAAAGCTGCAGATATTGATGGACCTTTTGGATAACATAAATAATAGAGTAGTGCACAGATTAGACAAAGGAAAGTAGTTATTAAGTAGAGCCCTTTAACTACCTACCCTTATTTATTTTTAGCACTAAATACATGCACCATACATAAACAAATATCAAAAAACGTCTCAATTAAACGTCACGACCCAAGATAAAAGCTGGGCCGACAAAAAATGAAAGGAAAAAAACGAATATGTCACCTAAAGAAACGTATCGGTGGAGCAATTAACCGCTCCCTAAACTATCTCATAAAAGTGAGTTGGATACATGACGGGTATCGACGTCCCACGTGACGCGCATAGTGAGGGGCCCGCTTTAGCAAGCTATAGCCCGCGTATCGATAATAAAACCCAAACGGCCGCGGTCCTACTTTGTTGCACGTTTTATTACTTTTATTTACTTTTAGGGCTGAAAGATTGAAACTTGATGTTATTTTTTAAGACTCCTGTGATATATGGGTCGTTGGAAGATGGTTGGAACATTGCAGTCTTGTTAGTTTCGCATAACGAGGCATTGTTTTCAATATAACATATTAGATTTATTGTGTTAAACATAGCACCAAACTAATAGTAGCTGATAATAATTGATCGATATGAAGCAATAATCATCAAAATACAATATGAATTCAGCTATTTTAATTAAATTAGTGTCAGTCGTTAATTTCATATAGAATCACTCCAATTATTTGATAAACTCCATTTCCTAAATTTGTACTCCAATAACTATCTAAAATATTCGCTATCTACTAAATAATAATGTATTTCATAATTCCTGCCATTAATACTGGCAGATACTAACTAAAACAGTAACTAAATGAAATTAAACTATCAAGCATAATGATACAAATATGTAATTACTCGGTGTGTGCTCGACAATAGGAGTGCGCTATGATTTGTGGGGCTTTCGCACCATTGTGTGAACAACCATGGTCTATGAAAATTAATACTCGGTTCAGTTCAACAACTACTAATTTTATGGCAAATAGTTTCAGACTATCCCTTGTGAAAGTGACTTACTAAGTTAGTTCCTGTAAATTGTGTGAACAAAACAATGTTATATTCTTCCTCTTTTATGTTTTTTCCACGTCATTCTATTTCCCTTCCCATACACAGCACCAAAAATACGATATCTACATCTACCGGGAATAATGTCATAACCATTTTGTTAAACGACGAAAAAAATCTGTAGAATGTTTCACAAACATTTAGGGCGACATTCTCTGAATAGAATCTAGTATTTTCTACGCAACATTTTGTTTAGATATTTTTTTACAGCAAGCAAAATTAATTTACGAAAGAGCCACTGCCATTTTTATAATGGAAGGGATCACTTTTTATCTTATTTCATTAGATTCTATACACCACTACAGTATCCTGTTAATATTCATTAGTGTAATTACTCCCTCCCTCCCCGCGCGTGACCCCCTGCTTCCCATCCCTCGCTCTTTGTCACTGAAGCGCTGAAATTCAGCCACTTTACAGAGTCAAGTGACTTATTTATTTATGAAGTGCCCGATATGAATTTTTCCTAAATAAAAATTCATGATCTTTTTAAAAAATATTTATGATAGAAGCTTGGTCTGTATTTTATTTTGAATTATCTTTGCCGGATTATTTTAATCTCATACCTTTTTATAATTTGTATTAGATTTTTTAGCTTTAGGAAATTGACGGAGCAAAGTGGAGCTGTATATACTTACACAAGAGTTACAGTTATATTTACTTAAGTAAGTAACCTACATAGTTTTGTAACTTTGTGAAGAGGTGACTTAACAAATAGTCTAAATAGTAGTTAAAACATGAACTTTGAAAGAATTTATGTAAATGTAAAGAAAAGCTACGTTTGTACAGGAGAATGTGATCGCGTGCCGACGTACACAAACACAGGCAACACTTTATACGGCATTTCTTTACTTTTCGAGTTTTCAGCTGTAATCAAGTACGAGTATTATTTCAATGAAGTTTGTACTGTTATTTGTGTACTTGTTATTTTTGTTGGTAATTTGTTTATTTGTACTAAAGTAACAAATAATAATGATGATACAACTTACTAATGTGGTTTTTGGTTTTGTGTATTAAGTTTTATGAATTATCATTACGTAAGAGCATATTTATATTATTTTTTTGAGAGGTGAATCACGTTTGTATTTTTCAGAATTTAGTTAAATGAAGTATCATGGCCAATGGCTTATGGTTTAGTTAAACCAATAGTATGTGTAACCGATGTGGTAACGTAACCGCAATGGGAATGTCGCAAGGATGTTAGTACGTATAATCCGCAGAGAGGTTAAACACCTTAGTTTGCATATTTGTAAAATATATTGTAAATAATTATTATGACATTATGTGTATATATATGCAACTACAATAAAAAGACAGGATAAATTCAATCTCTCTTACCGCTTAATCAAATACACAACTTCGCAACATTAACAACGTCAGCCCAAATAATGTCCAAAGGAAGTCGTGGTGGCCTAGTGGGTAAAGAACCAACCTCTCGAGTATGAGGCTGCGGGTTCGATTCCAGGTCAGGCAAGTACCAATGCAACTTTTCTAAGTTTGTATGTACTTTCTAAGTATATCTTAGACACCAATCACTGTGTTTCGGATGACACGTTAAACTGTAGGTCCCGGCTGTCATTGAACATCTTTGGCAGTCGTTACGGGTAGTCAGAGGCCAGTAAGTCTGACACCAGTCTAACCAAGGGGTACTGGGTTGCCCGGGTAACTGGGTTGAGGGGGTCAGATAGGGCAGTCGCTCCTTGTAAAGCACTGGTACTCAGCTACATCCGGTTAGATTGGAAGCCGACCCCAACATAGTTGGGAAAAGGCTCGGAGGATGATATGACAAAACCTAGTTGTGCCCAAATGAGGCAGTTAGCATCGCGTGCCACAGTTTTTGTGTCCGCGTGCTTTGTGACAAACTCGCGCAGTCGGCTACATGCCTGAATAGCAACTAGTTTGAACCGGTTCGTGGTGACACGTGAAATACGTGCGAAGCCATGATTGAGCGATCTTGATAATGGTGTTGTGTGATTATATAGGTAGTTGTAAAGTAAATAGTAGTATTGTGTTCCATACAAAAAATACACATAAAATCCGTTTTAAAAAAGGTTTGCCTCAACAAAACGAAAAGTACATCAAGATTTATGTTCCTAACTTTCTTTGAATAAGTTAATTATTTTAAACTTTTCCCCACATTAATCTACCTAAATACTCAATAAAAGTGAAATAATAGTACACTTACAAGTCGATAAAGGCCATTTCGCCGCGGACCACATAAAAATAATTCCATCCATTTGGTTCGCCAACACCCATTCGGAATCGGAACGCTTAGCAATAACTCTACGATGCAATATCAGAAAACGGTTAGTATCACGAAAATTGTTCAGCTTTCAGCGATATAAAGCGTTGCTTCTACCTCGGTTTAAATCCATTTAGAATATATCTTTTCAGGTAACGGAAATTTTGAGCAAAGCGCAGTGGGGCGAAACGCTGTGGAGCGAAGCGGAGCGAGCGAAGCATGCTTTATGGTCGAAGTGCGGTGGTTTATTCCTTTTGGTACCGCAGTACCGGCCCTCCACTTTATTGTTACACTAACCGACTACGGTTTTGTGTTTTCATTATGTGTTAGTCCTTTTACGTAATAGTTTGGTCTTGGTATCGAGATATTTTTAGGATGTTATTTTTCTCCTTGGAACGGTGCTTATATGTCGTTATAGTTTCCTCTTCTATTTCAGAGACACGGCATACCGTACCGGTAGTTAATTTAATCATCCATTCCAATGTTGATTGACTTTCAATGTATTTCTATATTGCACTTTTTACTGCTGGTTTTATTCAGATCCAAAATGTTGTTAAAATAGTATATTTTATTAAAACGCGAAGTTAGTATAATAAGGTATTTTTAAACGGTTTTATTTAGCTCACCCCGTTTGTTAAAGTAAACAGTTTAGCTGGGAGACATTTCTTTTGAAAAGACGTTTACCATTGTATAATACTCTTTCTTTCCTCTTCGTCTTTGTATTGTATGTACATAAGTAGAGAAATAAATAATCTATCTGGTTTGTGTTTATATTATTTAATTCGATTTACGCGGGTACTTCGTAATTGTAACCTAAACACAATCTTTTTAAATCAAAAGCTTAACGTATTTTTTCCCAGAAAACTAATTGTGTTTCATTATTAGCCCTGTATATTTTACCAGGAAACATAATTACAATTAATTACAATATTCACGTTTTGTCCTATTTTGCAAAGAAATAATTCGTCAATTACCTGTACACTGTAAAGGTATTCAACATACATTCCAGTAAAGATATTGCATCCTCTATTGGATTTCATTTCATGGAATTTGTTCAGTTAATTATCCTGTAATAAATCAGCACAACATATTTAGCTATAGGATTAAACATAATTTGTATGTAAAATAACATCATATCAATCTAACATTCTTTACTCCATTAAAAAATTTCGTAACAAAATACTCAATAACAACCCGCTGTATAGTGGCTCAAGTAGTGGTAGGTGCGGGTGGCGCACGCCGACACACGGCGAATAAGACAAAAGACTCAACCTTGGTACACACGGACTGAAGTCACAAAAGAACTTCATCGCTGTCATTTCCATTTTCTTGCTGCACCGCAGACTTATCGTGTGGGGCTAGGAAACTAGCGTGTAGCGTGTGTGTTTTGTAATTTTTCTACCTAGAGATGTGATTACATTTCAGCTGTATTTAATTGTGAAGGTATGATAAAAGGGATAGTGAATATAATAAAATTAAGATTCTTGTATACCGATATAATATAAGTTAGGTTTGAAGCCAAGTCCAATATATAGGTGAGAAAACACGGGGAAGATTCCAAAGGAGAGGTATTTTTACATGAATAATTCAGACTAGAATTTTTTTTTCATTTACATACATTGGATAGGTCTCTTAAGTAGGAGCAGGAAAATCTAAATAGTCTACTTCATCACTTAACCGGTAAATCATCTTAAACTTCTAAACACTATCTTACAAAACGAATACATATATTGTATGTAACTACAGCATTCTTATTGCCGCCATTTATATTTACTGTCAACTATGCCGAAAAGAAAAAAGAGTAATGGTTCCATTTTCGAAGCACTCAGCTCATATAAATGTTCGACTATAAGTTTATTTCTAAATAAAACAGTTTTCACGCGGTTTTTTCCTCATAATAATGGCGTCTTGCGATCCCAGTCGCTGCTCTCGTGGCCCAACCGCAGCTTTATATGCTCCGCCGTGTTTCCTTATAAGAGGGCGGGCAAAGGCTCCGTTCTTATTTCCGGTTCGACGGGTGTGACGTCACGTAACCGGAAACGAACAGCGCTCACCGACACATTCCAATAATAATATGTTGTTTTCCTTTTTCTAGATCTTGCGAGATTTGAATTTGGAAGAGTTTGTTTCGTTAATGTGATTTTTTTATACTGTTCTACAGTTAAGAGAAATTGGATTTTCTTGTGTTATGAAAATGTAGGTTGAGGCTTCTTGCAGTAATATGATTTTCACAAATTGGATTAATATACATTTAAACACCCAACTATTTCAATTGATTTAAACCTGAAACTGTGTTATAATTCAAGCCCTCCAAAATGGAATGAAGCAGTTTCAGATCTGAATAAAGTAATTTATTCCTAACATTACACATCCATTTACAAATACATATGTATTATATTTTCCCAGTTATCTTAATCTAACATTTACCCAAACGCCTACATAATACTTGAACATAGCAAAGACGTACGTTCGAAAACAAACGCGAATTACTTAAAGTAAACATTATAAAGTAACTAGAACAAACTTGGTATTAACTGGAGTTTTTACTTTTAGCGCAAACCTGCCGAACAACTTGTTTCAAAGTAACTATATTTTATTTAGTTCTTTAATAAGGATAACGAAGGAGCTCTTACATGAAAATTTTAAGGCAAAGGCGTATTTTGTTTTTTCATTATTTTAATTTTTAAGCTGTGTATTGAAACTGTTTGCTAAAGAAAATTGGTTTCTTTTTTACAAGAATTAAGGAAACTTACCTACATATTCTGAGCTGGATTCCCAATTGGTACAAAATTGGGACATAATACGCTATTAATTTGTAAATACTTCTTTTTACAGTGTTCTTATATTTTTTTCTATGCCATGGCAATTGGTTAGCAATGTAATAGGTATGTCAATTTTTGTCCACATGCATTTTTTCACTCTCAATATACGTATGTATTCTTTGTGATCAATCTAAGTAACATACACTTTTCCTACAGGTACCGTTGAGCAATTTTATAGTATTTGTATTTTCATTAAATTATTTATGTTAGCATTAAGTTTGATACTCGGCGACACAAGCATTATGGCTCGGATAAGGTACAGCCTGCCATGAATATTAATGGCTGTACCTTCTGCTGTTTGTAGGGCGAATCAATAACATTATGTTTAGTCAATCTGGTTGCTCATCTCACGTAAGCTGTTGTCGTTACAATATCTGCTTTTAATTACTTCACTTTCATCCGAAATCCGAATTTTGTTGGCCAGAGCCTGAATAGGGTAGATAATAATTCTGCAACTGTATATAGCTTGAGTTTTACATGTTTTCCTGATATCAATTTTTAAGTTTTTTTTTAATAAATCATCATCAAAAATATTAAATTCAAGACTTTTCCTAATACCTTTAAATGTTGCCTAATAACTAGGAAACTCGGCAACCCTGATCGTTTGCGAGAATTGCTTTTCGCTTGCTATCGGACGTAATAAACGTTTCTAAGTTAAATAATCAAGTTATGTTTATGTTGTCAGATACATCTGAGCAAACAGCCGCGCGCATATTACGTAGTGACGGCCAACGTTGGCGCCAATGTTTGGTCAATATCGCACAAGCTCAACCAATGTTGTGTTAGGAAAATTGAGTTCGCTAGGGATGGCTACATTTAAAGAGGTTTAAATTTTTGAGAGAGTTTGTTTTGAAAGTATCATTTATGCAGAGAGGTGGGGTCTTTATTGAAGGGATCAATGTATTGTATTATAATAGGGGAATAAATACCTAAGTAAAGTTGTGTGTCATTCATAGAAAAAAGCAATATTCAGAGTTAGAAATCAAACAACAGTACGCTGTTTAGAAACAATTAATAATATTTTAAGTATAAGACGTAATTACAAAGTCACTCACACATCCCATCAAAACATTATCACACAGAAACATAAGCCTCAACCCAACATTGGTGCCAACATGTGTGCGTAACACAAATAGTATGCAAATCACGTTGGTCTCAGGTGGCGAGCTGTCACTTGTATTTGTTAATTTCGAGATTTCATTCAAGTTGTCGCGAGGGATAATTGCTTTGTATCCAACTAATCATATGAGTTATCTCATGAAGGGATGACGTGTATTTGTTGCGTAGATTCATCTTATTAGCCTATGCTTGTCATCCCAGTGACAGCTGTGACCTATTAAATGGAAGGCTGAAAAATATTTGACCGCTTATGACAGGGTAAGCTTGATGATACACCTAAATAAAATCGGCATTAAAACTGATCTCTAATGCGATACGTTATCTTTAACTTTTTAAAAGTTGTATTTCGTATACGATACTTTTCTGTTTATACCTTTGAAATCATATAAATAAAGTTATAGAAGTAAATAAAAAAGTCTCAAAGCTATTTTTTTACCCACGACGGAACGGAGCAGGTATATGCGTTTAGGGTGAGAGATGTGCGTTTGTGTGTTTGTGTGTTTGTGTGTTTGTGTGTGCGTTTGTGCAAAGTAATGTTCCCACATATCTTCTAAACTAATGATCTGATTTTGATGCGGTTTTCAATAAAGGGTTTGTGTTCGATGAGTTCATGTTCTTAGATAGGTGTCATGGCTGTAACTCACTAGGGGGCGCCACAATATTAGTCCAAACAGCAAAGTAATGTTCCCACATATCTTCTATACTAATGATCTGATTTAGATGCGGTTTTCAATAAAGGGTTTGTGTTTGATGAGTTCATGTTCTTAGATAGGTGTCATGGCTGTAACTCACTAGGGGGCGCCACAATATTAGTCCAAACAGCAAAGGAATGTTCCCACCTACCTTCTAAGCTAATGATCCGATTTTGATGCGGTTTTCAATAACGTTTTTGTGTTCAATGAGTTCATGTTCTTAGATAGGTGTCATGGCTGTAACTCACTAGGGGGCGCCACAATATTAGTGCAAAAGAGCAAAGTAATGTTCCCACCTACCTTCTAAACTAATGATCCGATTTTGATGCGGTTTTCAATAAAGGGTTTGTGTTTGATGAGTTCATGTTCTTAGACAGGTGTCATGGCTGTAACTCACTAGGGGGCGCCACAATATTAGTCCAAACAGCAAAGGAATGTTCCCACCTACCTTCTAAGCTAATGATCTGATTTTGATGCGGTTTTCAATAACGTTTTTGTGTTCAATGAGTTCATGTTCTTAGATAGGTGTCATGGCTGTAACTCACTAGGGGGCGCCACAATATTAGTGCAAAAGAGCAAAGTAATGTTCCCACCTACCTTCTAAACTAATGGTCCGATTTTGATACGGTTTTCAATAACGGTTTTGTGTTCGATGAGTTCATGTTCTTAGATAGGTGTCATGGCTATTAATCACTAGGGGGCGCCACAATATTAGTGCCAAACAATGTTACAATATAATCAAAACGTCCGATTACAATTCTGTTTTCATCAGCATGTGTACGTGCTTAATGCATGTTCCCAAATAATAAAAATTACGCCTGTAACTCACTAGAGGGCGCTACAATATCGGTGCAAAATAATATTGCAATAACATATTATATAGACTATAATTCGTATATGTTCTCTAAAAAGTCTGAAATAAAATTAAGCAAAATTAAAAATTTTGAAAAAACCCCCGACGGTAAAAATCTTATTGAAAAATAATAAAATAACTCAAAACCCCCGACTTAACCCAATTATATAGGAATAACCGTCGGGGGCTGCCTTTTCTATATGAAATTTCAACAATTAATTGAGTGTATTTTATGTCATCGTTAAACATTTACAATTCTTCAATAATTGTATTCACGACACTAGAATCCTTTAGCTGGTTTAATGGCAGCTCCCGACGGATATTCCTATATAATTGGGTTAAGTCGGGGGTTTTGAGTTATTTTATTATTTTTCAATACGATTTTTACCGTCGGGGGTTTTTTCAAAATTTTTAATTTTGCTTAATTGTTTTATTTACTGACTCTTCACCGACTAAATATGTAAATATGATATACTAACATAATCAACGCTCTGTCTAGGCAATCCTAAAATATCTAATATATTTTCAGTTCAACCTTATTACTGCAAAAAATCAAAAATAATTTAATTAACAAAAACCCCAAGTGGTTTTATTTGATGTCGCATAAAATACCACAAGACGCTTCTAACCAAGTAATGAAAAAGCTATTAAAACAAACAGAATTCAGCCATTTTAAGTTCTTAATTATTTATATCGTCTAGTCGACTGTCAGTGAAAATACTTTAATTATGATTCAAGTTTATTATGAGCAGTAAGCGACTAAGTGATAAACGTAATGTTATGCATTTTAGGAGGAAAGGGTTAAAGTTAAAGTTTTCTTAATTAACTTAAAGTACTTGCAAAGTACAGGCAGTATTCTTTTTAAGCTTTATTATCAGGCAACTACGGCTCGTAAATATAGGTATAGGTACCTTATTTTTAACTAACATATTATTTACCTTAATTTTATAATACAGAATAATTGTTAATAGTGCTTCGTTTTGAACTGGATATTTGCAACATATTTGTGGCATTATTCGTAAATTATCCACACCAGGTGGTTTTAATTCTCAAAATCTTCAAACATTTATTTTAACCTATCATTTGTTTTGTCATAGGGTTGCCGGGAGTCAGCGGCGGCGACGGCACGCGCCCCGAGCGGCCGTACTTCGACGACGTGTCCCCGCGCAACGTGTCGGCCGTGGTGGGCGCGGCGGCGGTGCTGCGGTGCCGCGCCAAACACATAGGCAACAGAACGGTATGTATTCATGCAATCTGTACAAATCTATCAAAATCTTCTCTGCAAAATAGCACTTTTTGAACGTCAAAACCTTACAAAAGATAGACCCCAAAACGGGCACCCATCACAACTTCCTATGTGTTTACCTATCTGTGTCTCTATGCATTCATTTTCAACAATCTATCTGTAGATTTCTTATGATTCTTATTGAAAGTGAGATACAGAAAACAGTTGTACTTCTGGTATAAGTACCTACTACTATCTCTCCCGCACTGGAGTTTCATACATAATGTCATGTCATAATGCGACACCTTTCTCGTGGTCTCTTAGTATAGATATCAGAATCGGTTCTTTAAGGAAATTGCTGCCTGTATCCTGCTTCCTATGTCAAAACGTCAACCTTGGTATGCGACCAATATATATCAGATAGGGATTAGTTAAACTTAAAGGGTTTAAAGAAACACTCAAATTGAGAAAGTGTCTGCACCTAACTGGCAACCCAAACCATTCAATGATACAACACGAGCACTTTCCTCTCTTAACCCCCACAATACTACAGATATTTCTACAGAATCAATTACGAACTAAACCTAGCAGCGTTTGCTCCTAAATTAATTACAATTACCTCTCACCATTCCTAAAGGTCTCAGTCTAAATCAAAACCTAGAATCTCTTAATCAAGATTTAGTGCTATCTAACATTTAGTTAGTATGTAACAAGGGTGAGGTTCCATCAACGTAATCCAAAACATAAATTACTATTATAACGGCAATGATTGCGGCATCCCGGTCGGTCAGCCGACCGAGATATTAACCGAAGCGGTTATTATCTTAGTCATTAATACCTTGATTACTATGCTCTATACATACGCCGGGCGCTAAGCCACAACCGGCAATGTAATGTGTGGATTTAGATGGATGACTGACGGATCACAAACATATGTATAGCTATAATTATCGCGGTATGTACATGTGTGTTCTCGGGTAATATAATTTGAAACCTGAGTGGTTGCAATGTGATTATTTCTTACTAGGAAATTGTACCGAAAGTTCGTTAATGAATTAGCACTCTTATAATTTTAAATAAATAAATAAATAATAAATCGTTTATTTGCATTAAACATGGTATACAAAGGTGTTTAATAATAATACAGTAGGTACAAGCATGTTTAGCTAAGATGAACATAATTTGAACATGTAATGCGTGCTTTCATCACACATCACACACATACTTACATATTTCATTTGTAAGAAACGCGGACCCCAGAATATATGTTTACGCACACAGGGACACGGATTACACAAATCAAAGCTCGCGTGCCCCCACCACAGCGTGTGACCACCTGCCAACCTCTCGAAATATCATTTTTCAACGTCGAAGTCCTCATTGGTTCGATATCCCTCCTCAGGCTCGGTCCACTGGCCGCCATATTAATGGTTCAGGGATCTCCAACCCATTCGAGAAAATAAATAGCCATCTGACATGTCCTACGATGCATTATAATATATTGTTCGCCATGGATTATCTGCCGTCATTTTCTTGTAAAAAGGCCTCGGGATTACGAACCCTTTTTTTGGGATTTTTTCACTGTTTTATACCCCTGTGATGGGGTTTCTGTGTTGGGGGAAAGTGTTCTGAGTGGCGGTTTAAATTATTGTTCGTGTTCAGTTTTCTTTCGTGCCGTGTAATTTTTACCAACTTCATAAAATGTAGGTATTAAGTACTAACTGAGTTGGTTTGTTGGTGAACAATTAAGATGAAAAGCCTTGTTTAAAATAAAGCATAAAACAACTCAAGCTGGAAAATTTTAATTGATATAATTTCGCAAAATGTTTCCTATTTATAAACATTCTTTCAATCGTGAAATTACTGGAAATCAGCGATGAAATTGGCCTTGTAATGGTCCGATATTGTCATAATGATGATACTCGTTAAAATAGCTTGAACAGCAATTTGGCACAAATGTAGTATTTGGGTCACCGCAGCGACGCCGGTACTTTATGTACACTTGTACTGTCATTGTTTCCTCCTGCACCAGCATCAATATTTTGCAGTATATTTTATTTTAACGTCTGTTTTATCGATGAAAACTTTCCAATCGTGTAATTATAAATATTAAAATAAAAATGTTTTTAATTCTGACAAATTCCATTTGGTAAGTTGATTGATCCCGTTTATTTTCCTTAAAAATTTATCCGATTTGTAATCTACGTTTACTTTTTATATCACATCTATACCACCTTTTCTGCATTAAATATTAGCCAAGTTAATGAGATTCCTAAGCTAAAGTGCTACACTTCGGTTAGAATAAACATTTAGCGCCGTCCAGGGCCATAAACTAGCGGATGATCATAGTAAATCCTGCACATTTCCTCTTCACAAAATATCGCGAGCAGGACAGAATAAATCTTCCTTAGCCCTTGACGAGGATAATAAAATAAACAAATATCCGGCACACTTGTGCGGAAATATAAAACGACGTCGGCTGACCCGCTTCAATGCTGAGGTTAATTCATCAAGTTTGTGCGCTCCACGGGAATTCAAGAAAAACCTCTCGCTTAGCCGTTACTTAATTTTATTATTTTAAAGGCTGTAAACAGTCTGAGGACGTTCCATCTTGCTTAATTACAGGACGGGCTTACGGGCTCACCCCCAGCTTACTCTAATTACGTAGAAAAACAAAAACCCAACAAAAGGGAGGGGAATTTATTTTCTAATTTCTCAGTCTGGAGAGCTCTCGAATTAAAAATATAATTCAAACGTTTATTGTCGGTGTAATTTTAATCAAAAGGCAGCGGCCTATCTCTTTGTGATGTAAGCGAGTTACTGAGAAATAATTCGCCTCCAGCCCCAGGTAAACGGTTTGTGTGTTTACATGCTTATCCTTATTCACCGAAATGCCATCACAAATAACTGAACTCAATTTATTATAACTGAACGAATTATTAAAATTGAAACTGAGAGTGTTTTCCAGGACTTTAAATTTCATTATAACAGAATTAGTGACATCAATTGGTGAAAAAATATTATTTAGTGTAACAGTAACAAGTAGGCCCACCAAGATCATTGGGCCCAAGCCAACCTCACCTGCTAGTCGGTACACCTGCTGAAAAACGGACGAGGCTCTGGCGCAGGCTTTCCCTTCGGGGTTGGGAGGTCAGACGGCAGTCGCTTCCGTAAAGGCCACATTATAGCCATATCAATGGATAGGAGAAATAGGAAAAGGATCACGGATAGGGCGCCGCCGCATAACGGCGCGCAGGAGCTTCGCCCGACTCCTGTGGCAAGTGGGCAAGGGCTACCGTGCCACGGGCGGGCACGGTCAAAGAAGCGAGCCCCTACCGAAAAGAAGATCCGCTTCGCAACGTGGAACATTGGCACGTTGACTGGACGCGCGAGGGAGCTGGCCGACGTACTCATCAGGCGGAGGGTGGCCGTGGCGTTCCTGCAGGAGACTCGGTGGAAAGGCAGCAGATCCCGGTACATTGGGAACGGCTACAAGCTGATCTACACGGGTGCGCCTGGTGGGGAGAACGGGGTAGCTATAGTGCTAGCCGAGGGATTGCACGACGATATCTTGGAGGTGAAACGCCTTAGCGACCGACTTATGGTAGTCAAGGTGCTTATCGAGGGGGTTCAAACCCACTTGATAAGTGCATACGCACCACAGGCCGGTTGTAGCGATGCTGACAAGATTTCGTTCTGGAATAAACTCGGTGATGTGCTTAGTGGCATCCCGTTGTCGCAGGACGTCGTTTTGGGGGGCGATTTGAACGGTCATGTGGGTGAGTTGGGGGTGGATTTTGAACGGGTTCACGGGGGCTTTGGATACGGTAACCGGAACACGGAAGGGGAAGAGATTCTCCGGACGTGTGCCGCAGCCGGCCTGGCCGTTGTGAACACGTTTTTCAAAAAGAAACCTGACCATTTGATCACCTACAGGAGCGGGAGAAACGCGACCCAAATCGACTTCCTACTCACTAGAAGGCATCACATCAGCAAAGTAGCCAACTGCAAGGTCATACCCGGCGAGAGTCTCACTGCGCAACACCGTCTCCTTGTCATGGATCTCTGTGTGAAGCCCAAAGACAAACGTCCGGAGCACTTCCAACGCCAAATCAGGTGGTGGATGCTTGATGAAAACAAGTCCCACATGCTCGCCTCGGCTATCGGCGACAAGTGCGATGGAGCCGAAGGCGAACTTGTCCAAAAACACTGGGACAGGATTCAGGCATCTGTCACGGAGGCGGCGAAGGCGGTGCTGGGAATGTCTAAGGGTGGACGCAAGTGTGACAAGGAAACTTGGTGGTGGGACGACACAGTCCAGAGGGAGACTAGGGTGAAGAAAGCACTTTTTCTGAAGTGGCAAGCGTCCAACTCTCCCGAAGATCGCGACGCTTACAGGCTTGCAAAACGAGCCACAAAACGAGCTGTAGCCAGAGCCAGACGTAACCACTTACAGCCACTATATGATAGGTTGGAAACGTCTGAGGGGCAAAAGCTCATTTATAAGTTGGCTCGTTCCAGGATTAAAGCGGCACAGGACATCTCCAAGTGCCGCTGTGTCAAAGATCCTGACGGCAACCTGTTATGCGAGGACCTCGCGGTGAAGGAGAGATGGCGCTCTTATTTCCACGAGCTGCTGAATAAGCAGCACAGAGAAGTGCAGCCACCGGACCTCCCTCCGAATCAAGGACTGGTGCCACCGATAACGCCTGACGAAGTCCAGTTGGCTCTTCGCCGCATGAAAAATCGGAAAGCTGTCGGAGCCGATGGAGTCCCCATCGAAGTATGGAAAGCTATGGGGCCTCGTGGGGTGGGCATCCTAACAAACCTATTTAACCGCGTATGGGACACCGGCCGGATCCCGAACCAATGGAGACGGAGTATCATCACTCCAGTCTTTAAGGGCAAGGGGTCTGTGCAGGAGTGTGGAAACTATCGCGGTATAAAGGTCATGTCCCACACCATGAAGCTCTTTGAGCGGATCGTCGACTCTCGGCTCCGGCGGGAGTGCATTGTTTCGGATTGTCAGTATGGCTTCCGCCCTGGTCATGGAACCATGGACCCTGTTTTCGCCCTAAGGATCGTGATGGAGAAATACAGGGCGAAGAACACACCTCTGCATTTCCTTTTTCTGGACATGCAGAAGGCCTTCGACTGTGTTCCTCGCATGATGATCCCGTGGGCGCTGCGGTCCAAAGGGGTGCCAGAAGTCTATGTTGACATTATCCGAGACATGTACCGGGATTCCGATTCAGTGGTTCGGACCGCTGTTGGTGACACTACACCCTTCCCTGTTACCGTTGGACTACACCAGGGCTCCGTCCTTAGTCCGTTTCTGTTCAGCGTGATACTGGACTCATTGTCCGAAAGCATCCGAGATGCGCATGAGCAGCCCCCGTGGTTGCTCATGTATGCTGACGACATCGCGCTGGCAGACGCGGACAAGGGACGGTTGGTGCAGCGTGTTAACATGTGGAAGGAGTCACTCGAGAACGGCGGTCTGCAGCTGAATGTGGGGAAGACTGAGTACGTGGCCTGCAACTCGACAGATCCCACCTCCGTCTGCATAGACGGTAACATGGTTGAGCAGACGGACCAGGTCAGGTACTTGGGATCTGTCCTTCACGCGTCTGGTGGCATCGATTGCGACGTCAGGGCACGAATTTCGGCGGCATGGGCCAAGTGGCGTGAGGTGTCTGGTGTCATTTGTGACCCTAAAATGCCGGTTAAGCTGAAGGGACAGGTCTATAAATCCATCATTAGGCCTGTCCTTTTGTATGGCAGTGAAGCGTGGCCTGTGCTTGAGCGGCACAAGCAGGAGCTGCGGGTCACGGAGATGAAAATGCTGCGCTGGATGTGTGGAGTTACGCGGAAAGACCGCGTTAGGAACTCGCGCATCCGCGGCAGCCTTCATGTCCGTGACATTGCAGACAAACTGCAAGAGTGTCGCTTACGCTGGTACGGACACGTTTTACGGAAACCGGCCACTTACGTGGGGAACAAATGTCTAGCCATGGCGCCTCCGCCCGGCCGGGGCAGACTGGGTAGACCCAGGAAATGCTGGCTTGACGTCGTAAGGGATGACATGCGTGCCAATGGACTAACCACCAGGGATGCCGAAGACCGAGCGAAGTGGAGGAGAAGAAGCAGGAAAGCGGACCCCGGGCCCGGAAGGGCAACCGGGACAACGCTAGGATGATGATGATGATGATGATGAGTAACAAGTAGGTACTCGTGCGTACATCATATTTTCCAGGAAAAGACATCAAAGCAAAACAAACATCACAATATAAGCTAGCGAGACGTTATCCTAAGTAGATACTCGTAAAGGTATTTTACTCGGCTTGTCAGTAACTATTTCAGAGCACGTATGTTTCAGTCCCTACAGATTTAGTGGCCGGAACCGAATCCCTATCTCGCACAGCAGTTTCTGAGGATACAGAGGCACGAGTGAGGAAAGCTTCATATCCTATTAATATTAACACGCACAAATCAATATCGAAGGACTAATCAAAAAGGGACCAGATCAGCCTCGGCCGGGTTATTGAATATTGACGTGAACGAGTTCCATCATAATTTTAATAGACACGAGAAAGACGTTCAGGGCAATATGGAGCGGCTAATTGATATTCGTCAGGTAAAGTTGGGCTCACAACTTGAGGCCGGCTTCGACAATTCCGCTGTTTGAGACAACTTGCCCGGTTTTTGAGACCCCAGGGACCGAGTTCGTAATTCCTGTTATTAGTAACTCCGACATCTGATAATTGAGTTATCATCGGCGCTTGTTATGTAAACTTGTGTAGCTTATGTTCGTTTACAGTTATAATTGATTCTGTTTTTAACCATCGCAGATTAAATCTGTTTGTATCGGAACTCAATCAGGAATGTTTCGATTAATTTAAAATAATTAACTTATAAACCAACCAATGTACTAATTAATATTGCTGCATTGCGTGCGAGTTTTTCATCATCATCATGTGATTTTTCAGTGATTCGGTTTCATTTTGAATTCTAAATGCTCTTTTCTGTTTTAGGTATCGTGGATGAGGAAACGTGACCTCCATATCTTGACGTCCCACATCTTCACATACACGGGTGACGCGCGGTTCAGCGTGTTGCACCCTGAACCCTCAGACGACTGGGACCTCAAGATAGACTACGTGCAGCCGAGGGACGCCGGCGTCTACGAGTGTCAGATTAACACGGAACCCAAGATCAACATGGCTGTCATACTGACGGTCGAAGGTGACTTTTTTTTGCTCACAAGTGTAGGTCAAGTTATATTGGAGATTCATTTATTTGTATACTGTCCAGTTTAGCTTGAACTCTCATTTTTAGTTGAATAAAAAGCGATTAGAAATGTTATTTTTAAATCAAAGTCAGCGTTAGTCTTAATGTTAGAATAGATAAAATTAATTCATCAGTCATTGTATCAGCGAGGGACTTTTCATTAATAAATAATCGTTACTAATTAAATCTCTAAAATATTAAAGAAATAAGCTTCTCAGTCTTCAAGTAAGCACTCAAAATTAATTCAGGGCTAATTAAAAGTGAACAATTTGTTGATTAAACACGAAGAATTGAAATTAAAGGTCGAGAAAATATAAGATAAATAATTCAAAAATCTTTGATTTATTTCTCAAAGAAAACAAAATTAACTTTATAAATATCAAAGGACACGGAAAACCTTCTAAATAATTAAATTAGATTAGTTCGCGATTTTTTCTTAGAAATACATGATAATATTATGCTGAGGGCAACGATAAAACGATTTGAATAACATTCATACTAATTCGTAATACGATACAGAACCTTTTGAATTAATTTAATAAACCTACAAATGTATTCTGTGCCGAGATAATTGAGTGTACGCGTGTAAAGCAGCATTATGGAGTCCATTCTTCTCTTTTTGAATTTGATTTTTAGTTAAAACTCCTACCATTAGTATAATTTTTGGAAAATGTATTCATCACTAATAGCCTTTACCAAAGATGTAATTCAGATATCATGTTAAGCCATCATAAGCCACTTAAAACAGCATTTCTTCAAACAACCAGTATTTTGTTACACGTATGTATGAACTCATTAGACTCAAACGGAATGTGTAATACGAATTGAAATTGTTCGTACATATTTTACGAAGGGTAGGTCAGGATGATCCTTGTATTACAAACAGGGTTATGAAAACCTAAATAAGATCTTCGAAAATAGCGAAAGGGTTAAATTGGCTACATTCTGGAAGAAATACAATATCCTTTATTGACTAGATCATTTTGGAAGTATTTTTTCCTTGATTTCGCAAAATGTCGCACTGACGCAAGTTGCTCCTCGACTATTCTTACAAACTACTTTACTTACATAGTGAAAACACACTTCAGAGTTCTCCACTCAAAACTAAAAGAAAAATATTAAAGAACAGGTCACAAGGAAAAACATCGGACCATTACCCATATCTAACAGGCTCATATAACGCGTATAAACAATATAAAAAGCCTTGGTCGTCAGTCCGCGAGATGTACAACGCTTGAAAAGTGACGACGCCGTAATCCGGCATTCATCTCTCGTCATATTAGTAGTGGGTGTAATGCCCGCGGTACAAAGTGGAGCACATCTATCTACGTCACGCGTGACGGACGCCCTTGGATCGCACGCTCAAATATTTTGTTGAAGTTTTATCGAAATTATGTTGCGATATGATTTTGTAGTGTGTGGTATGTGGTTGAATGCCTCCTAATTTTGTCTCAACTTGTTAGGTGAAAATACCTAATAAACGCTAAAAAATGATATTTCTGAATGATTTTCTGCAATTTTGAAATGCAGTTACGATAGCAAATTAATATTTATGTAAAAAAAATGTTTTAAACATTTTACCTTATAGTAAGTACACATTATTTTACACAGACATTTTTTACGTTTTCTACTTAGAATTTTGCTTTTACTCAAAACATTTTTCTAGTTTATTTCGTAATTGATTTAAGACTTGCTTGTAAATACTCAGCATTTTTGCGAGAAACCTTAATCACATTTTAGCTAAGACTAAATAAAAAACAGCTGTAATTTTATTTTGAATCTAAAATAAAGTGCATTTGTGAAATTTCATAGACCTCTTAAATAGACTATTATAGGATATTGATAAGCGGTTGAGATTTGAAGCCGGGCTATTGCAATACGTTATTGGTGAACGTGACTCGAGGGATATTACTTGTGTTAGTGAAGCCTTTTATTTTATAATAGATGGGAAAAATGCCGACCGCATTGTATGGCGGTGACAAATGAGAAAATGAGATGAAACGCGATAAATAATAACTTCTTGATTCACGCCATTACCCAATAATTTTTAAAAGATCTTTATTTTAATGCTTAAAATCAGATTTTATCAAAATAGTTCTAAGCGAACTTTAACTGTCGCAAAGGGGCCATTATTGATAGCATTTAAGTAGGTACCTAAAATAGGCAATAAATGTTGGTAGAAGCAGGTATATTCCCGGTATTGCGAATGCACGTATATTAACACCTAAGTTTCGATAATAATATAAGTCTCACTCGTTTAGACGACTTCAGGGCACTGAGAAATTCTTTATAGATACTATATTTTGTCTGACTCCGAGAATTCACGTGTACGAGTACTCAAAGTAGTAGTATTTGCTGAGCCAATCTCGAAGATACTTTTCGAAAATACCTAGTACATGCTTAAATAGCGTTTTGTTGACATACGTGTTTTGAGTTCTAAGTTTTTTACTTTGCTTATCATGTCAGTCACGATTTTCATCGCAAGCATAATAAAAAATATAGTAAATATTATGTATCAAACTAAAGGGCACAACAGTCTGTCAAAGTTGTATTTAATTAACTGAAACGTAATAAAAACGTTTATGATGAACATATGAAATTATATTAATTTTGTAATGAAAAACTTTGTTAGATGTGTTTCATTTGTTTTTTGATATCTATAAAAAGGTATGATGAAGATACTTCATTCTGTAAAAACATGGTACAAAAGCGTAGGTGTTGTAATAAGTAAGTGTTATGTAATATGTCTGTCATAAAGAAATCTATTTCCATTTTATGTTAGGTTTTATGTCATTAATTAATTAATTAGTAAAATAAATTATTCAAACTAAACATTTTAATGACCAATATTGTAGAATTTCCTGATCCATCTATTGACCAACCAAAACGGTCCCAATATAAATGAAGGGTGAATGGACCTCTACTTACTTAATATTCAAAATAATCCACAAACGAGAATCGTTCCGCCATCTATTCAAAAGGAAATTATTTGTAAAATCAGTGTTCTCGTGAATTAAATATGATAGCAAGTCCTTTCGGCCGAGACTGCAGTGTTCATTATTGATGATAGATACGACCAGAATATTTATAGATAGTCACCGGCTTTGCTCCGATGTAAACTAGGTTAGTTTGTAAATAAATAAATGCTGTATCAGTTGAATGGGAACATGAATTGGTTTAGGATATTTAGATGAAATATTCTGAGAAAATTCTACTCAATTCAATATTTAAGTGGTTATACACAAACTTTTAGGGCCCAAACCTCATCACAAACACTATTTTTATTAAAAAAGATGTTTTGGGTGTTAACAAGCCGATCTTACAACATAAAATACAGACAAAAATTAAAAATCCAAATCTACCTGTCTACTCGTTAAGTACCTATAGTTAAAAATACATTAATTACTAACCAGCTTTATATCTCAGCTAAAGCCATTAGCAACAAAAATGGCGCTGTTTTTTCATCCGATTATGAATCTTTACAATTAAACGCGACAGTGGGCCTTTTATAAAAACTTCTCAACAAAACGGCTCAAGGTCCACACAATTGAGTGGGTTCATTAAACAAATTGCTACGTAAAAGTATGTAATTTTTTGGTTACTTTCATAAAATTTAATTTTAAACAAAATAGGTCAAGGATTTTGTAAAAAGCGACGGTTTAAATAATCGCTGACGATAAATTCTTGTGAAAATATGACGTTAATCACGAGAAAGGCTATTAAAAGTGTTATCTGAAAACAGAAAACGATGTTGTGTTTAACTTGGCCAAACAAAGTATCGCTGTAAGCATTTTTAGCCTTGATTTATGAAGTTAATTGCAAACAAGCTGGCTAAACTTAAACATAGATTTTCTTTGAATTATGAAGGCATTACTTTGAGCGATCGACTTATAAAAGTATTTACCATAAATACACAAATTAAATAAATGAAAAAAAAAACGTAATTGCTTAAAAATTTTCCTGTCTAAAGACCACTCGAGGAAGCCAATTAAATATTCATTCATTTGATATTGAAGCCACATGGCTTGTCAAAGCGAAACCCATAGGTGCGTTCAAATCAATCCCCGCACGGTAGATCGATCTAAAAGTATTGGGACCCACCGATTATTCACGAGAAAAATATGAGAAATACTCTAAAGCTGGAGTTTCAATGGACTGAGGAATTCTTCTGTCCTTGTTCATGTGGCAGGATTTCTTTTTTATCTCGCAAATATGTCTTGTAAATGCAAATTGTTATGAAAGGATATTGTGTGGAGGTTTCGTTATTTAGGATAATGATCTAATCATATAGCTCAAGTACCTCAACGTCATTCCTGTAGGTATCAGGTTTTACAAAGTGACATTTCAAAATACATTTTAGAAAAAAAAAACCTCTGATAAAATAAAACCTCACTTCAAAACTCTGTTAAATGATTACCGGTGTAAAATTCAAGTCCCATAAAGAATAAAACAGAATAAAAATAAATATCACGAAGGCTCCATAAAATCAGTAACTGCTCAAACATGATCCAGTTAACTTTTTACGTAGCCTTCGACTGAACGACTCAATGTAGGTAATATATTCTTTTTTGCATTTTATTTTCCCTCAAAGGTCTCAGTTTTGGGCCAGCGTAATAATAATATCATTACTGTAAGGTAAGTTGCAATAAATAAATGCCATATGACGGCCTTTTGAAGTTGAACCTTACATAAATAATATCATGAATAAATAGTAAGAAATATTTTTCCAACGATAAAAAGGCACTGATTACGAGAATCTTTCAGAAAGCAGACTCTCAGAATTATGGCAGATATTTATTTTAAAATCTTATAGATTCACTTCCAAATGAGGACTGAATATTGTTTCGAATGGGTTTCCATCGCCAATTAGTTAATAATTAAATAAAAATGAAGACAACAAAAAAAATGTAAAATACACCAACACAGTTATATGAAATGCGTAAGGGCGCGTGTTCACCACTTAACTCATACGAGATAGTTACCCATGACAAGGTCGCTCTCACGCAGATTATAAAATAAAAAAACCATAACCCTTTTAACTGTACTGCAACTCGGAAAGTTTAGAGCACGCTGAATTGTTGTCACTTAAATTTTATTTCATCGTTATGAAACATTAAAAGCTTGCTCGTACAAAATAACTCTATTCGTGAAGTGTTCCCGCTCCGAGCTCCACAGCTTATGTTTTTAATTATAAAACGCAGATTATGAGCGTTCAGCTTAGGTATTTTAAATAGAAGGAGACTTCTAAATTTATTTTAAGTAATTTATTTCTTAGTTAGAGTGTAATAGTAGTAGATATTGCGAGTAAATTCCTTCAGCCAAAGTATTATTATCGAAATAAGTTACCAGTTTTACCGTTGAAGTGATAAAAAATGCAAGCAGTTTACTATAGAAAGATTCATGATGAGTGCTACCCTGACTTTTGAAGATACAAAAATGTCGTGGGTGTTGCTATTTTTAGTTTTCTTGTTTCCTTGTCAAGTCTATGAATTATCTTATTTTTCGTTCAAATTGCGAGGACAATGCCCTGCGCCTATCTTTTATCTTGGACATCAAAGTCAAGGAAGATAAATGTGATTAATTCAATGTAATTCTCTGACTCTTGACTTCATTTAAGACTCTTTATTAGAACAAAGAGGATTCATTTTTCTGAACTTTAGCAAATCTTGATAATTACCCAAGTCTACCTGTAACGCAATATTTAGATCAATTGACAAAAATATATCACAGTGAATCGTCACGGTTCCAGTATAACGCTATAATGCTTCATTTATCCGACATCTAAACGCCTCGCCATCCACAGCATCCTTCACTATTATCAAGAAGACGTCTAGCGTTTCAACAAGATAAATACGCTCGATCTATTCTATAAAATCCTGGTCTAGGACTCAAACTCCATTATCGATTACGTGACTTATGTTCCGGAACAAATCCGTTTCGTTCCCAAAACCGGTGTTGGCTAAATGAGCACAATTTTTTACCCGACTCGTTTTCATAGTAGCCAATTTGTTAGTGCACGCCTCGCCGCTAGATACGTCATGCGAGCCTCTCAAATTCACCTCACAGCCAATTACAGGGCTTGTTATTGTTGAAAAATGTCCGACAATGCCTCACTCAGCCTGCGCCGTGTAGTTTATGCTAGTTGCTACATTGTAGTTTAAATTGAATAAGTGCTCTCGGATGACACAATGAGTCTTGGATGTACTAAATAGGAACGGAACATTTACAAAATAATTTGATATCTAACTTTGTCTTGGCCTCAATAGTTATACAGTCAAGATTGAGCTAATGACCTTTTAGTACTTTGCTTAATATTTTGTGACTTGTCATTAATTAGTTATTGAAAATTTCAGTAAAATTTATAGAGAAACGGTGACAGTTAAGCCTTCTCCCAATTAAGAATATCGTTTTTAGGATAATAGGTTTACACGTGTTGATTCCAAGGATTAGGAAGAAATCGGGAAGACGTTAACCCGCCCACGCTGTTGTTGCCATGGTAACGGCATGGAGATTGTTAGCAACCAGAACCTGATATTGTTATTAAATGATGTTGATATTACTTTGACAAGTATCAATGGCCACTATTGTGTGAATATAATATATTAAGGCGGACGTGTAGTAGATTTTTCTGATCTGGTTATTTATTATGACCACAGTGTATTTTAGGGCGCAAGCAAAATTTCTCTTTTAAAACTCTTACGCTTTATGTAACCACGTAGATATTATGGTAAGTGCACACGTAGAAATGTTACTGTTCTACCCTATACAACGTTACTATGCACGGCGGGGTCCTAACTTGTCTAATTGCTGAGGTCTCACTAAACTCCCAACTTTAACTCATCTGAGACACAGTTTTAATTCTATCACGTCATCTCCCATTTTCTAGTCCCCAGACTTCTGCACAAACTGTGATTTGAATAATAAACACGGCGTCAAGGTCGTCTGCCACATCAATTAGAAAGTCGCTCCCAGTTCAGTAATTTCCATTCCATTGCTAAGTCTTTGTATCGCTAATTCTACCGAATCTAATAGTGCGCTCAACTCTTTCGATGCATCTCTGATAGGGTCACATGCTGTTTTGTATTCCTCGCCCTCTCCTAAGCTGTTGTCTTGTGAATTCCAGATGAGTCCCTCATCCCCGCGACCTCGGCCCCGCCCCGCTCCTCAGGTACCGGTTTCGTATCCTTCTCTTCATTTTTAATTACATTTTTCATTTGTTTATTCATTAGTACTTCATTATACTTTCATCTGTTCGTAGCGGCTTCATTTTCGTGTTTTCGTTGACAGCACGAGATGTTTTGTTTGGATATGATTAGATGGAGTTGGTTGGGCGTCCGGTGTAGCGCTTTTTGAATTTGCATGAACTCGGCCATACGTTGTCCATGCAGTAGACATTGTCCATGTCGGTCGCCTCCATTCCTACAGTAAATACCAACAGATGCATGGTTGTCAAGATCAAAAACATATCTCTTAAGTCAACGGTGAGAGTAAATATTGCCGAAACAAAATTAACTTGAAACTCAGCCGACGAGCTATTACTGTCAAAAACTGTGCCGCAGAAAGCAGAATAAAATTTTATTGCCAACATCCAAATCGGTGGGTTGCCATAATAAAAATAAACGTTTTAGTCGTTACGTCAACCAGTGTTTGGAATTGAGTAAGTTAGAGAAAGCCATAATGCTAAGTTAAACACTTTTTAAAGTCAAATTAGGTTTAGGCGAGGTGGAATTGGCTCGGCTCGGCTTTTAAACTTGCATCATCATTATTGTCTTGCTCAAGTAGGCTCTCAAAAGAGTTATAAAAGGTTTGAGACTAGGCGCTGGTGATTTATCTGCAATTCAAAAAATGGGAGGGAAATAAAGCATAAAGTAAGAAAAACTAAGTTAAAGTCTGAATGGATTGTGGCTATGTTTTTTGCACGTGACTGTACCCATAAAAACTCATTGTACGAGGACTTGTTCAATTTTAACAACTTAAATACCGTTCGTTGTTAAAACCCCAGTCGACATACCTAAATGTTACTAGCTTCATTACCTGAGATTTGAAAACCTTACCTATGAACCCTGAATCCCTATTTGCATACAATTTGTAAATATGCAAGCATTTTCTCGTGTCACGCGTGTTAGTGTACTGTGTACTTTATGTTATGTAGTGAAGGTTCTGTTTCGCTTGTTGCAGCTGCGGCGGCGACCATATGGGGCTCGCAGGACGTGTACGTGAAGAAAGGCAGCACAATATCGCTGACGTGTTCAGTGAATGTGCACTCGTCGCCGCCATCCACCGCCTCCATTTTATGGTAAATCTTATTGTTCGTTATATTTACGTGGACGGCAACAATATCTGCCTTTATGTTTGCCTGGCTTGTACTCGTAGACTTTGAAGAGCCTTTTGGGCTTCTTATCTTTTTGCCTCTTTGAGGAATTTTGGAGGAAATTAATGTTTGTTCAGAATCTTGAAGTTATGTACTTGCTAATTCATTCGAACTTGTACATACATAAGAAAAATAGTGTAAAATCACATTGACTGTTTTTCCCTCTATAAATCACATTAAAACTTCTAGACAAACAAATTCGTTATCACAATACCAATGAATAAAAGCCAATTTTGATTCAAGTAACTAAATATCGATTTTAAAGTTGCGATTAGATTGCCACTATTCTTAGAATAGTAATTAATTGATAGACAAACGTTTGAGACGCAAATCGAATTAGTCATAGTATTGCACAAGTTCAGAGTAGTGTTGTCACACTAACTTGCTCATGATATTATACTTCATTGTATTGTAGGTACAACTTTGTGGCAAACGGACTTCATGCTATAATTCTCTGCCAATAATACTATTTTAATATAGTCAGATTGTTAAAAGAAAATTAAGAACTTCAGAACTACTTAAGTTAAAAATGTAACATTTTACCGATAAGCATGTAATACCATTTTGCAATAAAAGAAAGTTCCGACGCCACAAATAGGAAACGGTTTGCTTCACAGTCACAAGATATCCGTTCAAAAAATCCCTAATATGTATTTTATTTCAGCAGAAAAATCTACTTTCAATCTTCATTTCCACCAGTATCAAAATCCAATCTCATTTCAACATACTCCTCCCCACCAGGTACCACGGCAACTCAGTAGTAGACTTCGACTCCCCCCGCGGCGGCATCAGCCTGGAGACGGAGAAGACGGAAGGTGGTACTACCAGCAAGCTGCTGGTCACCAAGGCCGCGCTCACGGACTCCGGGAACTACACGTGCGTGCCGAATAACGCGCACCCCGCCTCTGTGTCTGTGCATGTGCTTAATGGTAAGATTCTGTCAAGTATTCAAGGGTGCATCTACACGGTGCAAGTACATGCATCTAAAAAACGCGTATATACCAAAGCAAAATACTCACCCGCGTGCTTGTCATTTGTCACTTGCGCGTGTTAACTTGCTCCAGCTACATGCACCGTATGGACGCACCCTAAGGACTTTGTTCTGATTAAACTGTTTTTACGCTCACTCTTCACCAATGGTATATATATAACAACAGCGAAGGCATACAAGGCAATATGAAAATTTATTAGAATCGGTTTATTTTTTGGTGTAAAAGCGGAATCGATTACCCAAACTCAAGTTTCGCATTTACATTTATTGCCTGTTTATTGCTGCTCGACTTGGTTGTATAATGTGGCTTGTGTGTGTAGATAAACAAGTCGATTCTAGCAATGTTAAGTTTTAAACAACTTTAGAGACTACCATTATCACCTGAGTCAAATTCACAGACTACACGTTTTATAACTGGATGATGATGATGATGAAGCTGTTACTTTAACTTAAGTTATGGACGTTCTTATAGCAAGGACAGTGACTGAGGGAGATGAAGAATCTACTAGAATTCTTGTTACAATAATATCGTGTACTGTTCACCCAGGCGAGCACCCAGCAGCAATGCAGACGAGCAACCGCGCGTCGTCCTACCTCACGTCACAGCTGAGCTGTGCGATCGTCACCTACCTACTCTCGTCCGCCATCTGCAGATGATCGGCCTAGCCGCCGCCAGCCAGGGCTCGGAGCATCTCAGTTATAAACCTTACATTCCATACAAATAGAGTCTAATTTTGTTTGATTGATGATAACAGATGTTGCTTCTATGATCTCCCACATACAAGCTCATTTAGAGTCTTGTGTAACGTGGTTCGAGAAACATTCCTTAATTTTTGTAACGTTCGACTTCTCTCGATCTAATTACGTAACTGGTTATTTGATTTGTATAATTAAATGTACAAATCCTTTCAGCGTATAATACAGTTTCAATATTGAAACAGGACTTGATTCTCTTTTACTGGAAGCACAAATATCAGTTTATTTTGGATAAATTGACTTCCAGTTAAAATACTCTTTTTTTAATAAAGTTGTTTTCGTATACTACATGTTAAATTGTGTTTTATAACAAAAACAAGAGCTCCAACCCCCAAAACGTTGTAGGATTAATATTAAACTTAATAATAGTATTAATTTAGGAAATGTTATTGAAATAATTGTCACTTTTGCAAAAAATAAATTTGTGATCGTAATGTTACGCGGCAGTATTAACTTATTATTTATCTAATTAAAAAAATAAAAATGAAATTTAAGTTCGTTTAAGCTCGTTTAACAATGCTCATATAAATGTAAATTTATTTACAATTAAGTAATTATTTTGCTGATGACGAATTATTATTGAACAAACAAACTGAATGTAAAACATTTTTTGTAAATAAAGTAAACTATACGTAATGATGTAGAATAAATAAAGTTTATATCAGATCGCATTGTAAATATTTCGTATTGTTGTAAATACAAAATATACGAGTTTAATACATAAGATTGGATATTATAGTACTAGTCGTTCCACCACTTGAGTGGTGAAAAACTGTTTTCTTATTTTGTTCTTAGAACAACTTATTTAAAATTATCAAAGCCACTTCCCATCGGAAATGGAAAAAAAATATGAAAGTAATAAGAAATATTTCAGCGTAACAATAATAATGCTTTCAATCATTGGTTTTTATTACGAATCTATAACCGACTTTGCGTGCAATTTAATATTTTTCTAACAGGAAAAACAAAGATTCTTGCATTATATTATATAACATTTCTTTCAACCTTATGTTCGATTACTCACACAAATTACTGGAATGTTTATTCCTAAGCAGAGTACACACTAATTGTTTAAATTACGCAGCATGTTTCGTAAAGACTCAAGACTGTGTTTGACGCAAACAAAACCGCGCCAGCTTCACCCTCGCACCCTCCCCGCCCCTCCCACGTCTCGCCTGATACGTGATTCACCTGTGGGTGTTGCAGTGTCAAATAAGTTTGTGTCGAGAATTCTAAACAGGCCAACAAGCCTACAGTGAAACTTCCCCTTTACACGCTTACGCAAGCTACGCCAAGCCTCGCCTTCCCATCAAACTTTTTCTTTCTCGCAACAAACGTTTAATAAATACACACATTCCTGTAACTGATGAGAAGTGGCTTCAAACTGTAATTACTAGGGAATAACGACAAATAATTATTAAGAATCTATTGACTGTTTTCCACTAAAACTTTTATGTATAAACTGAATTTTCATCGCAGGTAATAGAATTTAATTTTCATGTTAATCTAGATCCGCACTGAGTCAATTTACGCTGCGTAAAACGAGACTTATTAGGTTTACGGCGGACTAAATTTGGGGTTATTTAAAGCGGAGTGCCTAATTGATTTTGTCGCGCAGCTCGTTACTTACGCGGCGTACATTGTGCTCTCCGCGAGACGCGACGCGCTGCGGCGTGCGGCGTCACGCAATGTCATGCGGCGCGACGACAACTGTTGACTTTTTCCATCTTCTTGTATACTTGTAAAGTAGTTTAATACTGAAATATTGCGATAGTACGGTAGCAGAAATATACCTAGCTATGTTCCTTTAAATAAAGAGTAGTATGATGTTATTAATGTAATTCGTCGACTAACTTATTTGTACGGTTGAAAGAACGGGACGTTTTTAATAGTGGGTATTCATGTGAATGCCCAATGATTATATTGAGGTTGATTTTGTTTCTTTTGTATCTTGTACATAAATTGTAATAAGAAAAAGGGAGTATTAATAAATATTATTAAAAAGTCTGCCTTTTATTTAATCGAATACCTCGAGGCCATTAGTAATAGGATCGCAACGAGAGCGACTCGCTAAATTATAAAAAACATTTTGATTTACGGATGATACAAATTGATGTTCGTTCTGACTTCAAAATAATAAACGTGTCGCTAACATGATATCATGTGGAAACCAATTTGATATATTAATGATATTCGTTTTTTTTTGCATTGAAACGAGATGTCTGAACATGTTACCGCAAAATGAAATCAAATTCACCGCATGTGAAGCACTCACGTGAACATCTTATTTGCTTTCTTGTAATAAAATCGCATTAAAACCAACTCAGGAAAAGCGATTTAGTACAATAATAAGCAAAAATATATCTTTACTCTTTTGAAGTGGAGTGCCAATCTCGGAAATTATATTTTTTCCTTCATAATCTTGCTAAGTACAATATTTTCTTTAGGAGAAATAAAATCTGGGGTGTATCAGCCGGTTGGTACCTTTTTAAGCCGTCGTCGGAATGTGATGACACACGCGCGGCATATACTTAGGTCGACGGATTACCGGCGAGTGTGCACCGGGCTTTATTTTACTTTGTTGAAATTTTGTAGGAGTCTCTTAATCTCGTGAACGGGGATTTCAGTATCGGGATTAAGATTGGTGATTTACGGCGCTCTGTGCTCGTGAAATATTATTGAGACTCAGGTATGGTCATTCGTTCCTGTAAAGTCTATGTAGATCTAATTACATTGTTGTATCCACGAACTGTGTTATCCTTCAATTTTGCAAAAACCTTTCTTTTGTGAAAGTTTCAGCATCCAATTTAATATACCTTAACCTAACTCCGAACTCTAGACACACTACATTGATTCATCCCGACGAGTGGACAGCAATAGACAGCCGTACAAATAATTCGGCACCGGCTATCTAGAATGTTCGACCGAATAAACATGGCTTGTTCGCACAAGATTGCACAAGACTCTAGTCTACTGCACAAAGATGCCGCACCTGGGGTATGCAACAGACCAGCTTAAGAACAGACAATCCAGGACAAGAAAGGGAAGGTTGAAGTAAGAATGATCAACAGCACCCTCAAACGAAAGTAAAGAAAAAAATCTGAGTTAATCCAGCGAAAGGATTTACGACATAATTATATGTGTAACGAGAATAAATGAGTGATTGCCTGGAAATTGCGATGAATCCTATCAGTTTATAAAGTAATGTTGAGCGAAAAATAATTTTACTGTGCTTTCTAATAAAATTGGTATTACATACCTAATTTTCTTACCTACTTGTTAAGGAACTATTTATGTCATCGGTAAATTCTTCGTTACTTTAATACTACGATAGTAGCGCTCTACAAGCCGTCTTTATACTCGAAGGCACCATAATGCAACTTGAAACTGCAGAGTATCGCCTGGGAGATTGATGAATATTTCCATTATTGTATTTAGCAGGCATTGAATAGATATCCACGTTTCTTTGTGTTTCATGTCCAACGTAGATTAGAAAAAGTGAGTACATAGAACAACCTTAATTTTGTGGGTGAAGTACTTCAATTATTTACGAGCAAGTAAGAATTCACTAAGTTTACAACAATTTAGATGCATGCAATAAAGATGGCAGGTAGAAGAAATACATTGACTAAAACAAACTTCACAAAATATTTACGGTAACTAAAATATTACCATCTCTCACTTAAAACTAAAAACCACTTGATACCATTTTAACGCTGTAAATTATGATTATTATCATAAAATCACATTTTCGCCTCGCTGCTCTGAAGTTGATATATTCCAGTAGATATTTCACAGTGAAAAATAAGCGTAACTTGAGCTAAGTTAAGTTGCAACTTGACTGCAGGCGGTTTAGGCCAGCGCCTGATAAACTTGCCGTTACAATATCATAACTTAATGTGCTTCTAAGTATATATTTCTAAGTAAATCCTCCTTTTATGTTCGATATTTTTTAGGTATCATTGTTTCTTAAGAGCCGTAAAAGTTTAGCAGTTATTGTAACAAATACAATAACTGCTAAACTTTAAGAGATCTTGATTTATTTCTCTTATTTTGTATAAAAATACCACCATAACACTAGTCCTTACAGTATTAATTATAGAAAGAGGTAAATTGAAGATGATCTAAAATGTAGGTACTTCAAGCCCCGAGAGTGGGTATAAACTACTAGAGCTGATCTATCAATTCATGTGGATAGCACTCAGCGAAGGGCTCTATCAAAGCAAGTACCCTCAAATCCTCTTTAACTAATAAAGGGATCAATAGTCTATGAATAAACTGATAGCTCAAGTGTATTATTTAGAACCCTAAATACTGAGAATATTTGAGTTTGGGAGTTCAAAAACCTTTGAAACTTCAGTTGCAGTAAACCCCTTTAGGGTAATATTCAAACCACTTTTGTGTCAATCTAGCAAGTCTTAGCAAATGTTTAGTTTCCACGCCTATACACACACACGATACGATGATTACCTTTTGACCATCATACTCCAATAACGTCTGGCTAATATTCAGTCTAGACGTATAATCAGCCAGAATATTTATTTGCTCATCTTTTGATCAAAAGAAAACTCATTAAGTGCTAAAAGATAAGGATTTACGTTATGACCACATGCTCAGTCTTCAATAGGATAAAACGTCACAATCTCCGATTATTTACTAGCGTCAAATGCGATCGAAGAACAAACAGCCTACCCGGGAGTGTAACCACGTTACAACAATCCCTAAAGCGATTGGGGCGAAGTGTTTGCTTGTCGCGGAATAATAAGCCGCGGGGCTGCCCGGGGGAAGGTTGAGCTGATGACGTCACGCCGGCCAGCGTGTTTGACGTCATTAGTGACGCGAATTGTTTGCTCAGGGCAGCGGTTGTTTAGCTCAACTAGAAAACCGATGATAGGTGCTTTCCGCTTCAATTTAGAATCTGTACAGCAAAATTTAGGAGTTTAATTCAATGCGTTCAGAAATTCTGATAAAATAGCACTTATCAACCTAAATTTTATTTTGCTACTAAGCTTATAATCATTAAGATTTAAGGGGGAGGCCTATGTTCAGCAGTGGACGTCCTATGGCTGAGATAATGATGATGATGATGATGAAGCTTATAATGAATCATTCATATTTTAATATTTACAAACATTTCTAAAAATAAAATACTATGTAGGTATATACAAAACATATCATCATCCTCCGAGCCTTTTCCCAAGTATGTTGGGGTCGGCTTCCAGTCTAACCGGATTCAGCTGAGTACCAGTGCTTTACAAGAAGCGACTGCCTATCTGACCTCCTCAACCCAGTTACCCGGGCAACCCAATACCTTTTCCTTTTCGTTGGTTAGACTGGTGTCAGACTTACTGGCTTCTGACTACCCGTAACGACTGCCAAGGATATTCGATGACAGCCGGGACCTACACTACACTACTTTAACGTGCCATCCGAAACACAGTCATTGATGTCTAAGATTTACTTAGAAAGTACATACAAACTTAGAAAAGTTGCATTGGTACTTACCTGACCTGGAATCGAACCCGCGCCCTCATACTCGAGAGGTTGGTTCTTTGCCCACTAGACCACCACGACTATACAAAACATAAAAGCATGTATAATCCAATTGATTTGGGCGATCGAAAATTGACGTTCATATCGGTAGCTAGTCTTTATCAATGGAAAAATCCTCGAGCTCATATACCTAATATGGTTTTTATCATCACTACACCATCGTGTTACTACGTGCATACTACATGCTATATTATTTATCAGATACAAGAAGATTCATAGCCATAAAGTATAATGTGCACCGTGAAGAGACACCTGAGCACCGCGCTCCTTCATATCAAGGACTATTTCGAGACTGCACCTTCCAGAAATGACAAGACAAAGGACAAGCAAATTACTCCTCCTTGGAGCTGAGACTCAAGAAAATATGAAAGGTAGACTTCCAATGATTTTTCACTGGCTTCATGAAAATGTAGGTGCGTAAGTATATTGTGTTTATTTCAGTATTTTTACTGACATATACAAGCTATCGTGTTGCTCACATTTGTATGGAGATTGGATCGGAACCACAACATGTCAACAGCAGAATATTGTATTCATAAGAAATTCTTAAATAATTCCTTTGATATTATTTTTTCTCAAGAAATAAATACAATATGGGCAGGCTTTCATCACTGAATATTACAAACAATCTTTCTACATTATAAGTTGTGACCCCAAGAAATTAGTTATCATATCATATCGTTTACGTTTTTGCATTCCATAATGTACGTTAGGTGGTAGTGATAGTCACAATATTATGGACCCTGATGGGCACAGCAAAATAATTAGAAGAGAGGAAGGGGTTTAATGTAAGATAGTAGAAGTATATTATTTACATAGTTATTTAGTCAATTTACCAATACATAAAGCCAAAGTTCAATCGCTGGCTTAGCACACGCTATGAGGAGTCTGAACTAATAGATTAACGGACATAAACACCCTGTATTTACATATATAGAAGCAGTAGACTGACCGGACAGAGATACTTGGAAGGCCCCTTTGACTGACAAAAGTAAATATTATCTATACTAATATTATAAAGCTAAAGAGTTTGTTTGTTTGTTTGAACGCGCTAATCTCAGGAACTACTTACTGGTCCGATTTGAAAATTTCAGTGTTAGATAGCCCATTTATCGAGGAAGGCTATAGGCTACTTTTTATCCCGGTACGGGAAGTAGTTCCCACGGGATGCGGGTGAAACCGCTGGCAGAAGCTAGTTCTGTATGATATGTATGGCTGTCCTTGTCTTGTAGTATCAGTTTAAATATGATGATGATGATGTTGGCATTTGTTTGCACATTTCAATTGTTTATTAAGTTGAGGGTTCACTTATTTCCGAGGGGTGTAATTTATTTATTGTTCACTTATCTCAGACTTTGATAGAATGCGAATTAGTTACGCTCATACACTTTCATCAAATTATTCCAGAGATTGGTTAAAGTAAGCTAATGGTTTTCATGTCACTCCTACGGAGAGCCGCTTTCGCAAACTGACTGAACAAAATTGATTTGGTAAAAGTATTCCAAAAAACGCCGTCGAAAATGTTAAGTTAACATCAGCTGATCGATTGAACAACTTAAAATAAACGTCATCAATCAACTGTCTAAGAGTTTCCATTTCCTCTCTGCAGACGTTACTAACGAGGTTTATCGTGGATTTTCTACAAATATAGGAATTCTCGAGAAATTTTAGGCAATATCAGCGCTCAGTCGCTACTTCACGTCGAGAAATAAGATCAAAGACAATCAAATTCCTTCGCCCCCAAATAACTTCTTTATTTCACTTCAAGTGGCTGTTTATTCTGAGTCCCAATGTGACATCATGATAAATAATATCTACGTCTCTACTGTGACAGCTCTTTTACGTAACTAGATGTTATTTTATGAAAAGTGAGTCCAATAAAAAATAGAATAAATATGTCTTAATGTTTAGAATTCTCTAAGAGGTAACACGAAGACGTAATATCAGGTAATCAGGAAAATATAAATATTGAAGTCGTCAAATTTTTAACTTAGCTGAGTAGAAATACAACCAACAGACATTTATGTTTTAAAGTTTCCTCTCATTCCTAAGCTGATCACTTCTCCCAAAACGTGAGCACAAACGTAATGAAGAGATACATTGCAGTACATGCACGTTTCGATGACACCACGTACCGCTAGCAAAACTGCAGCAATTTACTTATATATTCAATTAATACTAAGAAAAATTTCAAACTATGTATGTATTTCCACACGGTAGACAGCTCCAAAAAATGAAGGAGATTTTTTTGTTGATGTTATGCAAAAAGTAAGAGTTATAAGCGACTCGCTGCTGGCCGTACACCGCAGGAGGGAGGGGGTAAACAAAAAGCACAAAAGCAGCTAACCCGCGGATGCCGCGGCTTCGGGCCCCACAACTCTCCAAATTGTACCCCACACTAGCCGACTCCACAGAATGCCAAACGAAAAAGTTTTGCCTTTTATCAACAGGGGAACACGCGAATGTAATCATTTCGAAAAAGGCCAATTTAATTTTCTACTTAACGGGTTAAATTTTAATAAATCTCCGCGCGGTGGCGGTGAATTTTTTATTTTGCGGTGTTGGCTGTATGGGAACCGTTTGTAGGGAAATGTGTCGCCCATCAGCCACTCACTGACAAGTTAAACATAAATATATTTGGTTTGTTTTATCTCCAATATGGAAATACTGAATATTAAAAATGAAGAAAATTAAACTACACTTATCACAAAGCTACATTATCACATGCAAAGTACTAACAATAATGTTCTAAAAATAATAAGCACGCCAATTTTCCTTTCTACACCAAAGCAAAAGGTTAAATACCTGACACATAAAGAACCAACACCTAACACGCACACGCCATATTCTTAAAAATAAATAAAGTAATATTATACCGGCTGGCCGAAAATAAGGATTATTACATAGAATAAAAACTGCGGGTACCATTAGCACTGAAAATCACAAAACAGTAGGCTCATACACATTATCCCTATACTTCATGTTGTAATTTCGTGAATTACCCAAAATACCCGTTATTATGTACCGACCCTTAGGTTAGAGGTGCTACACACGAAAGGGACCGCACGCAGCGACGAAATTTTGTATTTATTTATTTCTGTATATTTGAAAGAATAGGTACTTGTATTTTAATAATATTTTTGTTAAAAAAGCAATTTAATTAAATTTTACACTCAAGCTTTTATTTTACTTGACTTTTCAGATCGAAGCCAAAAACAAAAATATAAACCTAACTAAATAGCACTAACCGTACATTTGAACGTTGGTATTTATTTACAAGCGCTGTACAAAACAACTGACAAAGAGAAATGACGTAAAAAATACACACGTTACAAGATTAATGTCAAATGGTAGGTATTGCTGTTTTGTTTGTCGATATATCGGGAGGAGTTCGACGGACGCTTGATGGATTAGTGTCCATCGCTGCGTCGGCTGCCGATCGCAGCGATAACGTGCTCATGTCGCTTCCATGTACTTCCAAATAAATCGACAACTATCGCATACAATCTGGGTGTGCTTTATAACAAAAATCTTTTGGAAAAGAAGCCAAAATAACGGATAGTTTTAATTTTGCGATACTTTTGCAAACTTAATTTCGCTTTTATAATTGTTCTCACTATCTATACTGATATTATAAAGCTGAAGAGTTTGTTTGTTTATTTGCTTGAACGCGCTAATCTCAGGAACTACTGGTCTGATTTGAAAAATTCTTTCAGTGTTAGATAGCCCATTTATCGAGGAATGCTATAGGCTATATATTATCACGCTAAGACCAAAAGGAGTGGAGCACCAATGAAGAATGTTTCAAAATCGGGGGATATTTTCCTATTGAGGGAGCTTACGCTGCGTGCGCTGCGTAAACGGTTAAAGTTTCGCAAAAATCAAGTATCACAGAATTGTTCCCCTTTAAAAGTTCTAAAAAAAGTCTGCGGCAGCATATGTCTATCTTTTAAGGTTAGCTCACTATAACCTTTTTTGTGCTAATCAAATTCGTTCTAAAATAATGCATTATTTGCGAAGAGGTTTTTTTTAAATATGATATTAATCCTTAACCAAATAAATACATTATTCATAACAAGTATTTAATTTAAAACAAAATTGCCCTTTACGTCATTCGATTTAATGAGTATCTTAGGAAATATTATAATTTTAAAATAACTCAGCAAAATAATAATCGAGTACTGCGCGCACAATGTGCAAAGTATATGAGGGGGTTAGCCCAAAGTAACTATTCCACGCGGACGAAGTCGTGGGCGGAAAGTAATGCATTTATATGTTTTTCATGCTCTCAAAGGCACTTGAATGCGTGGCATTTCGAATATCAGCGACAGTCGATGCGAGTTAAAAGCCAGAGAATAAGACCAACGGTTTACTGTTAAATTGGTAAACAATTGTAATTGGATTGCAAAATATTTGTGTTCAGCAGCATCGGGAATCTGGATTGTTCCTACAGCAAATTAGCTGTACCGTAAGCTTTTCCTGCTACTTTTAGAGGTAGTGTTTATTGGTGATATTTTTCAATTGTTTAATAATTAAAAATGTTTTTGACGAATACAAGCATGCATCGTATGAAAGTTAAACATAGTTAGATTTTTGACTTTGATAGACACGTACAAAAGTTAGAACAAAAGGATCAACATAAGATTTAAATATCGTAAGAAAGTAATCTTCCTTACCAAGTGAAGATATTCGATTACCCCACAGAATGGGCCATATTGGAGCTTTACGGAAATGTAATCAAGCTGACCATGGGCGGGTCTGTGGGACAAAAAGGTCACTTAACCAAGATCACAGCCAAGGTTAACATCGGTAAAGGTAGCGAGTTTTTGCTCCAAAAGGAACATTACTGAACATTATTTTTTGTGCAGCTGATGATACAAATCTACGATGTTTGCAACACATTAGCGTACTGGTTAATGAGTTCCTTTAAACGACTATGTCAGTTTTTGGAGATGCTGCTTAGAAAACTATGAATATTTTCATTCCATTTTGTTCAATAAATCAGTGTGTAATTTAAATTCTTGGTAAGGATTCATCCGGGTACAAGTGTTTAATTTTTAGTGTAATATACAATAGGACCCGTAAACAAATAAGTGGAAAATTTGTGGACATGACGGTACCACTTATTTACCTCATCTAAAACGACTACCAGAACACATGATACTCCATACTGAAACACAAAACGCGCGTCAAAACTCGTCTGTAGCGCCTTACGGCGAGTTCGCATTTGATCGGGCCTCAGTCACGCGATCCAGCCATCTCGTCCAACCATTGTTCTGCACCCTGCCTAATTATAACCGACAACTGACGGCTATCGCTCCTGACACCACCACTTACAATTACTTGGAAACTGGGGGGTACAGGAATCCGGGGGTCTCAACCCTCAAGGGCTATTTCTGATTCAACAAAATTCCGCTAGTGATGACATGAAAGGTGATAATTAAGCGCGGTCGCCGTTTTATCAATTATTTTCGTTGATTCTGTATTGTGTTTTTGAGGTTGAATTTTGTTTTTTTTGTAATTGGCGATTACTGAATTGAAAGGGTCGGGTTATTCTTTTACTTGGAAGCCATTTCAATAAAGTCTGCTTTATTTTATTATCCAGATCATTGTATCATATCAATTTTCACTAAAAGATAAAAAAATATATGTAAGTCTGATTTATCATCAAAATATAGCACCAACGCCGTCGCCATCTGCACCTGAAGTACCTGTCACATTTTTTTTTATTTATTTATTTAACAGTTTATACACACACACAGAATACAGAGAAGAAGAAAAATAGAACAGATAGTACAAAGGCACAGCTTATTTCATTAGAAATCTCTTCCAGCAGGCCCGTTATGAGAGATTTCCGCTTTAAAAGTTTTAATTGTTCTTATCACAAGAAATTACTGTTTTGTTATCGTAAAAAACAGCCCATAAAAAGCAAATCAGAATGTTTTGACAGCTCAATTTAACACCTCATACCATTACAAACATAAAACCTTTTATAAACAAAAATTGATTCGTCATAAACACCGCGATGCCTTTAAAAACCAATAAAAAGCATCGCCTACACCCCGGAACGTATAATCACAACAAGGGTAATAACACTAAATCACATTATCACCCTTAAAGGTATGTATCATAAAGGTTATTATGGCATATCAAATGTAATGCACCAATCATAATTTCTTTATCGGGCGATCTGAATAACAAGTGAATGGTGTTCAATATTTATGTAGGTAGTGTTTACAGGGTGATGCTAACTGTGATTTATAACGGATAGGGGTGCTGACTAGGTGGAATATTTGGGAACCACATGATATTGCTTATTTTTAGTAGACACGTTTGTAAATAACTATTGACATAAGCGTTTCTTCCTCAAATAAACGTTTTTAGGCACATTTTTTATTCAAGTAATTTCCTAGTTTTCGGGTTTGCTAAATTACTGATAACCTTGTTGCGCAAGTATGACAACTGGCAGTAATTAAATGTTCAATCAATATTATTGACATCTAAAAAACATAAATACACGTCAAAAACACAAAACCCAACAAAACACAATATTTATCCCCTTACTTTCGTGAGCAACATATTAAGTCCTTTCACTGGTACACCAATAACAGTGACCGCGAGTCTCATAAAAGTGTCCCTTATGGTGACTGTAGTATGTACTCACTTGTGCGAACACCATGGAGTTTGTACTTGTATGGTGTTTATTATGGTGTTCGCACTTGCCTCGAGTTGTTGCTCGGGATTCTTGATGTGAAAACTTCCTTAGTTGACCCTTGCACTGTGCAGGGAATGGAATTGAACTGTTTGTAGGCATTATGTTTTGTGTTCTTACCAGTGTCAGTTCAGTGTTAAGCTAGTGAGCTCAATCATGTTTTTAGTTGCAGATTTACCTTCAAATATAATAAAATCTTTTAGCAATAATGTTTGCACATAATCCTTGCTTCACTGACTCTGCTACTCTTTGACTCTGGACAAACCGATTTTTACAATTTATAACATAGCTATACTAAATATATAAAACTGACAGAAATGTACATAGGTTCATGTCATTCTTACCTAATGTAAGAGTAAACACGTTAGCTGCACTCACGTTGGTATTGGGTGTCGGCAGGTGGGAGGTGCGCCCGCGGTCGTGTGTGACCGATAACTAATATAATATAATTTTGTCTGTTTTACTTTTTTAAGTTAATTGTTGACTGGTTAAAAGGCACAGCAATCTATCACTAAGTAGTCTATAAAAAATGGATCCAGTATTTCTTCAGAGAAGAGCGTTTGGGCAAACCAAGTCTTCAGCATTACAGAGCAGTTATTCCTAATTTTTGTTAAAGTTACGTAGTATGATTTTGATATAAATATATAATTCTGAGTTAATCTTATTCCTTACTGGAATAATTATTTTTTAGGACCCATTTACAGGACTTAAACCTAAGCACCTAAATATGTGCATACATTAGGTATACTTATGACAGGGAATCCAGAAAATAAAACGCCTTCATTGTAAGTAGTAAATTATGTTCGTATTATGTTTGTGTCCATAAAGCTAAAAGTGCTTTTCAGCGCGTTTTGATAGTCAAATAAACAGGCAGCGGCTAGCAGATAAACAAAAGCGCTTAGCTAAGAGTGACGTATGACGTATCACTGGTGTGATGGAGCTGTGACGTCATGGACTAAGTTTTTATTGGCAGCCGGCGGGTTTATGGCTATCTAACAGTTGACTTGAAAGACTATGGAGTAAGGAAAGATTTGGTTGTTTTTTTGGTAAAGAAGAAACAGAAGATATCCAATCGTTAAAAACCCGGCGATATGTATATTAGAGGACTCCAAAATGAAAAAATATTTTTACACAAGACGTTGATGAAAATAAAGTAAGAATTATACCGTACCTAACATATTACAATTTATTTCTCTCTTAGCAGTATAAGAAGACGCACTCGGGGTTGTATTTCAGTTGAACACGGTGCATTAATGTAGCATCCATTATGAATAAGTGCCAAATGCACTTACGGTGCAATAATTCATTTATGCATTTTAAAATGTGAATTTAGTAGGCACTGCGTATGTTTATACTTTAGTGCTTGGTTATAGTTTAACATCTAAAACAGTTTTAAACACTGGTATTCTTTACCAGTTTCAATAACATGAAAATAATGTTTTTTTTTTGCGTAAATCTTCGAAAAATTGTATATACATTTATTATGTAGTAAAATATCATTCGCTTGTATAGCATTAGGCGCGCGTGAGTGGGTATCAAGAATATTTGAGCGACAAGCGTTTATCTTTCGATCAGAATAATAATTCTTCACGCATTTACAGCTTACAGAATAATTTATAAGATTTCTTCGGTTACTTGAGTTATCTACTTTATGCTTCAGTTATCTTTCAATGCTGACATGGCGATGTAAATATGAGGGTACTAAAGGGCTTTATTTTATTACACAAGAGAAAATAAAATTCTAGTAAAGATTAAATTATGATAAAGGTATAAAGAATTTAGAGGTTCAAAAAATACACTCGATTTAATAATTTAGGATGATATTCTTGTCTAAACGATAACTTATTTATTTACATAGATATTTACAATACATATTAAAATAAATATCAAAAATTATCCTAGTAAAACAACTAAAAAGCGTCAAAAAATTCGTCCCTATCGCTGTCAACTGGGAGCGTGCCCAAGAGGCTGGCAGCATTACCTCGTTGGATCGCCATGCTGATTCTTTGTCCGAGGTAATAGCCAGCCTTCTGGTCACGAGAAGCGTCAACCAGCCGCCTAGACAGATCTTTAATAATTTTCGGCTAAGATTTTCAATTTTCTTTTAAGTAAGATTTGTCTCATATTTATTTTAGCTTTTCCCAACCATCTCGGGCATAGCTTCCAGTCTAACCGGATGCAGCTGAATACCAGAGTATTACATTATGTTAATTTTATAGTCTAAATGAATTATTGAGTACTAGCTTTCACCCGCATTCCGACGGACGGAACTACAAGAACGTACTATAAGTTTGGCCCTGTACAACAAAACCCACGCTTGATCATAAGCTGCAAAATATATAATCGCAGTCAAATATAACAATAGTGACAATTTCAAACCACATCTTCAAATTGAGTGCAACACAACAACATTGCATTTCTACTTCTATTCACAACTTCTCTCAAGTTCACAGCTTCAGTGGTGCGAACCAATTTTTGTCTCGAGCCGACAATACGAAGTTATCTTTCGATTTCACTCAGTCAGCTCTGTTTGTCTCGATAAACGCGACTTGTATCGAAAACTTTGTGCTTGCTATAAACACTGAAATTGCTGCCACTTCGCGAACACGATGTTATTCCGAACTGCTTCTGGTAATTACCTGACTTCAACTTGACTGACAATGTGGGTTTTAGGTGTTTTGTTTGTTTTAGGTTTGTAAAAAAGATGAGTTTTAATGTCAAGAAAGTAATTGTTGCAATGTGTAAAACCTTATTGATACAACTTTATAAAAATAATATTTTTTTTGTTATATTATCAGCACCCTCCTATTTTTTGTTGTTTCGTAAATCATATTTGAACAGCATTAAATGAAAAGTAGCTCCAAATGACACCTTATAATAGTCGCGCAATTCAACGCTCCTCCGAGCACAATACAAAAACGTAGAACCTCATTACCGAAATGTAAAGATCAACAATAGAGCCATCGAATGATAACAGGTTTTATCTCACATCAAATAGCAATCAGAGACTGAAAGCGTCCCGCTATCCTTTGATCCGGACTGCTTTGTGCCATCGCCTCACTTTTTGCCTGCTATCTAATGGACGCGCATTTTAAAATGCTTTTTTAGTCGAGAGGAGTATTAAGTAATTTTTCTGGCGCCAATAAAGTCTTTGTCGAGGCCACGATAATATGCAGTGTGAACAAACACCTCGGGCCGGATAATTACGTCATCAGTATCTTCTATCCAATCTTCTGTTTTGATCGGTTCCACGCAAATTACCAATATCAAACTACCTAAGTTATGATTGGAAAAGAAATTGTGTTAGTGCTGAATTCTAGAGAACTGGGAATGTGTTTTATAAAGTCTACGTTTTTTTATGAAACTCTGAAAATGTTATGAACCATCAAATAAAAAATTAATAAGCACGAGCACAACTTTCCATTTCTAATAAATGAAAAAGTCCGCAGTAACACGAATAATGTATAAACAATAGAAAGACGGGAAATAAGGCAGTATTATGTTAATATAAACAGGCACCTCGTCACAGGGTGAGTGACGGGACGAATATTTTGATTAAAACTTATGGAAAAACTCTTTGGGCTCCCGGCCTAAGAGAGGAGAGTCAGCGAGCTCGCGTGTGCCCGTCCCGCAGATATGAAAATATTATCAAAGTTATTGAAGGGTTACACTCGCAGGGTTAGCTGGACGTGCGATTATTGTAATTGGATGGAGCTGTTTATGGACTATAGGGGTTACAAGTGTGTGGATATAGGTCAATTTCTCGCACACAATTTTGGGATAAATTATGAATATGAGGGGACATTTATTTCTACGTTATGAGTTGAAAGTTGTTTTGTTCGTTGAGTAAGTTAAATATTCGTTAGAAAACAATATGTTACAATAATGTTTTCGAATTAATAATTTTAAATAAACATAAAATTCAGTTGTGATTCTTTAAGTACATCATTTAACCTAATTATGTTTTTAAAAATCCGAAAATCGATCTCAGTGGCGTGCACTTGGAGAGGCCTATGTCCAGCAGTGGACTGCGATAGGCTGATGATGTGATGTGATGTGTGATGTGATGTTTTTACATAAAGAAGTTATTTAAACAGGTTTTGATAACAAAGAACACTCTTGCACTAAACACTAGACTTTTTCTTATTTCGTAAACCAAAGTCCGACAGTAAGGAAGCGAGTCAACAATAAGTTGAAAGTGCGGAATACAAATCTGTGACTTAAGCCGCGCTCGGGACATGCCAACCAAACTTGTTAAAAATGTATCAATTTAACTTTTCCAAGATAACATCGGAGAGTTTGCGTACGCCCTTTGACAGACCGGCCTTCTAATTTCATATCGAAAAGTTCAATGATTAATCTTTTATGAAACAATTCATAATATTCTGGGGATTTTTGGCAATCTTTGGGACGATACAATCTGACGAGCGACGGGTTATATTAAACTTGAGGCCTCATACGCTGTTATTTATGATACCATGGATATTTTGATGGCAGATGCATGATCTACTAACCTCATTTCTAAATTGGAGTATATGAGACTATAGGAACAGCTCACATTATTTAAACGTAAATAAATAAAAGTGATATTGCATTGTACATAAGCTAATCAACCAATTGAGAGCCACCTGGTAGACGTAATGTCATACAATAATACCCACGTATGACCAGTAAGCAGATTATAACAGTTAGCTTCTGGCTAAGCTCATTAGCTGAAAATAACAATAGACGACCCTAATCCTCAACAAATCGGTAGTGTAGTTCACACGCCATATGCAGTTCATCAATACATTCACATACTGACGGACAGGTAGACACTGTCGACCTACATGCGTGATCAATACCACTATTTCACAAGCCATTAACGTCCTTGCTGGATGCTAATAGCGACCATAATTGAATAGCCCCATATGGAGGCAAGTTAAGCGTGTCGACAATGAAAGCAAATTGTGCTTAACTCGTAAATATTTTACGGTCGACGATACTCTAAGTCGCGTATATGAAATTACAGAACATCAACGGAGTTTTGATGACGTAACGAACGGTTGTCGTAAAAAAGATGGGGTTTTATTGGCACTAGATGTCGCTAGTGTTCTGGCATGCCAGGCCGCTGCCAGTCTCTGGCACTGTCGCTTTGTATGAGAGAACGTTTCCGTGAATTTTATCGACACTACTTTTAAATATTCTCGCGGAAATGTTGGCGCGAGGCCTGTCCGTTTAGAACGGACACTATTTCTTTTAAGAAGTGTTTTATTTACGTGAGCTAAACGTTCGTAAAAAACTACCGTACATTATTTTACAGTCTGGATTTTTCAGACTAGCATCCTATTTCCCAATATCTGTTAATCCCTGTAACGTCAAGCGCTTCACAGACAATAGGTATAAAGTTACGGACAATTATTCCTGCCGAACGTTGCAGAAGCTCACAATATTAGTCATTGGGCATAGAAACCGAATAGTACATGATTGGTGCAAGCCGATACATAGCCGTGGTCTCAGACTAGAGAGGCGCTGATTAACGAGCGAACCTCCTTTATCCAGTTGCCGCTTAATGGCGAACATTCGTACACAGGGTTGCATTGGGATAAACAATGTTTATTTCTGGTTAAAAAATCCTAACTGCAAATGTGGCCTGTTTTTGCCATATAAGATGGATGTGCCCTCCGCCTTTTTTAAGGACTGGATCCGCCCCTGACATTAGTAATAGTAGCGCCGGATGAAACATACCTATACGATTTTTTACCTATCTAGTGATATTTATTGGGAAATGCAATAACACGTTGACAATGCCAATATCTACCAAATAATCAACTCTAAACTTTATTGATATACCGAAACAAAGATGTAATGAAGGGAACAGCTCACATAAGCCTATTATAGAGCGGCGTACACTCGCGTGCAGATTAACGTGCTAATTATTTATTAACCTTCGATCCCATGGAAGAAGGAAAAATAGCGGAGATGCCGTAAGGAAGGTAGGTCAGGCGCCTTCTTGTAGGTCAAAGTGACCCGTACGTTAGGCGTGACCGTTCGAGTTCCTTGTCAAATCAAAATAAATCTGCCAAATCTATCAAAGATTATTCTCGATTGAATGGTGACTTTATTTTGATAATAATGGGCGGGTTTTATAAAAGGCATGTAAGGGTGGAGCTAGTAACGTTGCCCGTCCCCCAAATACCCGCATTTTGGCGCGTTTCTTAGGAAATTTTGCATTATGTCATTTCCGCTAGTAATGTTCTCCATGTTCAGTCCTTACATTATATCGAGTGGCCCCTGTGATGTGCATCGGTTTGTGGTCCTTCTGGGTAATACATTGAAAACCAGTGTATGACGCTGATATTGATAGTGTAGCGCTAATTAGGGATTTAGAGTTTGGGGTTTCAGTTGGACATCATTTCACGCTTCATTAGATTATATATCATACATATTTTCTAACGTATATAATGCAATAATCCATCTGGTTACATATATTGTATCGTTCAGGTGAAATACAGTTAGGGTAAATGAGCACTTTACAGTCTAAATTCATTTAAATAGCCATATCCGCAATGACCAACGACAATGGTATCTATTTGGCTTAAGTAAAGTTAAATTATTCGTAAATACCTATATAAAGTTGAAAGGAATTTCTTGTTCTTGCTTATGTAGTACCTAGAGTCCATGGATTTTTTTTCTCAATCCTTATGGTGAAAGAAGATTTCACCAAAAAAATGTATACGCGCAGACGCAACTCCACATCGAGCAAGTGTTCACGCACTAGCTTTCAATTTCCCGGTCATTTTAGAAATCATTGTACGCAATTTTTACTGTTTGAAGAGCGAGCAGAAACATTTGTGTGTTGAAATGTCACAGTACCACTCACCGTCGGATTTTTGCCCCTTACATAAAAATACATAATCTGTTGAACTAAATACACAAAAAAATATCAAAGTATCATTATTTCAACAGTATAACACACCAGTGGTTTTTCCATCGATCAGTCTCTCCTAACTGATCGGATATCACATAATCTATCATATAATCTATACTAATATTATAAAGAGGAAATCTTTGTTTGTTTGTTTGTTTGTTTGTTTGGTTGTAATGAATAGGCTCAAAAACTACTGGACCGTTTTTAAAAATCCTTTCACCATTCGAAAGCTACATTATCCACGAGTAACATAGGCTATATTTTATCCCGGTACGGGCAGTAGTTACCACGGGACGCAGGTAAAACCGCGGGAAAACGGCTAGTGAATAGTATTTTGATAATCTGACACGTCACCATCGATCACCTCCTAACCTTTGGTTAACTACGCGGGTTAGGTTCCACTATAACTAGAAGCGGTGAGTGGGCGGCTCTGCTATCTGATATTTTTAACCTAATAATGGATAAATACTTTTATTTTAAGGTTGAATAAATTGTAAAGGGCTTCAAAATCGAAAATCATTTATTCAAACTTGGCTGCAAAACAGCGCTTTTCGAAAGTCAACATTTTTTTACTTTTGACAGCCTCCAAAACGCCCACCCTTTACCACTTCCTATATATTTTTGACAAACTCCCCAGCAACACATGTCTGTCTGTAGGTTAGATGAACCTTTCAACAATCTTCATATCGGTAACCGTATGACATGGTTACGTGTATTATAAAAGCCCTAACAAACTATTATTTTAAAGTTTTAACACAGATCATCTGCTAGAAATAAAATGCTAGAAATTTTGTGTCAATCGTTCATTAGGCATTACACACAGAATAGTGGCAAATGTGGCTGGCGATTATAACAATATCAAATTATGGCGTCAGATCATGGCAATATTATATTAAAAACTTATAAAAGTATAAAACATATTGTAGGTAAGATATTGCCAATAAAATAACACGTAACAACCAAGCTTAAAAATATACGTTTTCTTTGTATAAAGACAGCACAAAAGACACGGTCGCTACACTTACCAGGACAGCAGAAATCTTTAGGAGCTACACAAGAGCGCTCATGTCCAGAGGTACATAAATCACGCGCGCCATACATCACGCGCTCAAAAGGAGCGCCGCGCTAATGGTCCGGTGATACGGAGCAGTGGACAAGCAACTCTTATTTTTACGTGTTTTTTGATTGAGTAATTAGGCGTGGATTAGAAGAAATAGTAGTAAAAAATGGGCAAGGACTGACTTCGACCGTGATCAAGTAAGTCTAGTTTCTGTAAAACCTTCCAACGTAAATAAACCAACAGCTGTATGTAAAATATTACAAATATTATAAAAGAGATTTCATAAAAGCTTCTTTAAACCGCAAATAAGTATAAAGCGGCAAACAAGAAAAAACTGAAGATTCCTTTCTTCAACAATTCTTTTCCCATCTGCAGCAAACAAAGCAAAATTATCAAGACTTACAACAATTTGTAGCGAATGCGCGCATTACCCGGGTGAAGCGCACACCCACCGGCGGTGGCCGTTCAAAGTGGGGAATGGCCTATTAAAAGCTGCACACCTTTCATATCGCCCAGGAGACGTTGATACCGGGCATAAAATGTAAGCACCCGGGAACTTGGCTCAATAATAATACATACATTTGTGTTGATCGCGACACAGGTATGCATGCTAAACCACGGTTGTAACGGGTTACAAAGAAAAACAGTTTCTTTATCTGTAGAAAGAAGAATGAAGATATGTCATATATTAATCCATGCTGTATGTCTGAACACATTAAAGAAAATCAATTCCTCAACTAATAACGAAAATAATATAATTAAATAATGTGCGCTGAAAATAATCACAAACACAGTCACATTTTGAGTAAAAACAATAGTAAAACGGGTACGTGGAAGCTCCAGTTTTATTAAATGTAATGCACACACGTAAGTGGAACAAACAGACGGCGGCGAGCCAAGCCGCTCTCTAATACGAACATTTTCCTTCACCAGTCCGCTTCAAAAACTCAATTTACAAACTTCCCATACAAAATATAAGGAAATCAAAGGAATGCGGGAAACGTCACTACTTTAACCAATTCTTGACAATAAACAAGTTGACTATAAGACATGTTCTGCCAGCCGAATCCCACTGCTGGGAGCGTGACAGGCGGGGCCGGGGGGGAGCGCCAGGCTCGCGAAAATACACATTCTGCGTTTTGTATAAAGTTGGGATTTCTTTGCGTATATCATATATGAAGAAGTGAACCACTCATCAGAGGAAATAAGACTCTATTGTGAGGCAATAGAGTTTAATTTAGATAATGCAGTGTTGCATATCTCAAAGGAGCGATTTAAACCATGTTCAGAAATGCTTGCGGTGAAAGCTTTCTTGGCAGAGTTCTGCTTGCTGTTTTATTTTTTTAAATCGCGATTTATGTTCGTGGAGATGTTAAGGTATTCTAAAGGGTCTCGGTTTTCTTCCTTCTATGAAATTATACGTTACGAGACGTTGAGAAATAAAATAAGTTTATGAGAGACGGGATTAAATAGCCTTGGCTTCAAGTGGCATTTCTGCATCAATGAGATTAACCAGATAGTGTCAGTTCCTTTCATATTTAACTTCCTTCGCTCTTGCCAATGTAATTATATTTTTACCATTATTATTTCACTCGCTTTTATTTCATTCTTTCTGATCTAGTCTCTCAGAAAATGCAAAACGTAATCCACTAAACGCCGTTCAAAAACCTACTGACGAAACGAAATCCCAAAATTATGTAAACGCGTCCACAAATCCAACAGCAGTTACTACCACAACTCACATAAACGGATCCTACAAAACGAATTTATACGTATTTCAATTTTAGTCCTAAACCTTAGAAAGTTCCGGAGCTCGTCTGTACTGAGCGAACAAATCTGTCGTCCATAAAATCGTTTACTGCCGAGTTTCAGTAATCTTTTCGCAATGTAAGCATTTCAATCAAATGAAAATCACTGTAGTAAAGCTTCTGTAAGCCAGTGGCTCATAATTGGGGTAAGGAGGAATAAAACTGTCCGTCTTCGCTCGTAAAAATGAGGAGAGGTGGGCTTAAGGAGGTGTTATGAGCCTCTGGAGGAGATGCCTTCGAATCACTTTATGTGGCTCCACGTCTTAGCGGCTATGTCAATACTGGACGTACTTTGAAACCTTGAAACAAGTGAAATGATTAATTTTTTAATACATGTACTTGTTTAGTAGACAATAAATTATGAAGGTAAAATGGATTGTATTTTACAGGAATTACGAATGAGGATTGTTCGATTATTTAAAAGCGATCGTGGATATTGAGTTCTAAAATACCTGTTTTACTGTATTTCCTTTATTACAACACAGTAATATAGAAGTTTGCAGTAATATCAAGCCATGATAATGTATTAATCTCAACGAAATTAGAGTAAACTTTGCTCTCGCAATTGTTCGACGATTGTTTTCTTCTTCACAGAACTCGAGGACTTAATATACACGTGTTTACTGGAAAACGAACAATAAAACAAATGTAGGTTATCTTTCCTGACGATTATTATAAAAATAAAAGAAGTCTGTCTGTGCACGAGGGCAGGACATTTATACATATCTGCATACATACAGCCATAATTATTTTATACGTATAACTTAATTCCGATGATTATTATTATATATGTATAAATTAATGACGGATACATAAAGCCCCACAAAGAAAACGGCTTAGTATTGTATGTCTTTTGCAATTGATACATCAGTCATCATATCCTATTCTTCGATCACTACATGTTATACGTACAACATGATGCAAGTATAATTTCCTTAAACATTTCGTACCAAATATCATTCAAAATCAAAATCAAAATCTTTTTATTTCACATAGGCCTTTGCAGGCACCTATGAAACGTCACATTAGTTGCACGGTTCCAAAAAGTTGGTCTCATGGAGAAGAGCCGGCAAGAAACTCCATAGACACTCTTTTTAAAAAGTAATACAGTCACAGTACAAACAGTCTATTACATAACAATAGTAAGCTCACAAAATTATACAATGCAAGAAAGTTAAACTGTAAATCGATATAATGCATTGTCTACATTGCTATTCGATACTCCACATAAAATCTCCAATAAACAGAGTGAGCTTCGAAACTAATGAGGTACGAGTGCGGCAGTATTTCATGTCCCTACGTATGTTCAGACGGCACTTAATAAGGCCTAAGTCCGGTACCTGCTGAGGCCCATTACCTAACTAATTTAGGAACCTAGGCGAATCAACAACTTCGTCTGATACGCTTTATTTATTGATGAGGGTTAATGTTAAAGGTACTAAAAGGTTTTGTAGTAAATATCTAATACTATTTAATAAGTTTTGTTAGAGTGTTATTTTGAGCATCCGGCAGTAAATATGTGGGTTGATTTGGCACGACTGTGTAGGCACGTAGCGCGTAGGCGTGAAATATGCTACGCCGTAGTAAGTTCGTAGCAGCATTATGTCATGTATCACTATGCATTATCAGGTACCTGAGGTACATAAGCATAGCTGCCATACTGCATTTGAATAATGATTTTCCTGCATTACTCTGCAGCCAAAATAAAGGAACTTTCAAGGCAACTCTTATAATTTCAAAAACAACAGCTAACACAGTTTTTCGTTCCGCTACAACAAATTGTATTATTACGACAGCTAAACTAGTTATTATTAGGTAAACATTGAGAAATGAGTTTTCAACTTCTCCCTCGTTCGCAACAGTTCGTATTTACTTGTTTTTACGACATGTTGTTATTCAAATATCTTGGCTGTTGCCAGTAAATATACTTGAATGCCAGTAAAACTTTGACAACGGAATGATTGGTCGTAAATTTTATGCTAATATTATTTACTTGCATCCTGGATGTACTGTTTATTGATGCTGAGAAGAAATATGTTTCCCTGATGTTAGACATACCATCAATATAGTTGTACTTCCTTCTCTCTTGATTACATCTATCTATCTTCTATAGACAGACAATCTGTTCGGTTAAAACTGTATATTGAACTGTGCCTATTGCCTCCAAGTCAAAAAGAAAACTCAGATCATCAGAGAGAACCATGTTTATTATTACTTTATAATAAAACGTTACTAAATTAATAAAAACTTCTGTCTATTCAATTTTATTTCATTACACATTGGTTGCTACGCAGAAAGAATATAAATTGGCACCAAAGTCTTCATAACATAAAACATTTAGAGACAAAAATGTCTAGAATACAAAAATAAATCTTTTACGTACACAGTACTGTATGACTTCTACTTTTTATTCAGCACGACTTTTTAACTGAAAAGTTTATTTCTTAACTGTTTCAGCAGTAGTGTTTCAAGTTTAACTTGCCATCAAGTAAACTGTTGAGTCAGAGCAAAAAACTGTTAAATGTTTATTTTGTTTTGAACTTAAGTAAGAAAAGTTAAACTTGACTATACATTCATTATACTTGTTTCTGAAGGCTGGAGTACTGAAAATGGAGGAGTGTTGATTAGTTTTTAATTTCTTCTCGGTAACCAGCGATATTTATGTAAAACAGTGAAAGAATGTTAATTTAGTTTCATTTGTGATGGAAAATCACCACTTTGTGTTCCTAATTGCTTAACACTTTGTAAGTTTAACATCATCAGCATCATCTGGCTAGGCATTTCGGAGCGACTACCTATTAGACGTCCTCAACCCAACCTCCCAAACAAACCCGACATCCCTTAGCAAGACTGCTTGTCAGACTTTCTAGCATCTAACTAATTTAAAATACAGCATATATAACAGTGACAGCTTATGTAAGGAAAACTTGCTCTTCGTTCACTTTCATAAATGGTCATGTATGTTTGTCGGTAGCGGGCGAGTAAGACGCGCCTGAAATACTCAAATTACATGCTTTTTCGTGCAAAACTTACCGAAGACGGCTGCCTGGATTTTTTAGCTCTAACTGATGTAAGTAGCTAGTATACTAATGTTAAGTTGGGAAGTTGGTTTGTTTGCTTGAACGCGCTAATCTCAGACTTTTTTGCTCTTCATTAGTGTAGAATTAGTATTATGACCTATGAAACGTTAAACTGACTTACCTACTTTCATAACTTCAATACTGAGTACGACCTAACGAGTGGAAAATATAACGAGCATTCATCTCACCACGCCATAGAACTATCTCACATCCTAGAACAAAGGGTAAAAAGATTACTTATACAGTTATTTTATTACTACTAGCGCAGCCCGCGGGTACGCCTGCACCCCCCCCCTCTACCCTTCCCCCACCCCTTCCACTTCACAGCGTTCTTAGCATTCATGAACGAGCTGCTGTAAACTCGTTATTGGTATTTTTCTATACTCTATGGTGCAACAAAGTATGCTGAAAGTGTATACACCATACTTTTGAGCACGTTTTAAGATTATACTACAAAAGTTTGGTGCTATACTGGTTATTCGTTGCTGAATTGACGGGATAAGATACAATGTAAGGATTTAATTGAATTAATCAAGTGTTTTCAAGGATCATGGTCGATTTAAAGTTATCTACGAAACGTAAATAAAATAGAACCTATTGTGCTATCTCACAATACATTAAATGCCATGTACCACCTAACTAATGCATACCACATTATATTTTGCGCGCAATTATAAAAAAACATAAACAAATTATAAGTCGTATTTTAAGGAAAACTATGAAAAAAATCTTTATGAGTTTGTAGCCAGTTCCAACATAACAGTTAGGTACATAGACCCACCAATTTATAGACAAACTCGAATCTTAATAAACTTAGGCAAAGAGTTATAAAACATGATGGAGGTTCGCGATAGTTTGTCGAAGGTTCCCCGGTGACGGCTAGCGGTCTGCGTTCCGTTTTACGGGCGGCTAATAAAGTTCTCCTCCACGGGAAATGTTATTAAATTCGAGACGCCGCGACGTTGACGGAACGCTCCTGTCTCTACGGAAGAAGTTAGACTGGGAGTGTGGGTCTTGAAAGTACCCATTTCGTACATAAAATGCTATAGTAGGAAGTATTGAAGGTGACTTTTCTATTGCGCTACGTGTCGTAAGATGATTGTTATGATGAGAGATCCAGAGAACACGGTATTAATAAAATAACCCATTGAGTAGATTACAACAGAACATAGATTAAATATCTCTGAAGGCAGTAGTTAGTTTAAATAACTCTAGTCTTTTTAACCGACTTCCCAAAAAGGAGGAGGTTCTCAATTCGGCCGGTATGTTTTTTTTTTTTTTTTTTTTTTTTTTTTTTATCTATGTATGTACATCGATTACTCCGAGGTTTATAGACCGATTTGCGTGATTCTTTTTTTGTTCGACGCGAAATAGCTGCCAGATGGTCCCATAGTCATCAGGTCAGGATCTGATGATGGAAACCCTGAGAAATCGAGGGCAACCTTCGAAAGTTGTAGGCATACATAGTGTAAAAACTTGACACTCAGGTGTATGCCTGAAAGTACTATTCAACAGTGAAGGTTTGGAGCTGACCTGATGATGGAGACCGGAGAGGGTCGAGGGAACTCGACAACTGAATATGTAAACTACCTCGTGTTTGGGCTTATATTATTTGTATTGATGAGACCTTTGCAACAGTGAAGGTTTCGAGCTGACCTGATGATGGAGACCAGAGAGGGTCGAGGGAACTCGACAACTGAATATGTAAACTACCTCGTGTTTGGGCTTATATTATTTGTATTGACGAGACCTTTGCAACAGTGAAGGTTTGGAGCTGACCTGATAATGGAGACCAGAGAAGGTCGAGGGGACTCGACAACTGAATATGTAAAATACCTCGTATTTGGGCTTATATTCTTTGTATTGATGAGAACTTTCCACTTATATGGATAGTGACAACTATTCGTATCACTGAAAAGCAGTAAATAAAAAACTTTTTTACAAAAAAATTAAACCGACTTCCAAAAACACTAAAAAGCAAAAAAAAACTAATTTTAGGTGCATCGGCCTACAAGTCGGTGGCAAAATTAACTTAGTAACATCCATTAGACACCGACTTCTAGGCCGATGCACCTAAAATTAGTTTTTTTTTGCTTTTTAGTGTTTTTGGAAGTCGGTTTAATTTTTTTGTAAAAAAGTTTTATTTTATTTAGTTGAAAAAGTTGGTGGCCTAGTGGGTAAAGAACCATCCTCTCGAGTATGAGGGCGTGGGTTCGATTAAAGTTCAGGCAAGTACCAATGCAACTTTTCTAATTTTGTATGTACTTTTTAAGTATATCTTGGACACCAATGGCTGATAAAAAGGTGAAGGAAAACATCTTGAGGAAACCTGGACTATTTAGTCTGAAATCACCAACCCGCATTGAGCAAGCGTGGTGATTAATGCTCAATCCTTCTCCGTGTGAGAGGAGGCCTGTGCCCAGCAGTGGGACGATAAATAAGGCTGTAACAGTAACAGTAGTTGAAAAAGTTAGTATTTACCTTTCTACGAAATTTTTTCAGTTAACACTATGTTTAAACAAGCTGGGTATCTAGTTCGGCGTCCCATCTCCTGAGCTACAAATCATGTCGGCTGGCGAGCATCCAGTGAAGGAGCGATGTTGAGTTGCATTAGGTGCTGTCACGCCAACTCGCTACGTCTGAACTCGCCTTTAATACAACCACGTTTTTCTCTTACTTGGCTCCAAATACAAACATACACTTTCCACGAATTTCAATAGCCAAAAATTTGATTTTTTGTCCCCATTTTGTGGATTTACGTTTCATCCTGTCCGCTTAAACGTTTTTCATTTCCATAGTTTCTATTCATAATCCGCTTATAGCTATTTTACGCTAAGCTCCGGTCTCAATGCCCAAACAAAACATAGTTTTTCAGTCATAAAAATATTTTTTGTGTAACCAGATAAAAACTATAAAATTATTTTAGTGCACGCGCGAACCGTCAGCGATAGCCAATGGCGCTCGACGACGCACATTTTTATATAAAAGTACAACTATTTTTCATAGCACTTGTACTGGTATCGGTGGCACCAGTCAACGCGTCCGCATCCAATTTTTTAACCGAATTATCTCTAAAAAAAGTTCGTCTAAACCGTTTCGTAAAAAATTCCGTTCGAAAAGCCATCCGTTCGCGTTTCGCTCGTCCGGCCGCGTTTCCGCGCGGTTTCTGTTCACAAACTTTGTTTGGACTGTGCGAAATTCGTTTGCTGAACAAATATTCATTTTTTTCGGCGTGCTCTGTGTACAGCACTTCGCATTGTTTTTTAAACGGATGTCCTGTTTACTTTTGTCGGGGCCACGGTCGCGGTTTTATAGCCGTGTTTATTATGTCTCGTGTATGGCGCGCTTTATTTCGACTTTCGGCTCCGCTCGTCTCTGTTACACTTTGAAAGATTTATTACATTTTTAATTGTTGCGGAAGCGCGCCGCTGTGAACAGTTTCGTTTGATAATGTTTGTGCAAGTTTGCGGGATATATTGCTCGATTACTATGTTACCAACATTCTCGCTTGGCTGTGCGCTTTAAATGTTGTTTATTTTCGCATTCATTTAATGCAGTAAACAGCACTTATTCTCTGCACTGAAACTTGATGCTACTAAACAACGTAAATGACGATACCTAACTATACACGTCGAGTGTATGTTGTAAAGTACCAAGAATAAACGTGAATGGGTATTTTAGAACATTGTATGCAGAGTAGTATTCAAATAAAATTCAAAGCAGCAAATAATACAGTGTATCCAGCCGCTGAGCCAACTATTTGTTACAAAGAAGCGGCGCGCGCCATTCTGATCACGTGCGGGGAAAGGAATAATATATCCCACAGGAATTGTTATCACCGTCTAATATTAATAAACGCACTCTTTGTTCACTTCACCTACACTTTGTTCCGATAGAAGAATATTTAGCTCAAAAGGCCAAGAAAAAATATACTTCGAACAGTGTAAATGCGAATGTATGTTTGTCTAGGGGTGTACGAGCGGTTTCTATAGCTGAATATGACCATTTTTCAACATTGACGGATTTTTATGAAACTTAGTGTTGACTGTCATTCAGATTGGGCAATAGAGACAGATGATAATGAATGGACAGTAAATAGCTTTGTCAATGAAGAAAAGGTACAGAAACACGGACACACAAACATTGTAATAGATATAATAGCCGCCGGCTAGTGTAAGTGAACACGAAGCTTATTTTCAACTGAGCCTTGTTGCCCAGTGGCCATGTTATGTGACGAATGTACGAAAAATAAAATCAGAGCACTAACGAAAATAATATCGATAGTATATAATCATAACCTCAATATATCGAGCCTTTACCGCCATTTTAGCGCAACCGACAAAAAACAAATTTTACAGGAGACGGTTTTTTTTAAATATTTTTAATAAGAAGTGTGATAATAACAAGAAAAATTACATACGTTAATGATTTTTAGAGATTTAAATATATGATTGAATATAAAACAAAAATAATGAGTTTTTATGCCATTTATGGCGCATACAATGTTTTTGCTGTCACAGTCTATAGATATTCGGGCGTTTACGATAATATTACCTATCAAAATTACTATCCAAGAAATAATATAATTGTTTAAAAAAATGGCATTTTAAAAGGTTTTTAAATGAAATATCCACATAATAATCAAAAATTATTTATTTATAGTAATCGTTAGGAATAATGAGATCAAATGAACTTATACTTACAAAGATTATAAAATGAAATGAGAAATTTCTTCTTTACAAATCAATTAATCCTCGTACCACTTATTCCATCGTGGTTTTTAATCAAAATATTATGTTTTATTAAAAATATAGTTATTTATGTAAAAAAATTTCGATAGTGAGATGGGCCTGCACCAAGGGTCGGCTTTAAGTCCTTACCTCTTCCTGCTTATTATGGACGCCTTGACGGCGGACATACAGGAGGAGGCACCCTGGTGCATGCTGTTTGCCGACGACATTAGCCTGGTTAGTGAGGATGGACCTGAAATCCAGAGCAGATTGGGGAGTTGGCAACAGAGACTGGAGAATGTTGGCTTGAAAATCAGCAGAACCAAGACCGAATACATGTTCTGCGATTTCGGCGGTCTCTCCAGTCCTGAAGCCATGGCGCTTGACAACGCACCTCTTCCTGTCTGCTCCGATTTCCAGTATCTCGACTCGCTTATTCAGGGCGATAGCGAAATAGATCGGACAGGTACGCACATAATTAACGCAGGATGGATGAAATGCGGCTTCGTAGAGACATCTCATCACTTGGATGTATCGCCAATCTACTTGACAACGCTGCAGGGACTCCAGAACAGACCAGATTTCAACCGAGTCAAAGGCCTTCTCATAGTCCACAAATGCTAGACACAGGGGCTGATTATACTCTTCGGTCTTCTGTATAATCTGCCGCACTGTGTGGATGTGGTCTATGGTGCCGTATCCGCTCCGAAACCCAGCCTGCTCCGGTGGTTGGAATTCGTCGAGTCTTCGCGCAAGTCGGTTCGTGATCACTCTTGAGAACAGCTTATAGACGTGGCTTAGGAGGGAAATGGGTCGATAGTTCTTCAGCTGGGTTTTGTCTCCCTTTTTGAAGAACAGGACGACAACACTCCTACTCCACGCCTCTGGAGTTCTCCCTTCAAACAGGACGGCATTAAAAAGCTTCTGGAGCTCCCCCAATAAGGGGTTTCCTCCTGCTTTTAATAGCTCTGTTGTAATGCCATCCTCGCCAGGGGCTTTTCCATTTTTGAGCTGTCTCAGAGCGATCTCGATTTCGCCACTGCTGACTTCTGGCAGGTCTTCGGTGAAATGGCGTGTTAATGTGGCTCTAGAATCCTCATTTCCGGGATCAGGTCGAGATGCATGCGATGCGTATAACCGGCCATAGAAATTTTCCACTTCCAAAAGGACTGCCGGCACCGAAGAAACGACTTCTCCACTTGTTGTGGTCAGCTTCGTCAAGTGGCTTCTTCCAAGAGATTGTACGAACACCTTTGACCCCCGATTCAGCTCAATTGCTCTTTCAATGGCAAGAGTATTGGAGCACCGGAGGTCGCGTCGTACGTGCTTGTTGATCTCTTGGTTTAGAGCCCGCTTAGCTGACGAAGTGACAGGCGGGTTTTCACGTCGTTTCTTCATAAGCCCTAATGTCTCTTCCGAAAGCTTTGATTTCTTGCCCTTACGCTGCATGTTACAGAATCTCGAACCTTCCTCCCTGAGGATCCGAACCACATATTCATGGTTCTGGTTAACGTCTGTTGTGGTTTCCACGGCGGCAAATCGGTTCTCCAGATTTGACTGGAACGTTTCAGATCCTGTCATGGTTTGGAGCAGTGTTGGTCGGAGCCTGGCCTTCATCAGACGGAAACGTTCGGCCTTGAAGTTGATATTCAGAGAGCCTCGGACAAGTCGGTGATCGCTCCCGGTATTAAACCTATTGATCACGGAGACGTCTCTGAATATGTGCTTCTTGTTCGTCATGATGAAGTCAATCTCATTTTTAGTCATAGTGTCGGGGCTTTGCCACGTCCACTTCCTTTGGGGCTGCTTTTTGAAAAAGGAGTTCATCAAAAAGAGCCCCTCGCGTTCGAGGAAGTTGACGAGCATTTGCCCCCTATGATTCCTGCTTCCAAATCCATGGGATCCTACTGCCGATTCGCCGCAAATCTGTACTCCCACTTTAGCGTTAAAGTCCCCCATGACAACGGTGTAATGGGTCTTTGTAGTGAAGTGGAGGGCCCTTGATATATCATCAAACATATCCTCCACTTCATCGTCTGAATGTGTCGAGGTCGGTGCGTACACTTGCACTACCTTGAGGCTATACCTGTCGGTGAGCTTTATGATAAGGTACGCTACCCTGTTCGACACACTAGACACCTCCACAACGTTATCAGCTAGGGACTTATTAACCAGAAACCCAACGCCACCTTGGGATTGTTGGTCTCCCTCTCGGAAGTACATTAGGTGACCTGATTCGAGGGTTATGGTGTCCTCCCCCTCTCTTCGAACTTCACATAACCCTAATATGTGCCACCTAATCTTCCCAAGTTCCACCTCGAGTTGCGCCAGATGCGAGTCAAGCCGTAGCGTGCGGCCGTTGTACGTCGCAAGAGTCAGTTGTGTTTGGTGGCCTCCCGTAACCCGGAGATTCTTCGCACCCCCTGGCCCGCCGTAACCACGGTCGCCACCGTGACCGGGAATAGCGGGACTGCCGGGAACTAGGGGCCGTGGCTTTTTTGTGCTGCTCATAGAGGTATTTAGCCTACTGCTATCACGCTGGCCAGACGGGTTGATAGAGGGTTTTTTTCGAGTTTTCCTTCTCTCGCACTGGTGTTCGGTGCATTTTTGACTCCATTAGTCGACTTCTACGACACCCACTGGAAGAAGGGGTAGCGACATATGTATTCTTAAGCCGTCGCTACACGGCAGCACAATGTCCGTCCAAGTACAGAATCAGCAAACAAGGCCCATACCGTTGCATCGAGGAGTGAGACAAGGGGATGTTATTTCCCCGAAACTATTCACTAATGCAATGGAGGATATGTTCAAGACGCTGAACTGGAAAGGACGCGGCATCAACATCAATGGCGAACACATCTCTCACTTGCGATTTGCTGACGATATCGTCATCATGGCGGAAACGCTGCAGGACCTACAACAGATGCTGAACGACCTGGCTGAATCTTCTCTACGCATCGGCCTACGGATGAACTTGGACAAAACCAAGGTCATGTTTAATGAACATGTTCTACCGGAACCGATTGCGATACACGGCGCCGTTCTCGAAGTTGTTCGGAAATATGTATACCTCGGGCAGACATTGCAGTTAGGTAGAAACAACTTTGAGGACGAGGTGAATAGGAGAATTCAGTTGGGTTGGGCTGCATTTGGGAAGCTACGTCGAGTCCTAACATCGTCGATCCCACAGTGCCTAAAGACAAAAGTCTTCAATCAGTGCGTCCTACCTGTCATGACTTACGGAGCCGAAACGTGGACACTGTCGGTACGGCTGGTTCACAAGTTTAAAGTCGCTCAGCGGGCTATGGAAAGGGCTATGCTCGGCATTTCTCTGAGGGATCGCATCAGAAATGAGGTAATCCGTCAGAGAACCAAGGTCATCGACATAGCCCACCGAATCAGCAAGCTGAAGTGGCAGTGGGCTGGCCATATTAGCCGAAGAACCGATAACCGTTGGGGTAAACGAGTTCTAGAGTGGAGACCACGCCTCGGCAAACGTAGTGTAGGACGTCCTCAGGCACGGTGGAGTGATGACTTGCGCAAGACGGCTGGCAGGAGCTGGATGCGAGAAGCCGAAAATCGATCTCAGTGGCGTGCACTTGGAGAGGCCTATGTCCAGCAGTGGACTGCGATAGGCTGATGATGATGATGGATGAAATGGCGGCAGGTAACGGGAACAACTTGTGACCCTCGTATTCCCCTTAAAGTTAAGGGGAAAATTTACAAGAGTATGGTCAGACCTGCTGTCTTGTATGGATCAGAGTGCTGGCCCACAAGAGCGACGAATGAAAGACAATTGCATGCGGCAGAGATGAGAATGTTAAGAGGTATGTGTGGCGTTATGCGAATGGATAGAGTGAGGAATGAGTATATAAGAGGAAGTTTGAAAGTAGCGCCGTGAAACTGCGTGGAAACCGGCTGTCATGGTATGGGCATGTGATGCGGAGGAATGAGAATCATGTTGTGAGGAAGATGATGAGTATGAATGTGGACGAATATAGTGGAAGAGGAAGACCAAAGAAACAATGGATGAATTGTGTGAAAGTAGAAATGGCAAGAAAGAAAGTTACTTGTGAGATGACGGCAGATAGAAGAGTATGGAAGGAGAAAACATGCTGCGCCGACCCCAAATGAATTGACCCCAAATAAGGGCAGGAGGAGGATGATTTGGGATAGTGAGATCAAGCAGATTATACAAGTAAACTAGGTACTCGTACTCAATTCAGAAACCAAAGAGAGCTCTCTTTAGTTTTTGTAATTTTAACTTAGGAAAATAGACACAGTACAAGACTAATTTAACAAATTTTAACTAACTCACCAATAATTTTAAGTGAAAGAATATTATTACAGGCAAGGCATAAATGATACACGTAAGTATTTAATTATTCTTACTTTAATTTAAGTACCAAAATTAAAATAAAATACATACCCTTGCTGCTGGAGTCGACATTGCTGACTTATTTGATACCTAACTGTTGAGTTTCCTCTCGAAGTACACTTCTAATTGAATTAACACAATAATAATCACTATTTAAGACTTTTTTAAGCGCAAATCTATTTTTTTACTATGAAAACAAAGGGAACGATGTTTGTTGCATCAGAACTTTTGCGGAAATAAACAACAGGTCACGACAGGTTTGTTTATAGTAAACGCCCACGGTGAAGCACTAATGTCGCTTGCGATAAAAATGCATGTGTCGCTTACGTTAAAGTTTAGAAAAAATGTGTATTAACGATAATTTTAGCACTCGCTATAACTTTGTAACGCTTTTTTTTAGGCGGGAAACACCAACAGGGCTGGGTCCGTTACGGTTTAAAATACTAGTTTCGATAAAAAACGGTTTCTTGACTAAAGTGTCGCTTACGATAATTTGGCGGTAACGGCTCGATATACTTACTATGTATGTATGTACCTCTATATTACTCATTAGTCTTATATTGTAAGTATTTAGTTTAAGTAAGGTTTTCCGATCGAGAAAAAACTATTGCACTTTTACCCAATGAGATAAAATTAAATCTGAACTATGATTTTTATTGACAGGCAAAAGTTATTAATAAAACAATGCACTTTATTGTTCATTAAATCAAAAGTGACAGGATTAACCGCAGAAACCATAACTGTTATTGTAACTCGATACAGAAACTATAAATAACGTTAATATTTTGTGAACATAAAAACCGTTAAATCAGTATGAACTATTTATATTCATTGGTTATTTCTTTATACCAGACAGAAATAATATCGTAACAAAGCTAATTATCTACTAAGAAAATAAAATGTACATTCAATACACAAGACCTCAAAACATATTCACTTGAGTGTCGTCACAAACCAAAATAGTCCCATCCACATTATTTACCTTAACTCTCAAACAAATAATAAATAGCTGGTAATAATACCCCGCTAGCTAGTATTCGTCCCTAAGCTAAGCGGGCCCCATACCTTCTCCAATGCTGTATATTTTAGACTCCATTTCTTATGCAAAGCTTGTTCTTTAAATAAACAGTGGAAAACGCGAGCAAATCTTGGACAAACACTAGTACTTGGTAAACAAAATCTGTATCGGCTACGGAACGGATAGATATGAATAAAATATGTCCGGCTCTTCAGTTCGATAGGTTATTGATGACGGCGCTGTCTAGATATTCGTGTGTCTGTGGCAAAGGAAATAGACGTGTTATTATGTTCTTTTTGTTAGTGAAATATGAGGAGTGGTCGTGTGTTTGTTCATGGCGTTTTCATAGTAGTTGGGATTAAATATTGTATTAAAATATTGGGATCTAATGAAAATATATGCCATATTTAATTTGAAATACCTACTCATAATTTATGCGAATAATTTAGCACATGAATGATTAATTCTCAATTTCGCCTCAAAATACCAAAATAATAGGACATTAATAGGCCGTTTGCACAATATACTCAGGGCCAGTCGTAAACCACATCAATGTTGCCAGCCTTCCATTATCCCGTACGTATTTATTGCTCGCTGCCCATAATTTCACCTTACTTTAACATTTACGATGTGCCGAGTTAAAATAAAGCCACACTCAATCTGGGAGCGAAATACGAAGGGATCTCAGGCACTCTCCAATATTCAATTTATTTTCTAACAACTACACTCGGTACATGTCCAGTGTACGTGCACCTAAAGTCACAGAGTAGAGAAGTCCTTCCGACTTCGCAGTCGAAATGTCAGTGGGTGAAAATTCTGTGGGGTGTTTTTTTAGACTGTGGTCGGTGTTGCGGCTTGCATTACAAATGTACGCACGAATTCTCAAAGGACGTCCACTGATTGAAAAAGAAAACAGCTTCGCCGCTGTCCGATTGATTCTTTGTGCCCTCGTCGTGTATATCTTGTCTTAGATAGACCGGGAGCCGGAGCGGGAAACGATTTCATTTAAAATTTTAGGAATGTTGTTTGTTGTGACCTAGATTTTAGAGATAAAAAGGAGATTACTGCTCAACTTAACTTTGAAGAAATCGTCTTTTACCCTTACATCATCCAAAACTTACTACTTGAATTTGATTAAAACTTCAAAGGTAGCCGACGTCATTTAAAGCCACTTAAAGTCTTAATGGTTTGCTTTTAACGACTCTGGCGATACATATAAAGGGTCATCTCCACGCACGCCATAAAACCGGGTTCCGTCAATTAACTTTTACAGCTTACATGACATGATTACCTACCCTATAACCCCATTTCAATTAGCCCCCTAAATCAGTATGAATTAAGTGGCTACGTGTTGGTATTTTATTAAGAACATGAATGGACCATGCCATTTTAATTTGGAAACTTTTTTTTAATAAAATACAGTTCGAAATTATAAGATGATGATTAAATCGGAGACCTTAATCAACTTAGACAACTACCCAACTTTAATACCAAATTAAAGTGAATTATTTTCAAGCGTACACTTGCGTGATTTAAAACACTTGATTTAAGTAATTGTGCTATATCCATGAAACTCGAAAAACTTGTGTTATTTCTTAATCTACCTTAAACAATATCAAAATAAAACTTTAGTCAAAATAACAACCAAAATAGAGCATTTCGTAGTAGTGTCGAGCTCCCGGGCTGCCGCCGGACCGGTCGCACAAACAGCGCCGGTTCCGGACCGTTCGTTACGGACCACTCCTCCGTCACTCGTTACTTGTATGCAAAATACTGAGAATTTTCTATCTACTGTAACTGTTGTTTTATATCAAACATATGGACTGTGGTGGTAAGGTGAAAATGTTTTTATTTGTTTCTAGGGTTTGATATTAACCAAATTGTGCGCACCGAAAAACATCTGCCTCTTCTTCTGCATCTGATCTTGTTAATGCTTAAAAGTTTTCCGACCTTAGGTAGGTACAGTTAAATCTGATAATATTTTCACTATAAGACAGGGGAACTGATTTTGATACAGAGCATTGCCATTTTAATATAAGTACGAGTAACTTAAATCTAATCAAACTTTACCCGTGAAACATGGGAGCTATAATTGTTATTATACATACATTTTTATCCAGAGACTATCGTCAAATGTTCAAGCAAAAAGCGACTTTACACAAATCACCACCACGTAAAATGAATTACACAAAACAAACTAGAAACTATCTACTAATACAAACGAACAAACATACACTACAAAATACAGTTAGTAAATAAAGTGTAATGAGAAGCCGACTGGATCGCATCAATCCGATAGTTTTCATTCACTCAGTAATAGATTCACCGGTCCCAGGACCGAGGTGTTTGCTGAACGAATGATTTGCGAAATGTTCACTAAATTATATGAAGGATTCGACTTAATGTTGCGTCAACGTTGATTGTTATCTAAGCTTCATTGTTATTGTGTTCAGTGATCAGGTAAATAATTATGATTTGGTCGATGTATACACAAGTATATACATGTACTTTACGCCATCAGTTTCCCGCATACCGTGAGAACTCCTACTCCCTTCCGTACGTACTCCCTAATAAAAAGGAACCTGTAGTATTTCTCAACGAATAGGCCAAAACTGCAATATTTTTTTAAAATTGGTACAGAGGTTCGTTAGGTTAGCGCTTTCAAAGAAACTAGAAAATCGCGAAATCTCAAAGTTTGATATACCTCGTCCGTTCCATTCCTAGACCGTGACTTTTACTTTACTTATTTAAGAACCAATGCAAAACTTCTATAAAAACACATATTTAGTTCAATTACTTCACAATATATGATCATGTGAATAAAACGACAGTGTGCACGTATTTTATTTCGAAAGTAAACCTCAATAACGTGGGTCTCGTACAATGAAGACAAATGTCCCTGTAGAGGACCTTGGACAGTGAACGCTGCACTCGGACGGACTGACCTACATTATGTATAGACGCGAGGACGTTGAGCATTTGTGACTGTTCTTTTGTATAATAACCACTCATATAGTAGACAATTTTAAGATGAGTGAAGGTAAGTAAGTGGAAGAAGTCCAAACTTGAAAAGAATATTCTATGCCTCTGAAGTTCTGAAATGACAAATTGGTAGCATTTATGGAGAAAGTGAGATAGATCAATATTTTTAACACAACACTTTATTTTAATGTAAAGATGAGTGCCATTGCCAAGACGTAACATTGTGAACTAGTAATATCTTTAATTTCGATTACAATTTTTAAAAGGAAATGTAATGCCTTGCTTATTATATAAAACATACAAAATCGTATCAGAATAATCGTGTATAAGTCAAAGAAAATAAAACAAGAAATTAATCTGAACATGTTACATTTGAAGGCCTCGGGGTTGCCAGCTAAGCGGCACAGAGATTACATTCCAAGCACATTGGGAAATAAAAGAAAAACCGAATATATTATTTTGTGGTTTTATCCTGAAAAGTCGTAACATTTGACGAAGGGGTTTCTGCTCGTGTGGCCAGGAAATTGCTTAACAACTTCACGGTTTACAAGTGTTATTTTTCAACCCTTGTTATTTTAAATGTACGTACTGTTTTGGTTCCAATTTAAATGTCTAAATCGGAATTCGCAAATATATTGGAAGCACATACGAATTGAACTTTTTGTGCTGTGGTCTATTTCGTTCGTTTTTTGCGATTCTGATATTTCAATGAAAAAATATTAGTACTGTAAAATTCTATTGGGAGCGTACTATATAGTTTACGATATAAGTCGTCATAGTAAATGTTTTATCATTTTGGAGTTAGGGCACTACAGAGATTTTTTTTTTTGGTTTATTTTTACACTAAAGTGCTCGCATGTAATATTCGTTTCACAAATAGAATTAACTCGTTTTAATAACACATTTAATCAATGGTAGTAACGAAAAAAATGTCTAAACTGTCAAATGACAGCTAAACAGTCACATTCCTAAATTCGCTTCACAAAATGCCTTTATGACATAGCCAATCGCGTAACTCAAAATCCCCAGAGCGTTGCCACCAGTAAATAGATCTCCAAATTAACAGGCTTAAGAAGCAAAGGAACAGGGGAAGAAAAAGAAAAACAAGAAAAAACTGTAAACGTTTCATTGAAATACATAAAAGCCCACATCAAAATTCACTTTGCTCGCGGGGAGCGCAATAAAAGTCGTGGAGCGGCAACTGACGCGCACAGCTACTGATAAATAAAATAAATGCCCGTCAATCTGATCAGGCCGATCTCTGCCAAGACCCCGCGATCGATACCCTACGTAGTTCCCGAACCATCGCTGCCTCATACTCAATTACAAACGAATATCCTTCAACGCGATGAGCAATGGAACGCCGGCAATGTTTTCGCCTGCCTGTTGTCAGGCGTGTAGAGGATTTTTTCAGATAGGACGGCTCGGAGGGTTTTGAAGCAGTATCTCGGGGATCCTGAGTAAGCTATTGTTGTAAACGATATTTGTTCTCAGACTAATGCAAACAATGTGATAAACTTGGAGTTGTTTGAGAGATCAAAAGATTTAAAATTTATTCTCAACAACGAAAGTTGAGGAAACTTTTTAAATAATTCATCAGAGTAATGAAATAGGAGTTATGATAGCAACTTTTATTGTGTTTATTTATCCTTACTTTATTATTTTCTGTTTGACTTTCATACTGATACGACGGTATAATCAAATGAATTCGTAAAATCGAAACCTTTTTTAATAATTTTCAGTCGGAGGAACGAATATGTATTTTATTTCATACATGCTCCACGTGTAACAACATTTTTATGCTTGCATTTTGAAAAATGTTTTTTATTAAGATATTTAAAAAATATCGACCTAAAAATGTTCAAGCATCTGAAATCATTTCGATACTTTTCCAAATAACTGGCATATTTTCCAGCAACTAAGACTATCATACGAGTAGAAATCATAATTTCTTACAAGAAACGTATTTATGTAAATACTGATTAAGTCATTCGTAAAATTTCCATAACGCAGTTTCAGAGTTATTAAGTTGGAATATGTTTAACGAACAGCTAGTATAGAAATTGCCACAAACTTTATGTTGATAAAGCCTAACTTCTATTGAGAGCAAAAGATAAATCGACAAACTTTTAATAGACTTCAATATGTACATGTCAAATATCAAAAGTTTGAACAAAATTTCAATCCGTGTAAGATATTGTACATCAAATTTAAACAAACACCAATTCGGCCCATGAATAATACATAAAGGAGGTCCGTCGATCCTTTCACTGCCTATCGATATACGCAGGCTGGGGACCACCAAATTGCAGACTGCGTTTAACTGAACCTTATTACTATCAGCATAGAGTTGACTTTTCTAAATTCCATATACACATACTCATGTTCACATTTTCAGCTGCAAATATCTCGTTGTATTCCATATAGATTTTATGTCAAAGCAATAAGGTCGAAATGTATGCTTCCAAAGTGCACAAGTGTCATGGTTCATATTTTCTCTAAGGACGACTTCAGTGTTAGGTTTATGATAATTTTTAGACCTCATCCGGTTATTATTGCTGGCTATTAAATTCCCGACTGAGATGTTTCTATAAAGAATTTTTTGCTTTCACTTTGAGTTTGATTCAATCAAATTGAATATGGATTATTTTCTGTTAAGATTTCTTTACTTAGAAAATGATATATAGAATGTATTTTGTTTGTCAGTTTTTGATTGGACTTGTGTCAAACGTGAGTTTCGGAGAAGTGAGTAGTTGTGTAGTTTGTGTTGGTTGAGCGTAGTGCCACCTGAGCAATATGGCAGTGCTTGGTGCGGTCATCGCGTGACCGCTCCAAGTAATTGCCTCACAGACAACACTAAAGCGTCCTGCCGTCAGGCAATTTTATTGCTCCGTGTTTGATTGTCTTTGCTAGCTAAATTACTGTGATTTGACCTGATGCCAGCTATGTGTCGTATTTATTGTACAAGGAGAGTTATGGCGCGGATGTATTTCCCGCAACATTGCATGTTCACAACTAAAGTGTTTGAATTATTGGAAGTGTCTCAATCGAAAATGCTTTTTTAAATGGAACAAAAAGAATTATTGGTATCTACGAACTCAGTTGAAATTCCATGTCTCTGTTTTGAAATAGTTGAAATACGTTTCAAACGGCTCCAGACAAAAACTAATAAAAAACTATGTTCTACCTAAAAAAGAATTCGTTGTCGAAAACGAAAGCATCGAAAAACATTCCAGTGAAAAAACCGTCAGTAAGCCAAAAACTAGTCTATAAAAGTTTGTAGAAATTGCAAAACAAACCACAATCCCAGCAATAAAGGGGAAACGTGTTTAGTAGTTCCAAAGATGAGATTTACTTAGATAGCAGTCGGTCGGGTTAGCGTGCTCAGTGGCTATTGTTTAACCGATAACTATCTACGCTAAGTATTACAGTTGCCAGTCTAACTACAACTAGTTCTGTCTTTTAACGTTTGAGAAATATTGCTGAAGCCCGTAATTTCTTGTTCGTGTTGGCTCGGCTATAAGTCCCTTTCATGTTTAAATAGGTCAGGAAATATTTAGGTGCATTTTCGGTATATTTACTTCGCTGTAACGTTTGATAAGATCGTTCGAATAAAGTTTATTGAATCGTTATACAAAACAAGAAATACGTACGTTTATACACGTCGATTAAAATATACCAGCTCCCTCTCTATTGGATATTTCTGGACTTTGGATACACCTACTAATTCGATTCGCATAGTAGATCACAACACTGAAGTAAGATCTACATATTTTCTTACTATTTACCCTTCCGATACATATACCTACATATCGTCGCCCAGCAGTGAAAACCTGGATTGATAAACTCGATAAGCAGAGATTACTCTAGCAAGTTTTCGAATCAGCTACTCCTAAGGCCATTTATGACGTACTATGAGAACCTGTATCAAAATAGGATCCACCATTTTCGGCTGAATAACTTGCCAGTGCGGTTGATAATAGCGTTCTTCCGGATTAAAAAATAATTTATGTATTTATTTATTTAATTGAAAATCTATAAAAGCAAAAGGTAATCTTCCCCACTCACACATTTCTTTGTCAGTAGACAGTTTTGTCTTCCTCCTGTAAAATATTGTTATAAACACTTGCGTGGTTTTCACCGCTGAGCGACGATATTTAAAGACATGATAACATGCAATCTACCCAAAAAACTGCCCTTACCGTTAAAGCTCAAGCATAACAACATCTCAGATAAGACCTACAAAGAATGAGCTGACTTCCAGCGCTCACCACCACGGAGCACGTAACAGTAATGAGTTGAGATAGTGCTTGGTGATACCATCACCACTGCACCACTGAGTGCTGACGGGGACTGAGTGCAACACTGTTAGACTGACTAAACTGTGGAGTCACGTGATCATTGTAGTGTCTATTTTGCTTGTAAATTAATGTAGGCCAGATAAAAAAACTTCACTCTGATCTCAGGTTTTTTTAGTAATGGAGCAATAATCAGCTTAAAAGTAATTAATATTCATTGAGATTGTTCATAAAAACTTCTCAGATGGGCAGTCGGATCATATAAAACACCAGTACTCAGCTACACATGGTTAGAATGATCATATAAATTAACAAAAACGATGCGAGAATCTCAAACAAAATTAAATAATAACTCAAACGCATAAAACAAATGACTACAACCCCGGTATTTAGTATCACATCCGGAAATCCTTCAAGCAGTAACGTTTAGGAGGTAAATAATTTAATAGGTTCTCCATAAATATGAATTCTCGCTACAACCATCCGGCTAACTTGTGGGTAGTCTCCACAAGTGTACTCTGACGCTTCCTTGTGTGCTGGGAGGGACATGAACTGTCCAAATATAAATATTATGTTTAATATGTACGGTAATTGTTACGTTCCTTTTTTGTCCTGACAAGCGTTACTTATCTGCGCTTCTTAATTTGAAATGAGGATGATAAAATTATGTCACACACTTCAGTAGCAAAATAATACGACACACACATTTTGAACTAAAAAAAATATATTCCAATTTATAGTTCTCATTGCTATAAAATTCTTGCATATATAAATGTAGAAATATGGGAAAGCAGACATCAAACTTACAGGTACAAAAAATCCGAACATAGTTCGCTAACAACATCCCGTACATTGAATCCCTAACTTCTGAATACTATTGAATATTTCCCATGAAGTGCTGCCAACATTACGGCGTTTTAATATTTTTCTGCGGTTGCCGGCTTGTTAGTATGGCCGCCGTTGTTGGCAGAACTTATGCGATGTATACGTGAAATGTTTTCAGTTTAAAGTAAACTATGAAGTTATGGTATGGGGGAGATATGAGAAAATATATGTTGGAAACGGTAGATTATTTAGTGGTTTGCAATATGTTCATTTGTTGTTATTTTTCTACTGTTATAATAAGTTTTAACATAGCAACACAAGCATGAATTATTTTTTTGCGGCTAAAATAAAAATAAGGGATTACTAACTTCAAAACACAGGTTATGTGAACTAGCTAAACCTGCCAACTTAACTGCATCTCGTATAGGGCAGAGCGGTAGAACCGAAAGTTAATAACAGTGTTTGTGCGAACTATAAACCGTTACAGTCCATGATTGTTTGCTTAATGACTACAAAATACCGTGTGATACTAATCTGTGGTAGCTCACCGATTGATATGTGGATAGCTTGGTGCAGCCTCTCAGATGCAAAGCTGATTAGGTATTTTAGTTTAACACCTATTGAGATTAAGTAAGAGGGTAATATGGCTACGATGGTCAGAAACTCAGTGAAAATCTTAGCGAATTGATTCTACAGCAAATATTGACTTCAGGCTCACAACTTTGGCGTTTAGATCTGTGCTTAAATATAGACATTCGGGTGATCCATTTACTTTAAAGCGTACAACATAATGTTAAATAATATAGGAAGGCTCTCCTTACACTTTGGTAAAACAGACAACATAGCTTCTATTTGGCAAGAAATCAAGATGTGAAATATTAAAAAAAAAATACCAGTACACAAACTTGCATACATTATACCCAAAACTGACCCGTCTACCACACACATAATCTGTGGCCACTTAAGCTATGTGCACACGCGCTGACGTCAGGAGTCGCGAACAAACACCGCGCCACCGCAGCGCCATTACATACGTTTATACATGTGCACCGATCCTAACGGCAACTGTCACCGCAAATCAGTGCGCTATGGACGTAACGCGATTTTTGTGGCCATACCGTGTGCCTATCGAGTTGCGTCCGAATTTTGTGGATGGAAAACGAAAATTGGCGTAGTTTTCTGTAGTTGGTGTTGTAAATTGTGTTGTAGAGTTTACTGGTGTACCGTTTGTAATTTGTAAGGTAGTTTTTTTTTAGCTTAAACATGTTATTAGAATTCCATTGATGAGCATTAGACTTTCAAAAAACGACTACGTGTCATCTCAACACGACCTTAACTCGACCACTTTCTGGCTTTAGCCTTTTGTAGATCTTCCCAAAATCAATAAAATTCTTACTGCTTTTGGCTTTTGTCTAGAGGAAATTGTGTAGCAGTATCTAATAAGATTCATAAAAAATTATTATTATTTATTATTAAACTACAACGCAATTTTTACGATCATATTATAAAGCCGTATACACATTGGCAGTATTCATAAATCGCTACAATCTGAAGCTGTGTACAAAGTGCGCGCGATGAGTAATGTGCGCCGCGCCTTATCGGTGCGCCGCAAACTTGTTATGTACCTACCCTAGTAATTAACACACGGGAAGTAGAAAACTAGGGCTTAAGTGAGTGTGGCAAATATCTCAGGACTTTATTACAACCCAATATTATCACATAACTATTTCGAATAACTACTAAAAACTAACATAAAAAAAACATACCGGCCAAATTGAGAACCTCCTCCTTTTTGGGAAGTCGGTTAATAAAAAACATGGTTAGTACTATTTCCTTATTACTTCACTCCATCTTCAGATGTTTTTTGTTAATTGAAAGAGTCTGTTGAAAGTGATATACAAATCTTATTGGTTTATAATACCTGCGACCAAAAAACATACACGATAACTTTCCCTTATTAACCAACCAGCCCCGTGAACCACTTCAGTAATACAGATCAGATAAAATCTCAGCAACTGAACGAACTCAGTTAATAAGACTCGCAGTAACTACACACGAAGTAACTTCGAGCCTAAGTACTTACTTTATAGGAACAAGTATATACCTCGACATAACATCGAACTAAAAATATAACATTTTCTCCAGGTAAAGAAAGATTAAATAATACTTTAGGGAGCGAGAGCACCTATGAATATAAATAGCTTTTAGTACGGGAGCAGCTCTAAATTCGTGAAATAAGTCTGTTCCATAAATTTCGGTTTAATAGGGACTGATATTCCTTTGGAACGGCGTTACTTTTTCCAAGAATTTTCGTTGAACTTTGCCTTAGAGTTTGTTGACATATTTTTTGTCAGTTTATGTTTGGGAAGATTTTTTCTGAGAACGCGTAATATAATATTTGCTTATCATCAAAGCAGATCAACTAGCCTAATATGATCATTAACATTAATGAACCATTTCCAAGAACTTTTTGATAGCTTTCCTAAAACATAAAAAGTTTGCGTGTAAATATTCTATAGGCACTTGTCGCCTAAAGGTAACTACAAAAAATAGAAACCTTTTTCAAGCTAAGTAATTTTTATTTATTTACAATTAAACCTATGTATGTACACAATTATTTACAAGTTTATTAAAAAATATATGTAATCAATGATTTAAATTTAACAAAACTAGTCATCGTTTTAGCCGTCCATCTAGTGACCCTACCCACGCTAAGTCTTGCGGGTCGTGGTCGCCACTCGACCACTTCTATGACGTCGCACAAAAAATAGAACAAAACTAGCCAACAATGTAATTAATTAATACACAGTAGCGATAAGTTAGCACTAAAAGGCAACTAAAGCACGCCACTTCTTAGAAGCACGGAGTAATGGCATTAAACGCAGGTGTGCCACTGCATTACAACAGTTTTCTAGTTAACCACCAACAACTGAGTCATACTGAAAATATGGCTTTAAGTATTTGAGCATTTCAGAACTTATTACATTAATTTAACAGTAGTTGGACTAAGGCCTCAGATACTTCCTACACCGTCACTTTGAATTTGCGTGTTAAAATCCAGCCAATAACTAATCTCAATTTAACAAATTTAAATTTGAAACCATTTAAATTAAATAAGCGTCAATAATTTCAAAGACTTGTTGCAGTTCCAAAGCATTTCATCTCTAAGTTATTGAATATTATTCAATGGCTAAAATCTGGATTTAAAGAGGCTTCTGTAGTTCTGTAATACCATACCACTCATCTCATCTGCCTTGAACTAGAATACTTATTGATCAATGCTCATTCCTTATCCAATGATTATTCATGTATAGGATAATCAATCTCCCAATGATGATGGCTTTAATATAATTTTGCGATAATGCAATCAATTAATTTTCAAATGAACTTCGTTGCATCATTAGCGAATGTTTTGTTCGAAACTGTTGAGTGAGGCGTCGACATATTGTCATGTTAACTCATCGCTCGATATATTCCACATCATTTTTAGCTGATTGAAACACCATTAAATAATGATGTGTTCAATTTATCATAGTTCCGCGAATGTTTGTTAACCGACGGGAAATAATGAGTATGCAAGTTATGATCGTTTTGCAATTAACATCTGCTGTACTATATTATTTTATGTTTGAACCTCTGACTAAATGAAACATAATGTCTAAACTAAACTCTATAGACAGTAATTTATCCACATTTTAATCAAGCTAAAAAATATTTTTATTTTACAGCCCAGACAAAATTAAAGCAAATAGATTTAATAAAACTAAATTACAAATAGACTCGAATTAAAAATATACGATTGATGAAAATTTTAATAAAATTCGAATAATTTTGTTAACATTTATTCATGAGACACGGTTCCAATATAATTGGCTTCGAATCCGATTCGATATTTAGGCATTATTGGTTTTTCATAAAGAGGGTTTTATCTGATACTTATCAGTTAAAGCATTTATTTGGGACTTAATGTAATGTTCTGTATTTAGAACTTACTGATGAGTTTGCCTTCAAAGGAGTTATAAAGAGAGAGTGTCATTTCAATGGATCTCCCTTAGTTAGGCTACTTAATTATAAAGTGCTGTGTACGTGCCTACAGGCGATTAATTTGAACCGTGTTTAAATTCCATACGTTACTGATTTACACCCTTTTCGGCTTCGGGCTATATGTGTTTAGAGCGTACGCTTAATCAGTAAACAAAGTAAATAGCTTCCGTAAAATATAAGATGTCTCGATTTACTCCAAAGTAAAGTTATAAATAGATACAATTAAAAGTCCTGACATTTTGGCTAGTTTCAAGTTTTAATTTGTTATTTGCATAATTATATTCGTCGCTGTTTATCTTCAACTTAATTCCTAAGAGACAAGCCAGAGATCTATAACTCTGAACTAGTTTAATTTCGTCAGTAAATTCAAAAAGTTTGTCTCCAAATATGAATAATAAAATCCAAATTATGAAGTGAAGAGAAACACGAGCTATTTCGCAATGAACTAAAACACTAACTTTAATGGAAACTTATTAAAAAACGTCTGTCACAAAGTTCAAAACACTCCTTATTCATGACGTCTTGGGACAACAAAACGGCTTTAAGGCAGCATTTCACAGCTAGCACATTCAGTTGGAACTCTTTTATACGTAAAGTCAAAAAGTCAGAGGAGAGGACGATGGGATGTTTATTTTATATCTCAATTAATTAGCGTGGCTCGTAGCGAGTTTAATCCTGTATTCATGACGCAGACTTAATAAGTGAGTTGATTCAAATTGCAGAACTGCTAACTCAACAGGCGACTGCGCCGACCGGTGTACGTTAGCGCGGCGGGGATGCTTGCATATATCTTTTGTCAGTCTATTTTGGTTTCTTATTGCTTTCATTTTTATTTAGGTAGGTATCTTTTTTGGAAGTAAATGCGGATGAAGTTACTGTACAGTCCATCATATTATGCTTCGCAATTCTAACTTAAGTTTGATATATTTACGTCACAAATTTACTTCGCAACATTTATTATAGCAAAATTAACTAAAAAGTTATTCAAGTTTTGACTATCTGAAAAACAAGTCAATTAAAGAGACATCATTAGCAGTGGTTCAGCGACTCCGACGCACACAAAGGCTGCTGAAGGTAGAACAAACTGCACAGTAACATTCTCGAGTTTTTGCCCAACAAAGCCTCACAGAACGGACTTAATTTCCGAATTTGCGACATATTTGTATGTATGACAGTGTTTGTATTCTGTGCACGACGTATTTTGGTTTTGTGAATTCAATCCGTGTGAGGTGCAAATGACTGTTTTGTATGAAATTCAGGTCAGAACAGAAATACAGAAAATCTGGTTTTTCTAGCTGAAATAGTGAACATTTTGTTTGGATGCGTTCGTTACAATAAATTGTACACATATTGCATGAATGAAGGAAGAAAAAGAATGAAACACACCACTCTAAAAAAGACCTTATTTTATCAGAAACTAACCATCTCAACGTCTTCATATTCCTCTTATACAACGACCTTAAAAATACCCAAAAAAAGGAAAGGCAGACTATACAAAATTGTTTGTAACCTAATACAGGCATCTCGTTGTAAATCGCGACGGTGCGTGACGTCACGGGATTGAGCGCACCTTCCGTTAAATTTGTTCCGACAATAAGGCCCCCGGGAATGGCCCTGCTAACTCCCTATGATATTATCCCGGAGTGACCACGGGACCCTCAATCTAACACAACATTGGTCTAAGATTTGAGTGGATAGAGATATTGAGAGCGATTTTTGGTTCCTCAGCTGTTGCATATTCTTATACCACCAATCCAAAGAATAGATGCCAAATACCTATAAAAAAAATACAGCAGATATTTTCACTTCTGCAATGAAAAATGGGGGAAATCAAAAACAATACACTCTTTGATGAAGATAGGAAAAACTAGTGACAATAAAATACCACATCAACGCTGAAAGTGACCGCAACAATGAAACAGAACCGGCATCAGTATTAATTTGTGTAACAATAACGTAATAGCTATTACTAACGCAGTGATTATGTAGATATCACGGCCGGACACAGCTACTAGTCACAGCACTAATTTATAGTATCGACAAGCCAAATTGTCGTGTTTATAGTGATGCGCTTTATTCCGCGATCTATGTCTTCCGACTCACGATGTACGAGATACCAATTAGAATATAGAGAGATATATTGATATAGATACATACTCCTAGATGTGTGTCCGGCTTCTGTAGAACCGTAACTGTAAAACAAATATTAGATTCAGAGATTAATAATTTTAAAAATATTCAGTAAAATTGAATTAAGATTATATATAGTTAAGCCCTCTATAAATATAATAAAGAACAATAGTTTTGTAAAAAAAATCAGACAATATAACTATAACAGTCATTTTGATTTAATGACGACTATCTTTTAAATCAGTTAAACAAGATATTCGAACGCCACATACTTTCGAAGCATTTAGCAAATGAATGAAAATATTCGGAGTGGCGAATGAAAACTTTTTGAATTGAGTCGTCAAATAACCCGTATTGCAGGTGTCGTGCGCAAAAAGTAAATTCCGGACGGTACGCGGTCCGGACAAACGAATTGTTTTCGTTTTGCTACCGCGCCGAAAGGAGGAAGTTTTTTGGATTGTTCAACAAATTCATAGCGGGAATTCCAAATTTCAGTTGATTTTGTGACGAATAGACTGTCGTAGGAGATGGTGAATATTGGGTCATTAGTTGTGATAGGTACAATTAGAAATTCATTATATGAGATATCTTTAATTTAGGGTCCTGATTAAAATTTTGATTCGCCAACAAGAAAATGAGTTCGTGCTTTAGTTGGATCAAAAGATTACTAAAGTAACATTTTCGGAATAGTTATTATTTCGCAATTATTTTAACAATTTAGTGGAAAAAATCTGAACCGAAGTTATTTCACTTAAGACTATATCTTGAGCCAGTTCAAGATATCGGCTTAAGCGATTTCTACTTGGTCCACGAACCAGTTTTCTGATTAGCATCAGCCGCTGCCCTTTGGCTTACCTTTTGACGTTCGATCATATTGACCGTTCGCGTACCTTTTTCCACGTCTATTGCAAATAGACATATCACTTATATTGAATTTTTTATTAACTTTACGATAGATCAACATTTGTGTACCTTGTTTATGTAGGGAGGGAAAATTGATGGGGCTGAATATTTTAAATTGATATTTGAAACATTTTTATTGGGGAAGGTTCATTAAGTGTTAATGTTTTTAACCCCCGACGCATAAACGACGCGACGGGGTGTTATAGGTTTGACGTGTCTGTGTATGTGTGTGTGTGTGTGTGTGTGTGTGTGTGTGTGTGGGTGTGTGTGTGTGTATGTATGTGGCATCGTAGCTCACAAACGGATGATCCGATTGTAATGCGGTTTTTTTTTGTTTAAAAGGAATGTCAGTCGGGAGTGTTCTTAGCTATGTTTGATGGAAATCGGTTCAGGTCTTCAAGGTCATCAGCTCGTTTGTTAGGTGTGATAGGAATGTTACACGCTCAGTTTACTTGCAAGCATATGTGGGATCTGAAATTTGAAACCGTACCTGTAAGGTGTAGTTTAGTCTGACATGCTTTAGTTGGTACTTACGTAGTGTTAAAAGCTATTTTTTGCTTTTTATAGGGTTTAGCGTTTTTAACCTTTTGTTGACAAATCTGTAGTAGGTATCTATCTCGTGGATGTTACTAAAGTATTTTCCTCTAAAAATATATGAGAACGAAAGAAATCTTTTAATAAATGGGACACACGTATTCAAGATAAAAACATTTAAATTGCTACTGAAAACGTGTTCACTTGAAACTTGCTTCATATCATTATTTAAGTGGGACACCTCACAAGAACAACTTGTACATAGCGAGCAAAATTACTAAAAAGTTAAAAGTGCAAGCCAAAAAACTGCACAATTTCACAAAAAACCTTCCTTAGTGGGGCTGCATCAAAAATGCGGTCAGAGCTCTCGCCGGTCACACGGACTATGCAAATGTGCACGCGACACAAAGGGGCGACTTCTTTCGCCTTATGCATAACAATTTTGGCTAATTCCCTTCACCGGCTCTTAATCGCAACCGGACACATATTTTCGCCTTTTTACTCTTTTGATTTTTGATCAAATAACATTTGAGGCCCATTTTCACCAACAAGATAAACTTCAACCAGCTTTTTCTATTAATATCTTCGAACGATTGATTCCCAAAGCAAGGTAGACAACAAGTATGCCTAACGGAAATTCCCGCTTCATAAAAAAAAACTGACTGTTTAGCCGACCGATTACGTAAATTACTGTGTGAAATTGAGCCATACAATTCTACAAAACTTTATTAACACGTCGCTAGAACAGTAGCTAAATCTAAGGAGCATTATTAGGGTTGTTCAGGCGTACATATTGGAGCAGGTACATGAAACCTTAAGGAATTACCGAGAAACATCTTGTTCAATGCCAATACCAATACATAACTAATGAGTTTAAGCGCTGGAGGAACCATTTCATTAGCTACCCTAATAAAGCTGGCTGTGAGATTATCTTCTATTTATTGTGTACTAGTGGGAGTTTAACTACCATTATACCTTAGCTACCTATTTCAGGATTCTCACAATTTATTTATAAGGAAGCTCGGATTGTTCTCGTAAAACAATTAGGCATTGTATATGTTAACACCGGTCTGAACGGGCAATGACATTATATTCAGACGAGCATTATCTTTAGCTTATCATAGGTAAGAGCTCTCCATCATTTTCCATAGAACAACGAACAACCCGTCCGTGTTTACATTTCCACGCGATTCAGAAAGGATTCATGTCGGAGGGTATTTTTATCCGTCCCTACATCAAGCAGCACCTGGGATAATTATGATCCGTTCTCGACAGAAGTTTGCGCGCAGCTGTACAATTTCATCAGGCCTTGCAATTAGAGTGAAGTCCCGTACGAAATCAGGGTTGGCACCTGCCGCGGATATCTAAAAACAAAATTAAAAGGGCCTCGGGTTGGTCCCGGGCGGGGCGTGCATTATTCATGACATCGACACGCACGCCCGCGTATGAATTGAAACGAGCTCGGCGCGACGTTCGCCTTTTATAGCCCCAATGTAAATACGCTCCTCCGCCGATCCGTTTGCGATGGATTTCATTTTTCAATGATGAAATTTAAAATGACATTATTTTTCATATGCGCCGAGGATGTAATGTGCTCGCGAATAGATGCTTCAATTTAAATTCTTTTACATATCTTAATTTATTACTGCTTGGTAACAAATGGTAGAGAAATAAAGTACCTATTTGCTTTAGTTTTAAAAGCAAACAAATGATAATAAAATGCAACGCTTTCCGTTCTAAAAAAGGGATAAAAACACGGCCTAAATATTTGAACGTTAAAAAAGACATGGTTGAATTTACAGTTTAGTTAGTTGTAACTTCTCTGCACTCGAAAAAGTCCTCTCTGAAATGTTGGCGTCATTTTTTTTTTAACTTTTTATTTTTATTCGTGGACTAAACAAATGCGAAGTGGGAAAGTACCGCCGAGCTGCGTCAAGGGTTAATGGAACTATGAACCTGCTTGCATTGTACGAGTAAGTACATATGTTGTAATATTTCTCGTTTAAATCCTTACATACGAAGGTGGAACTTGTTTGAAGGCGTGGAGTACCTGGCAGATTTGTTTCTTTTTTTTAGGTAATTACGACATTACCTTGACATTACCTAAAAATTAATAATTTTTTAGGTAATGTCAAACTAGAGCCTTAGAACTTAATTATCAGCTGCACGGGGCATCCAACAAAGTTACTCATACCTAAGTAACCGCAGTAACTTTAAAAATTGAAATTCTGAAACTTTGTCCATAACATTAAAATAGTGTTACAGTAAAATGTATGAGCTTCGCAAATACTTCCCTACTCAATGTTAATGCAGACATAAATAAAGTGAATGTCATTTTGGAATTTCTGAATAAGTTCCCTCAGAAAAATAGTTGCCTTCAAGAAATGCATATTTTAGTTGTTCTTCAACACAAACAATGTTTCATGTTTTTCCGCTTATATAGGAATTATGCAAGATATTCTACCGCTGCGTATCTATTCTGCTAGGCGAGGTACGTACAGAACAACTAACTGAATATTTTAAATACAGCTGTTATTTATTTCCACAAGAGGACCACAATCGTTTCATGAAGGAAAAGTTCACAAAAAGTTATAAATATTCCATGTTAATGAATATCATTTCCATAAGCGACCCAAAAATAAAGCTAATCCCTCTCAACAAATTAAAAATTAATATTCCATACGGTCCGTGAAAAGTTAAAAAAAATGTTTCATAAAATTATCACCTATGTATTTAACGCGTCAACAAAAAGCTTTCCCGCCGCGGCCATGTTAAAAATTCAATTAAAAACCTCATTTGTATTTTTCATCAAGTTAAAAACTCTAGTCGTGTCTGTTCGAGGCCGAAATATTAACGTATGGTACGAGATATACAACAACAGCGATTTAATCATAATTAATTTAATTATGCCATATCAGTCGTAACTCAGACAAAAAATGCCTTTTCCCATCAATAATAATTTCCTTTGCAAAAGTCTACTGTTATCAGGTCTTCGCAAAGAAGCAGACCTAAATAATACCACAAATTATTTTTTCATTTATAACCACCAAGCTATACCTACCCTTAACAGCTACTAGACAATTATGCTTTAATTTAGGCAATAATACCTATTACGTCATACTTTAACATTAAATTAATTTCCCAAAAAATTAGCACTCATTAAAAAACCAACAGCCTCAGCTCACAATTTGGACCAAAACACAACGAAGCAAAACTCTACTCTTTGACTTGGAAACAAATAGTTAATTACCTAGAGAGCTCGTTAGGCATGGATTGTGCCGAAGTTGGCTCCTAGTTTTTACAGTGCACCGCGCCCAAGTTCGCGGGGTTTAAGCTGGGGAAGAACTCAAGACTTACCGACGTTTTTTAGAACAAGCCTGAATAGAATGCTTGAGGAATGAAGGTGACTGGTAATGGGTTTTGTTTCATTTGTTCGCTTAGTAGGAATGTGAAAGGATTTTTAGTTAGTTCTGTTTTAATAAGTGATTTTCTGTTGGAGGTTTTGTATAGAAAACTGTTGTTAAATAAGTTAGAAGTTTTACTATAGGTAGTCGAAATTGATTTAGATGATGCAAAGTTTTTTCTTTCTATTTCTTAATTTCTTTAAAACTGATAGGATGAAGTAGACGCAACTTTTGTTACTTTTATATTTTTTATTCCTGTGTGTATGTGGCTTGTGTCAATAAATAATTTTTCTTTCTTTCTTCTTCTTTCTAGACCAGTGAAACATTTTCAAATTATTTTTTTATACAAAAGTCAAGATAAATTGATATGTTTGTGGGTAAATGGTGCAGAAATAAGAAGACGTGAGGTTTCGATGGATACTAGTTTAATACTGCCGTGCGGAATGACACCTTCACACAATGCGGTGCTACATATGAGTGAGCGAGATGCACATACACATCATTCCTCCACACTAATTTTGAAATCTGTAGACAGAATACTTAGTATTACAATTTATCAATTAATAACATAAACTTATAATCTACTTATAAAATACTGAGTAATCTACCTTCTTCCTAACTCGCTGAGAACGTGCACGTGATAATTGCGGAGATGAATCCTGTGGCCTGGCCGAGGCTTGAGGAGCCTGGGCGTCTGGCATACAACTGACAGATTGGCGTACACCTTCTCGAGCTTCAGTACAAATTACATCGCTACCACTACTACTGCTTCCAGCAGCATTGCTAGAACCTTCCACGCTAGTAATAGTAACTGGCGCTGCCACCGTTTCTTCTTCCACCGGTTCCTCTGAAACTACACCTGTTGTGCTAACTGAATCCGACTCACTAATTAATTTGGATGTTGTTGGACTAAACTGAACTGTTGAAGTCGGTAAACTAGGAACAGGTGGAACCCCTGAAGGCATCGGTTCATCACAATCAATTGAACTTGCTATACCTTTATTTTTACACTCTAAAAGCTGATCAAGATGCCTAATACAAGATACACTTTGATCATCAACCACCACTTCATACATTCTTTTCCCTATCACTTTACTTATTACTCCTAATTTCCAAGCTTCTTTTCTACCACTGTACCACCGGACCCATACCCTGTCACCAATCACAAAGGCTCTGCTACTACATTCATTCTCCTTCGACATTTTTTTATGCGATTCATTTTCTTTTGGAAGTATTAAATCAAGCCGTGATCTCAGCTTCCGACCAAACATTAATTCTGCGGGCGAGTGTCCAGTAGTGCAGTGCTCTGTATTCCTATATTCAAATAAATAGCCTATCAATTTTTCACGTAACACATGTTGTGCAGAGTTTTCACTTAATATTATTTTCAACATCTTTTTACATGTTCTTACTGAGTTCTCCGCTTGACCGTTGCTACATGGATGGTAAATTGGAGTCGTCATGTATTTAATGCCATTATTGGAACAGAACAAATTAAATTCCTTTGAATTTATCTTGGGATCGTTATCTGAAACTAAAGTACAAGGTAAACCAAACACAGAAAAACATTGTTTCAGTTTTCTTATCAAAGATTGGCTAGTAGTATCATTTTGCATGTAAATACATTCTAACCATTTAGAGTATGCGTCAATCACTACTAGATACGTCTGTTGTCGTATAGACAGATAGTCAATGTGGATGCGTTCCCACGGCGCCGCTGGACTCGGCCACGGCGCGGGCGCAGCTCGCGGTGGCGCAGGCCGCACGCTCGCGCAGACGTCGCATGCGCCGATACACCTCTCAATATCCTCGTCTATACCCGGCCACCACATCCTACTACGCGCATTACATTTCATTTTTACTATGCCTAAATGCGTGCTGTGCAGTTCGCGCAACATTCTTTCTCGCAGTGCCACTGGAATTACCACCTTATGACCCCGCATTAAAATACCATTTTCGTATTGCAAATCATTACGACATAAAAAGAATGGACGAATAGACTCGCAAACAATCTTACGCGGCCAACCTACATTTGTATATTTAATGACGGTTTGAATAGTTTTATCACTACAAGTTGCCTTCTTTAAATCCATTAACAAAACAGCTGGGTCGGTCACGTCTAAGAAATTCAGTGACAAATATGCGTCATATTCGCTATCTCCCTTACAAGCAGTATCCGCCACAGGTGCACGGGAAAAATAATCAGCGACTAAGTTATTATCACTTGATATATACTGAACTGTATAGTTGTATGCAGAAAGTATAATAGCGTATCTTTGTAACCGTAATGCTGTAGTTATCGATATACCCGTTTTATTATTAAATATTGATACTAGGGGCCGGTGGTCGGTCTTAAGAATAAATGGCTCGCTTCTTCCGTAAAGGTATTGATGGAAGTGTTTGACACCAAAAATGATCGCTGTCGCTTCTTTTTGTATTTGACTATAATTGCGTTCGCTTACCGAAAGCGACCGCGAGGCATACGCTAATGGTCGTTCGCCGCCATCGGTACCCCGTTGAGACAGGACAGCCCCGAGTCCATGCGGCCCAGCATCTACTGATAGCACTAGCTGCGCGCTCGGCTCGAAATGCGCCAGCACGCGCTCAGACGCGAGCTCAGCGCACACGCGACGCACCGCGCGGCGCTGGCGCGCTCCCCACTCCCACCGCGCGCCACTGCGCAGCAACTCGTGGAGCGGGCTCATAATGCTCGACGCATTAGGAATAAAAGCCCTGTAGTAGTTGACTACTCCTAGGAACCTCTTTACTTCCGTAATATTTGTCGGTTCCGGCGCATTTAATATTGCCTTAACTTTATCGCGGTTAGTACGTAATCCGTTTTTATCGATAATGTACCCTAAGTACGTTACATTATCCTTAAAAAACTCGCATTTGTCTTTCTGAAGGCGCAACCCCGCTTCATTTAACCTGCTTAGAACCTGTGCTAATCTCGTTATGTGAAGTGCTTTTGTTGGCGCAGTCAAGCAAATATCGTCTAACCATATACTAACTCCTTCGATACCTAACAATAAAACTTCCATTGCTTTTTGGAACAGGGCAGGAGCATTCGCAAGACCGTAAACTAGACGTGTATATTTAAATAATCCTTTTGGTGTGTTAATAGTAGTCAACTCCTGAGAATCTTCCGAGAGACAAAATTGATTATATGCATTTTTTAAATCTATTTTCGAATAATGTTCTCCCCCACCAAGCTTAGCAAACACTTCTTCAATCCTCGGTAGCGGGTACTTATCTATTATAAGGTCCTTATTAAGTGTGACTGAAAAATCACCTGCTATCTTAACCGTGTTATTATCCTTTAAAACCGGTACTATGGGAGTTGCATAACGTGAATTACTTACCGGAACTAGTATACCCAAACTGACTAATCTATCTAATTCTAATTCTACCTTGTCTTTTAAGGCAAACGGTATTGGTCGGGCCTTAAAGAATTTTGGTACTGAATTTTCCTTTAATCGTAGGTGCACTTTAAATTTATTAAAACAACCAAGTTCATCTTTCCATAAGCTAGGAAACTGTTCCAATAATGCATTAACATCGTGATCCTGACTTATTTTATAAACATTTGTTAAAATTAAACCGAAAGTGGACATGAAATCGCGCCCGAGTAGGGGAGGGCCATTCGAGTCTACTACAAATATCTTAATTTCTTTCCTTTGTGCTTTATATTCGACAATAGGCTGGAAATACCCCAACGGCGAGATTTTATGTCCGTTATATAAACACATTTTAATCGTACAGTCAGTTAAGTTATAATGTGCAAACAGTTCTGAGTACATTCTATTTGATATGACAGAAACTCCAGACCCAGAATCTAACTCCATGGTTACATTTTTATCACCTACTTTAATATCTAAACACAACGGTTTGTCTGTTACATACCTTATGTTAAAATTATGGCATTCCTTACAGCTACCGTCTGTTTCACTATCACTATCATCGCTTCCAATATTATTGACGCGAACACGGTTGGTTTGGTTTTTTTTATTACACACTTTCTTTAAATGCCCTTCTTTTCCACATTTTTGACACTTATAATTTTTGTAACGACACACATCCTTATCGTGACCTTTTAAACCGCATATAGAACAACGGCCAGCTTCACGACTTGCATCTCGTGTCCCCGCACGAGCGCCGCCTGCGCCGCTGCCACCGCCGCCGCCGCCGCGACGTGAACCGCCCTTGTATATTTTGTTCACCGGTTCTTCTTTTATGGCAGTGTCATCTGTGGACAACACCTTCCTGGCTTCTCTAGCGCATTCCGCTCGCTCAGCTATCTCCAACGCTTTGTTAAATTCCAACGTGGAAGCATTCTGCTCAAATAGCTTATCACGCTCGGGCCCCGCTCCTAAGCCCAGGACAAAACGATCCGTCAGGTTTGTGTCCAAAGCGGATCCGAAGTTACAGTAGCTCGCCAATCCTCGCAGTCGTGCAGCCCAATCGCCCAATGACTCGCCTGAGCTCCTCTTAGCTCCATAAAATTTGGCCTTGTCCGAAAATGAACATTGCTTCTGTTTGAAATGAGTATCAAGCAGTTCCACCAGCTTCTTATAGTCCAGCGCCTCCAACTCGACAGGATAAGCCAAATTACGCACCAAACGATATGAGTCATCGGATAAATGTGTAATCAAGATTGCACTTTTATTCTCTTCCTTGACTTCGTTAACCTTCAAAAATTGGGTCAACCGCCCTTTGAAAATAGACCACTCGCCGGATTTATAATCAAACGTCGATAAATTACCCAGAAATGACTTCGCCATTTTTTATTTTTGTGTGTGGGTAAAATCGTCCTCGTCGCCAATGATATGTTTGTGGGTAAATGGTGCAGAAATAAGAAGACGTGAGGTTTCGATGGATACTAGTTTAATACTGCCGTGCGGAATGACACCTTCACACAATGCGGTGCTACATATGAGTGAGCGAGATGCACATACACATCATAAATGCATTTCATACAGACAAAGGGGTGAATATATGGTGGGTGCTGTATAAGAAGGTCAAGGAAACGGTTTGAAGTAAAGAGCTATATGTAGGTCATACGTTCTAGATAGAGCTCGACATTAAGATTCCTAGTCTTCCATATTTCTGAATGTATCACACACATACATATGATAAGCAACAGACACTGAATAGAAATGTGTGTCGTGTTTCTGCGTGATTTAGTTTCCTTTGAAAATATGATACTTGATTTGACCTAGGCGTCTTCTAAAAACATTTGAAATCTTAATAGTATAATGACATAAAGTGTAAAAATTGAACTGGTTAGACTGGGAGACGACTTACATAGTTGGGAAAAGGTCGCAGATGGTAATGATGAAAAGTAAACAATTGTTTTTCATCCACCATTAAATGTTGAAAAATATAGGTAACATACCTACTTAATTATAAACTGCTAGCACAAAATGAACAACACCAGTACACAATACCATTGAACAAAAAGAATGTGTACGTATGTGTGTTGAACTGTATTTTAAATCGCGTTAGAGAAACAAAGGGACCCGCGCGGCGAACATATGTCATAGTACTTTTATTACATAGCATATGGCTTGAATGTGGCCCATATTGGTATATTTATCTTTTCTCCTATGTTATACTGCGATATTATAAGCCTTGTCGAACGAATTTCTGAGAAAAATGTGCCTTTTGCTTTTAGGCAGATTGCGCAGAAATTGTACTTTGTAAGGCTACGCAGATTATAGTTAAACTTCGTTTTTTTTTGCTGAAATTATTATCGGATTAAGAAGAGAAAATAAAAACTAAAATATTTAGTCAGGTATTTTATATTTTTCTGCCACGTATTTTAGATCCAGCTGACCTACTTATTTTTTCAGTATTTTCAGTATTATAATGTACTCGAAAATCACAATAAAAAAATTTGGTATGAAATAATCTATACTAATATTATAAAGCTGAAGAGTTTGTTTGTTTGTTTGTTTGAACGCGCTAATCTCAGGAACTACTGGTCAGATTTGAAAAATTCTTTCAGTGTTAGATAGCCCATTTATCGAGGAAGGCTATAGGCTACTTTTTATCCGAGTCCGTGCCGAGGTTCCCACGGGATGCAGGTGAAACCGCTGGCAGAAGCTAGTAATCTATACTAATATTATAAAGCTGAAGAGTTTGTTTGTTTGTTTGTTTGAACGCGCTAATCTCAGGAACTACTGGTTCGATTTGAAAATTTCTTTCAGTGTTAGATAGCCCATTTATCGAGGAAGGCTATAGGCTACTTTATATCCCGGTAAGGGAAGTAGTTCCCATGGGATGCGGGTGAAACCGCTGGCAGAAGCTAGTATAAAATAATCAATGAGACATCTTATCACCTTCCCATGAAAAATTTTTATAATTCTAACGCCAATACATAACTGGAACCAAAAATATTCCGAAAAACGATTCCCAGAAACTTCAGCCCAGAAATCAGCACAATTTGATGTGAAAGCATCTAGAAATCAGCACAATTTGATGTGAAAGCATCCAGAAAAAGCGTGTATTTCTGTATAATCTGCGAAGGTAGGCTAATATATGCTGAGTGAGACTGTCTATATATTATTCATAGCGACACACGCTCGCGACTACAGGCGATTCGACTTTATTGCCCAAATGTGTTTATACGCCGTGTCTACCAAACTCTTTTATAGTCTGTTTATGGGATTCTGGATTTGAATCCGGATATTTTTAAATCTAGTCCTCATTGGTATAGTGTTTTTTTGTGCTTTTGCTTTCGAGACGAGCTAATCCAAGCGGCTTAACTCTCGTCCCGTGGTCGTCGTCATTTCGATAAATGGCTATCTAACACTGAAAGTACTTTTCATGTCGGCCAAGTGGTTTTTCAGATTTTTGTGCATATGGGTAAGTAAGCAAACAAACTCTTTAGCTTTATAATGTTCGTATAGTAACTAGGTAGGTACTCAAATTGCTGGTGATAAATACTTGATAGAATTGATGGGTATGCAGACGGGACGTTGAATAAGGACTTGTCAATACATTATGATGCGATTGGTTTAGCGATTGAATTTGTGACGCTAAACAAATTATGTTGGATTAACAATTCATGAGAATGTATTTGTGATTGGTCAACATAGGCGGTAACAATGTTAAAACTAAAAGTATGGATAAACTAGACAGGAATTTAGTATAAAGTAGCACAGAGTTTCTGCGCTCGAAAAGCAACTATTTCTGATTGCCTTACCCACTCGTTTTAGTCGTTTAAGTATAACTTTAATATAATTATTTAGCTTCCTATTTATACAATAGAATAGAATTTATTAAGCTTAAATCATATTACAGGTATCTGTGGAGATCTAAGGGGGAGGCCTATGTTCAGCAGTGGACGTTCTATGACTGAGATGATGATGGATGATGAAATCATATTTCATGAACTCCTACATAAAATAACAGACTTTCAAGGATTTCAGGTATATTAAATTATTTACCTACTACTTTAACTTAAATTGACTCTAAAGGTCAACACTTTTATAAGCAGAAACATAACTACTTAAAAACATAATTTCGACATCTAAGCCTAAGAAAATAAAATAATTATTACATCGCCTTTGATACAAACGAAAAAAGGTTACGTAAATCTTGTTTGAAAAATAATGTAGGTATAATATTACATTTGTGTTCGATAAAAAAAAAAAGATAAATGGCAATAGAATCTGGACGTCGACGACAGATGGAAGTCGAAACAATCAATACCCTTCAAAAGCTTTCACAAGAACAAATAGTGTGCGATGAAAAACAGTGATTGCCCACTTAAAATTCATCAGCCAGGTTCGATGCTAGAAACATTCTCTGGAGCAAATAATAACAAAAAGGCTTGGCCTGGATTTTAATGCAAGGGATGTGCAGAAATAAATTCACGAAGATTTTTCAGTGGACGCGGCGGGACTGCGTAATTTGTATGCTGCGTAACATTGGGGTTCCGTATGCTTCGTTCGCACGATTTTTGGGAGTATTATGGTGACCTTGAAAGTTGGGATAGGTTGGCAACTTTTTGTGTACGAATTAGAGTTCAGTGTGAATGAAATTAGAAAGTTGAGAGTATTGACGATGTTTTGTTGATTTAAACGCTTTTTACACAACAGGAAAAACTAATTAAATTAATTAAATTGTTTATTACTTCACTTTGTACATAATTTTTACAATATTTGACAACATGAAACATTTAAATAAAACTACTTTTACGCATTTTATCGCGGTTATATTAGTATTATTTAATCCCGACGTTTCGGATCTTTACAGCATTCATGGTCACGGGCAATTTTCGTCGTAATTTTATCGCAATTAATCGCAATCACATAACATGTTGCTAACCACGATAGAAGGTTCAGTACATCTGAAGGACTATGAATTTGTGCTAGACTGGCTTAATTATAGGCAACTGGTTTCAATTACATAATATTATAGTATCATCACAATTTGTAGAGGTACATAACTATTACTGTTTATATTCACAACATATACCTACATATTATAACTGCTTATATTAACGGAGCACCAGAAGTGGTTAGAATCTTTTGATACACTTGCATCTCGTCAGGACATGAAATAATACCACAGTAGTCGCGCACATCGTCTATAATCGTTTCTGTACTTCAATTATCACAATATAATTCGGGTGTAATGGACACATTTCACAAGATCACACAGCCTGAACTTGATTTCTCTTCAAAATTCCCTTTAAGATTCTTTCATCAAGCAACCAGCCAGCAATATTTTGCCGACATGTATTATAACTTACTTTAATAAAATACGGAACCACGTCTCTGTAACCAGTTTCAATGCTAACATAACTACAGAGCGTCCGTCACTGGCGGCTTGGACGTCAAATCCTGCTATAAATATACAGCGAGCTCATTTATTGCGCTGCACTCATGTTACACTGCTTTTAGTAAGTAGCATTAACGGTCACTACGGCCACTACCTACTAAAAATATTGTCAATTTTACTATGTATGTACCTGTGTAAAATATTCACTATTCCATTTTGTAGATTAAAAGTTGTGTTGAAAACCTTGTCTTAGTAAAGTGATTGGAATTTGTTCAGATTATCGTATTAATAGAGTACCTCAAATTGATTAAACTGAACAGCTTTAGAAAACTATAATTTGTAGGGGCTTTAATTGTGTTCAACTACAAAGTACCCAGTAGCAGCTATCTGTCCAATAACAGCGATATAAATCCCAACTACTTCACTTAAATTGTGCGTTAAAATCAAGCTGGAACAACAATTGTTCACACTACTACAATAAAAGTTAAATAAAGGCCTGGCCGGGCCACTTGCGCCCGGAAATCCATTCGTTGGGCCCGCAGGCTCTAATTTCCTGTTCACGCCTGGGCCGCATAGAAAACGTGATTCTTTGCGAGCTACACTACAGACGTACGAGTAAATGGTGTTGGGAATATGCACTTTTATGAACTCACCAAACGTTTGTCAAGGAAATCTAGTTGGTTTGAGGTTGAAGGTGTTTTTCATTTTGATTTTCACGTTTACTATCATTCTTGCCTGGATTAATAAATCAAAGTGATAATGAAATTTTTCTTAAGAAATTTTAAAGTAATATTCATTATCTCAATGGATCTTGACTCTGTTGACTTTGCTCAGCTGCAAAATAATAATGACTACGCAAAGAAAAATGTTCAAGTCATCGTGATAAGAGGTTTTAAAAGGACTACGAGATGCTACGCCGTAGCCTTACCCACTGCTACGGCGTAGCCAGATCAAACATAAAAATTCACTGTGGAAAAGTATAATTGAAATTTTATAAAATGCTAATAATAATATAGCTCTGTCCCATATAATCTTTAAGCCGATAGAGCCATGAAACACCCCCTAACTAATTTACATACAAAATCTCTTCGGTGTCTTATCAACAAAGGAGATATAGAAAAATGTATATTTAACAAAGTAACAAAAAGCTCCCGTAGGCTTTTCACGAACCGGAAATTAGTATCTTCAGGCTTTCTCATGAAAAGCCCGGAGCGGTTCCGGAAGTGAGGAATTTCCCGCGGCCCAAGGAGTGGCCAATGGTAATGGTGCCGAATTAAACGCTGCCATATTAGACTGCTCTATTACCTGCTCTTGATATTTATGGTAATTAATTACTAGTGACTCCTTACCAATTCAGGTATTGAGATAATTAACAAAAAATGTGTGTTTCTTTGTCATATGGCTAAATAATAACAACTGCATAATGACTTTTGAAAGGAAAAAAAACAATGAGAAAATGACTGTTTGTTATATCGTTTCCACCTCAGCCAAATCCTCTGGATAACAACGCCTAAAGTCAAGAGGACTTTAACATAACATTACGCAATAGTTTTCAAACAAAAACAATCAGCATAACAAACGTACAAAAAACCATGTCCTTGTCTTTTCATCCGCATAAAAAAGAAAATCTTTCCCGAGCCAGACGTCTAAGTAACGCACACTGCAAACGTTTAGTCGGCCGATAGTTTCTTTAGGCTCATAAATCAGTAGGAAGACGAATGGAAGTACGCACGTTATAAAGATCTGGGTATTTAACCGGTATCAGACCGATTGAAAACTTTGATAGAATTCACGAATTTCCTTTAAATATTTTTTCCTTTGTCGGGCAAACTGTCGGTCGACTGAAAGTCTGCAGTGTGTAGGTAGTCTAAGTAAAGCCTCAGAAGTGAGACAAAGGCTAGTTCTTAAGGAATGGTTGACAATGCCTGTCCCGGGTCAAGTCAGTAATTAATTAATACAAAACGGAATAATTTCCGCAAGACTGCTGAATTAAGTACAGCGTAGTAAACGCTTGTAAGGAAACTAATGATGAATGATTGCGGTTAATATGGATATGGTATTTAAAAGAATTTGACGATTAAATAGGTACATCAAGATCAAACTGAACTCTGGCTTTCTTGTGTTCACTGGGTTAATGTTTGGTAATATAGGTATATGCATGTTATAGCTGTTATAAGGATAGAACCCAGAATGTTGCAATCTCAGAGAAGACAGTTGTTTTCAAAATGTATGCAACCATTGAGTATGAATTCATCGATTGTGTCAATAGTGTTAAATGAGCTAAATTCTGATTTATATTCTACTAATAGAGGTAGAAGTTCTACCTCTGTGTGTTCTACCGTAGAACACACGATATAGCATACATTTCATAAAGAGGGCTTTTGATGAATCATTATTTGAGCAATTTCTTGTGCTAAATTCCAACCTTTTGTTCTTATGATAAAGAAGAAAACAATACCGCATCCTTCCAACCGCAATAACATTCATACTCCTCCAACTATAACTATTACGTTAATAATTAACTTAGAAGCTGTAGAAGTACAGTGAGCAGCGCTAATTGCCACTTATTACTTCCTAGTAGCGGTAGATTCAACTATAATAATAGTATAAGTAATAGTTGTGAAGCCTTTTGTTATGTATTGTTTATATTAATACCATTTGTTCAAGAGTTTCTACCACGTCAAAACTTTGAGCGCACGTTTTGTTCCTATACAGTATTCAATTAGATCAGATGGATGGAAGCTTGAATAAACAGATTCTGATTTGATCTGCATGCATTATTGGCTAAATAATCATGTATTCTTGTACTATTAACTTCAACAATTATTTTAATGCTCCTAGGGAGTCTAGAAGGTTTAATCCACAATCCAGGATTGTTGTTTTTGGCAGCATGATGTGTCCTCAGTCAAAAAGCTTTTAAGCCGAAACTTTTTCATTTAGCTTTTAACTTATATTAAGGTTGATTATTTTGTAAGTATTTCTTTATCTGTATTGTCCTGTACCCTATACGTGAGGACTTGTTATTTGCTCTCAGATTAACTTACTGTTCCCTGTCTGTGTTTTTTTTAGCTGTTAATTCTCCATTGGTCTTAAATAAATAAATAAACAACATTTTGGGGAATAATGAATTAATGGCAAAGAGGAACTTTAGAAAATTTCTTGTTACATATCCTTGCATATTCCTAACCTGGGTAATTCAAACATTGAATAAGACCTTTTATTAACACACCAGTAAAAAATAAAATGTATTCATCTTAAGCAGTAAATCGTAAGAATCTGAACTCCAGTACACTGGAGGGCCATTGATCAACACAAGCCATTTCACCGGCGTTTGCAAGCCAGGCACATACCCGCACGATTTACAGAGCACACCACTACACAACATGCCGAACTACATAAATCACTCTTATTTTTATCGCTTAATACTCTCACAACTTCTATGAATAGTCGAAAATAGATTTATGTTTGAACTGCATTCGTTTAGAGTGAAAATTAAAAGAACAATCTATTAGTCCTTTGGTCCACATTTAAAAGACATGACGTGTATTGTTCAAATGAAATATGTTATTTAATAGCGATTCCTATAACTTTACTTAAACAACTAACTGTTTCCTACAGTTTTTCCCGCGTCAAGCATCGTCTGTGTCACCCGGGTATAGTTTAGCTTTCCAACAACGAAATGTTTTTTTTTTTTCAAATAGTTTTAGTAGTACATATTTAAACCTACAAACAAACAAAAAATTATAGTATTAGTGTAGATAATAAACGTATCCAAATGCAGGTATTGCAATACTCTAGACAATAAGTAAGTAAAGCCAGTTTGAGGCATTAGCGTCGGAACAGTATTCATCAAACGAAGAGAAGGTTTCACTTAGATATTGTGAATTCCTTCAGTTCCAATATTCATCCGACTACAATACGTCTTCGGGAGTTCATCCGTTACAAAAGTTTCTTTGTTACAAAAGATTTTTGTTTCAAAATCGACGAGAAAGGGAAAATTAATAAATGCTCTGCTATGTACAAGTTTCTTGGTAGATATTGTTCTGTAGAAGTTTCTTTATTATGTTCATAGACTATTTACAGATTACGACTCTCTATTTCTCGATTATATTTCGAGTAAACAACTTAATTATGAAACTTAAAACTTTAGTATTTTTATTTTCAGGTAACTATATTATTTAGACAAATATGAGTACATTAACCAATTGCATTGTTATTTTATTTTAATTACCTGTCGTGTATCAAATTACTACATAAACATTAGGTTCTGTGTACTGTTCAGTTAATTGGAAAAAAACATTGCACAACGCATTTATAGTTTTGTTAATAAAGCGCAGGACATTTAATTACCTAATTTATTTTTTGTTCAATTTCCATTACATAAAATAATTTTCATTGTTATGTACCTACCGAAAATATGTGATTTTATAATAATAATGTTTGGATTGGTGGAAATTATAATCGTGAATGCATACCTATCAGAATTAAACGTGCCGAATGAAACTTTTAGAATTCTTTGGATACCTACTGCCTATTAAATCGTATGTCGACTTATACTTGAGCGCATTTACAGCGGTACGTCGGTTGAATTTTTCGAGTAATGTGCGTTCACCAAATATCAATCTTTATCTTAGTACTTAAACCCAAAAAAAAGAAATTGACTACTTCACAAAAAGCGCAATTTGAAAATGAAAATCTAAAGTTTTATTCGACAATGGCGTGGAACCCAGCGCCGGGCGAACGTCGCGTCCCTCGTTTTTATTTATTTCCAATCGCGAAGTAATCTCGCAATCTGCAGCTGCGCTATAATATTGTAAGAGAATACGCCATTAAAATATACTTACGATAGTTGGGTAAACCAATCGTAAAACTTGTTGTATGTGTTTTTTATAGGTATTGAAATAAAAATCGGTAAAAAAACTTTTAAGTTAAACGGTTTTATCTTATGTGCACTGCAAACTAGAAAATAAAAAACTTTGTTACTTACCTATCAACCTATTACGGGTGGTCCCGGTCATATTAGACTAAAATACAAACGTGGGGCCCATTAACTATTGCTGTAACATTTCCTTTTAGAGGTATGATAGGTGTGGATTGCATCGACTTACTATAATCGTAACTGGAGATTTTGACAATCAATAACCAGCCGTGGCGGCTTCACCAGCGGACGCCGAGCTCATGATCTACCAAAGTATAAAGATATGCTTTGCCATAGGTAGGATTTCAGAGGGGCCCCACGTTTTTATTTTAGTCTAATATGACCGGGACCACCCGTAATAGGTTGATAGGTAAGTAACAAAGTTTTTTATTTTCTAGTTTGCAGTGCACATAAGATAAAACCGTTTAACTTAAAAGTTTTTTTACCGATTTTTATTTTCTTGTTTTTAGTATTTAATGAAAATGCCTACCGAATATTCCTCATTCTATCTAATTCATTTAGTGCATTATTATTACATGGTCTCTTACCTGATAATTTATTACAATCTAATTCCTCAATACAAAATAAAAAATCATCACATGACCTCTCCCGCTGTGGGTCAGCAGCGGTGAGGGAGTGCCAGACTCTTGACTAAAAACCGTTGTGTTCCGTCGTAGGCCTTTTATGTACCAGGGCCGCGGTAACTCTTTCGAACAATCCCGCAGTCCAGGCAGGCCTTGGCCCTGTTGGGCCCCGCTGGGGTTGCTGACAGTATTCTACTTGCGTAGCCCTTTCATTTGATACCCATATTGGTGGGATTGATAAAAAATTGTTATCAGCCATTTGGTAGCGGCGGCCATCTTAGATTTCAATTTTGCATAGTAAATTGTATTCTGCTTGTTGAGACCTTTCATTTGATACCCATATTGATGGGATTGATAAAACCTACGTTATCCGCCATTTTGTAGCGGCCGCCATCTTGGATTTCAATTTTTATAGTATTCTGCTTGTTGAGCCCTTTCATTTGATACCCATATTGATGGGATTGATAAAACCTACGTTATCCGCTATTTTGTAGCGGCCGCCATCTTGGATTTCAATTTTTATAGTATATTGTATTCTGCTTGTTGAGCCCTTTTATTTGATACCCATATTGATGGGATCCATAAAACATAAATTATCCGCCATTTTGTAGCGGCGGCCATCTTGAATTTATAATGATAATGAATAAACATAATTGTATTGTCACCAAAATCCAAAGTCTATATAAAATTTTAGATGAATCGGTTGACAGGAAGAGGGTGAAATTTGAATTACTAAATTTGACCCAAGAAAGAAAAAATAAAACAAACGGGGTGAGCTAAATAAAACCGTTTAAAAATGGTAACGCTTTTTCGTTCTGACTTGGTTTGTGTATTCTGTTTTAATTGGAAGTTTTAAACTGTGCACCACAGATCTCAAAGATTTCAATTTGATTCAAGATTAAATTTAGTTTTATGATGTTGATGATTATGTTAAAGCATTTTTATTGACATATATGCGACTCTGAGTTTGTTAACAACGTGGAAAAGATTAGAATGTGAATGTGGAACATACTTTTGATCAACAATTAAATTAATCAAACGAGTCTATTACAAGCTTTTATTTAACTTGTATGTATGCATGTATGTATGTATGTATGTATGTATGTAACTATGTGTGTTCGGGTGGAATTTTACAACTCAATTTTAAGGCACTTGCCCTCAACCGATTGAGCTGAAATTTTGCATACATGTTTAGTTTGGATGACAATGCATGTTAAGCTATGTGACGTCATCCTAAATCCAACATGGCTAAATATACAAGATGGCGGACTAGTTATTTTTAAGGTACATATACAATATGGGTATCAAATGAAAGGGATTGACGAGTAGAACACATTGCACTTTACGAAATAAAAATCCAAGATGGCCGCCGCTACAAAATGGTGAATAACCTATTTTTTCAATCCCATCCATATGGGTATCCAATGACAGGGCTTGACAAGTAGACTAAAGTGCACTTTACCAAATCAAAATCTAAGATGACCGCCGCTACAGAATTTAGACTTAGGAACTTACCAGGTGAAAACTAAAAAGTATAAAATAAAAGCTTGTCGCGAGATTTAAGTACTCGTATTTACTTTCTTAGTAAAATCGGGACAAGCTTTTAAAACATATAAATTGTGTCAAATATGTTAAATTTGAAATGTCGTTATAAGTTGACAGTAAAGTTACAGTAAAAGTTTATTTTTTTTTCTTTTTAGCGCATTTAAATAAAAGCTTGTTTTTAAAGATTTTTTTACCTCAATTTATTTTAGTTTAGGCTGTGAACCCCTTGTACATGCACGTGTACATAATTATGTTAAAATATAAATTAAATGAAATAAAATTACAAAATCCAGCCAGATTCAGTATTAAAAGAATTTTAAAGTAATCCTACAATATAACATAGCAGTTTCGGAAGTTCCTCAGAATATACTGAAGTTTAGTACGCATACCATCGCCCGACTATCGCCCTGGGAGTCTCGTTTAAACGCGAAACACGTGTCGAATTACATTTTAATTAATTTGCATTTTGTTCGCAGAACATTGCAAATTACTAAGATCCCTTGCGTAATGGACAGCTTCTAGGAAAATATTGAAAGGAAATTTTTTCTTGTTAAACTACTGAGATTTTTTTATGTAACAGGTTAGAAGGTAATGGTGATTAGTTATTTTACTGCCTACTAGGTTAATTAAAAAACGGTTTTTTTTGGCTTTGGTTTATAAATTATTTTTTCCGGTAGTTAAAAGAATGCGATCAAACTAGATCACCAGCCTGTTTTTTTTTTCTCTCTTATCGTGTATATTTTTTTATGCTGTCTATTCAAGTATATCATGTAGTACGTAGTTAATACTATCCTGCCTCACAACATTAGTTTCCCGTGCATCGATCAAGTCGTTACAGCGTCACACTTACCTGAACACTGAAAACTAGCACCGCATTTTTAACAGCTGTTAAAAATGTACCGACATTATAAAATATAACATGCTATACATTCTCACTATGTATATATTTCTAGGAACACATTTTTAAAGATGAAAGTTTTAGTTACCAAACATTGTGTAAATGGAAATCATTTCCATGAAAAATAAAACGTAAGAGATGAAGTTAATGATGAAGTAGCAAAAAGATGGAAATGTGTGTTTTTTTATATGAAACTATATTTCTCTTTTTTCTTACTGTATTTTTCTTTGTTGGCTTGTTACGCTTTTCAGTTTTGTTTTGCTTTTGAGGTGTTTCTAGCGTGCATCAGACACAACATTAGGCACTGTATCGATCGTTACACCGTCACAGCTACCTGCACAGTGAAATTTCGACAAACAGTGTTCCGCAAATTTCTCCGGAGCGCCTCCCGCCGCAGCCGCTTCTAGCATTTGCATCTCATTGGAATGCAACCGCTGCATGTGCCGGTGCAACGCGATGCACCGCGGATGTGGTAATACTGTTACACGCTACATGCTTTTTGTTGAATTTTAATTGCCAGCTGAAGGTTTATACTATGAAGCCAATATTTTCTACTACATGCGCTTAATCACGTTAATGTTAGAGAAAGATTTATTTCTCAGACAGAATTAAATCACAGAATAAATAACACTTAACAAACCCTTAAGACGTTCCCTAAATCTAATTTAAACGGCCTTTTTGTCACAATACACATACGTAACTTTTGCAATTCATTTGAGTCTGATTCGGAGCATGCGCAAATTGGAGCACACAAAACGGATTCACAATTGTAAACTAAGTACCGCATCCACCGAAACGGAAGCTCGTTAATGCTATTATACGTCGGGGTCGAGATTTTGCAAGCAATTTCCGCCTTAGCGACGAATGCAAATACGAATGAAATGTGTTATTTATCGCGTGAGTTACAACTCTTGGTGTTAACTACTGGTACCGGCGCTACTGTTGGATACTCAGAACATTTGCATAGCCAGAATTATGGATTCGACATTGCTCCCTAATGTTACGATAATGGCTCTGCTTTTGGCACCAGTCGAAATATTGTCGGGCTGTTCTATTGAATTAGACAGCAACAAATGTTTATTATAAATACCTTGTGTAATTTAATTCCTTGAGAATTGCATTAAGTAAGCATATTTAAAGAACATTTTAATATTTGAGTTGCCAATTGGACATGTGAGATTACTCAAAAACAATACAGCTTAAAGATATTAATAAGTTCTTTGTTTTCCAAAGTTAGGTTTACTCCATCCAGCAATCTTAAAACAATCACAGACTGATCCTAGCAAGTCCAAATAGTCAGTGCTTTCCTGGCGAAGCAATCATAAGAAGCACCAGAAACACCTCAAAAGTCTTCACATAAGCGACCCGTAGTTGAAAAAAGGTTTCTTAACTATCTACTTATTACTAAAAACAATTGCTCCTAGAATTAGATTATTTAAGCTAGCAGTGTGGAGCTCCTAATAGCTAGGCCTTTGGAAGACATTTGCATAGTGTGATCGTTCCAACACTGCCCCATTATGATACAGTTATGTGCTCCAACGATGTCCTAGATATTATGTTTCGGATTTCATTGAATCGGGCTCAGCTTTTGGGGAGATTGTACCATTGTATTTGATTAAATAACTACACATTAGATTGTGCCTGGGGTTAGTTAATTTATTTTGCTATTTGTTTCTTTTTTATCTCGGTGTGGTTAATTTTATAATTCTGAGAAACAAAATTTATTATTTCGAATTTTTACACATTTTTTTTTTGTTTATCATTAGGAGCTAGGAGGAAAAACATACAACGAACATTTTAGAAAGAATACTGGAATTTTCGTTCTTATTTATCTCATCTCAAATAACGACTTAATTAATTTCCAAGCTTGTTTCAAAACAAGGTATTTGTTGATGTAAGACGATTTAAGGCCCACTTTAAACCCTGGGCGAGCGTCTTAAACACTGTGTCCAAGAGTACCCCAAGGGACGCTCGCTTGACCTAATTAAAGCAAGTGGCGTGGAAAATTACACTCTGATGGGGCCTGTTCGACCGTAATTGCTGAAGGGTTGCCGATTGACGGTCGCGGCAGAGGGTTAAAGGTGTTGGGCTATCTTGCAAAATCTTTGAAGGTAATCTTTTTAGGGTTACAAGTTATTAAGTTTGATAGTGTTGTGGTTTCGTGTTTATGTTTTTTCATAGTACTTGTACGTAGTACTGATAAGGCTGGATGGAGCAGTAATTGTTCTTAGACTCTGACGATAAACCCAGTAAGGTCTTAACGAGTAAACTCTAAAATCCTCTCGATCAGCAGTTACGACTATTTCATCATCAAAGCAAACGTGATGTCTCTTACAAAACAAAAAAAAAACATTTTTCTAATTAATTTCAGGAAAAATCAAGCAAACACTCTAAAATAAAACTTGAAAAAGCAAAACTGAGAGTAACAAGAATAAAAAACTACATATCTTTAGTTTAGTTCATTAGCCACGTTAGTAGTGTAGTGCAAGAGACAGCCTGATTCACTCGTTTAATTAAAAGCGAGTAATTACTTGTAATACCAGCTCCTACACTATATGGTTGTAGTCGAGGACCTCTGCGAGACAAATTATTACTGACGTATGGACACTCGTCTCGTGTGTCAAATTATCGCTCGTATCTCCCCTACTAGCTGATGAAGTTATATTATGTGCGATAAAATATAGTATACAATGGTTCTACAAGGACATGCTGTCGATCAAAAATAATGACGTCTATAAATCTGCTTGCTGACGACGCAGATTAAAATTTTGATAGAATTAAATGTTAAAGAATTCAAATGCGTTCAATAAAGAGCTGGTCGATGGGTGGAGTGCATGAAGAGACTACGTTAACGGCGTGAGACAATATATCCTGTAGAGCGAGTCTAGTCTCTTTCAAGCACATATCTATTTTATACTATGTGTTCCTTTTCGTTATTACAAAGACGTGATAGCAGAGTGCGAGTAGATACACACACAAAACGATTATCTTCCAAACCTCGCCGGTATACAAATGTGAAATTGATGTTGAAGAAAATGAAGAAAACAAGAAAACGTTATCCCTTAAGACGATCCAAATCAGCTTATTCCCCGAAATCCAGCAATTTTAATTCCATTCGTGAAGTGGAATAAAATCCGCCAGTAAAACACAATTATAACTAGCGACGCGTACGGATAATATTGGACTCCCAATAATGGCGCGAAACAGAGGGGCCGAGACATTATCGTATAATTATCGAAAACCTATAGTAATATCCGAAGCAATAACCTAAAAATCAATCAGACCCGCCTCCCCGGAGCCACGGGCTACGGGAAAAAATTGGAAATCAATCTATTTCTATAACCAGGCGTCTCCGAAGTATCCATTATCATAATGTGATGGGGACCCAATACTATAATCAGATATCTGAAACCTTCAGTGTTATGTATTATATATGTATATTTTTATGAGGCCGGAATATGGGACGCGTTCCGTTTCGCAAATGCTGCGTATTTTCCGAATTATTGTACGACGGCTGATCGCTTTATGAATTTGATTGTGTTGTTGGGAGTAAGAAAAATAAATTAGAATGTCTGTATGAGGTGAGAGCTGAGCCCAAATTTCTATTACGTATACACTTTCTGAAATTTCTTCAGATGAGTTTGTTATAAACAGATTTCATTATAATTTTTTTTTTTGTCGCTAAAATTACGTGTAGCATCAGATTTTGGAATCTTTTGAGAATTCAAGCCTAAGACACCAACTTTTACACATGGGTCTGTATAAAAGATGAATACCTTTAGGTCCTGAATTACTTCATTATTGTACTAGATTAATATACTTATAATAATTAATTTGTAACTAATACAATCATGATAGGAATTGAATTGATTTGGAAACGTAATCAATAAACGTCGATGTAATTATTGTAGACAATTTAGTTATATTATGTGAACAGTAATGCGGCTATGTATTAATTATGTTACTGAACGCCTCTGTTACAGACTAACTTACATCATTATTGAACTATTTACTTACTAATTAATGAGGCATGGTTTAATAGGGGAAAAACATGATCTGTTTTAAAGAGAACGCCTACGCTTTCTTTTGTGTGTTATTCTAGTAAGTTTTATTAGTATTTGAGAAAGGGTGGAATAAGGCAAGAAACCTTTCCTAATAACAAATTAATTTCTTGGCCTTAACCACCGAGCATCAATCCAAAATTTAACCTCTATCGGTTCAATTATACCATGAAAGCGGAACACATTCCCTAGTTTATAATATCGCAAGGCACGTAGGTATTACCTTAACCTACCTTCCCATGATTTCCAGTGCACCTGAACGTCTAAGATCTCAGCATCTCGGCTCGATGCTTCAATGTTTGTAGGTACAACTATCTACAAGCACAAAGGGTCTTTAATCAAGTTGATCCCGTCCGAGTAGATTGTGCCCGGGCATCTCGGGCACACTGCGGCCCACTAGGGCACACTCCGGCCACTAGGGCACACTAGGGCACGCCAGCGGTGGTTGGGCACTTGTTATATTGCCGCGATTACTTAATGAAATTGTAATTGTGATTTAAGGGTTGGCTCATGTTTGCTCTAGGTAACGGTTGACTTATGACTTCTAAGCTGTTATTGGAATGATTTAGGTGAGTCAATAAAAGGGCGATGGATTGTTTACCTTATTGTATCTGTTTATACAAATTCTTAGGATTATCATCGTTAAGTTATAATAATACTCTTTTGACGTAATTTTAGGTACGTTTAATCTGGAAATTATAATTTACAGAGAAAGCTACGTGATGGATTACAAAGATATAATGTACGAGCTAATTATGTTCTAAAACAACAATGTTTTACTGTGTATTAACAAGGACATATTGTTAGCATTAAGTCATACCTACATCACAATGACAGATATTTTACTTAGCTTAAAATATAAGTAGTTAGTAGCTGTTTTGTTATTAGGCTCTTATAAAGTCTTACATTGTCACATACATATAATCTCTTATCATTTTGAAACATAACAATCGGAAAATTCAGACTACCCAGTTTGGTCTTGGGAACCGCTTGTGTATTATAATTATTAAGGTTCTATGCAACTGGCTGATCTTCTTCGAGAACAGTCACCGATGAGGATACTTAAATTGGTATTTTGGACGCTATTATAAAATGTCTCTACCTCCTTTTCTTGAGAATTATCTTAGAACAAGAGACGTAATTTCTTGTCTGGGAGCCAAGTGCGGCAGAACGGTAATGATCATTAAGGATAAACCATTCTGCACATAGCGTGTTAGTGTGACAGCAGGCCTGCCAAAAACAATAACACTGTGGATTCACTCGGATAACCCAGTTTTGTATAACCATATGGAATTTCAGACAGAAATTCATAGCTGATTGTATTAGTATTAAAAAATATAGAAAATATTATGAAAGATAATCATTTTAAGCATAATATCGACGGGGAAATTGTAATAAAAAACCGGCCAAGTGCGAGTCGGACTCGCGCACAAAGGGTTCCGTACCAGAGCAAAAATGACGTTTGTTGTATGGGAGCCCCCAAAATATTAGTTTTATTCTAGTTTTCAGTATTTTTTGTTATAGCGGCAACAGAAATACATCATCTGTGAAAATGTCAACTCTCTAACTATCACGGTTCACGAGATACAGCCTGGTGACAGACGGACGGACGGACGGACAGAGGAGGGAAAACAATAGGGTCCCGTTTTACCCTTTGGGTACGGAACCCTAAAAAAGCAAGAACTTCTTTTTTAAAATACTTTTTTACCCACGACGGAACGGAGCAGGTATATGCGTTTAGGGTGAGAGATGTGCGTTTGTGTGTTTGTGTGTTTGTGTGTGCGTTTGTGCAAAGTAATGTTCCCACATATCTTCTAAACTAATGATCTGATTTTGATGCGGTTTTCAATAAAGGGTTTGTGTTCGATGAGTTCATGTTCTTAGATAGGTGTCATGGCTGTAACTCACTAGGGGGCGCCACAATATTAGTCCAAACAGCAAAGTAATGTTCCCACCTACCTTCTAAGCTAATGATCCGATTTTGATGCGGTTTTCAATAACGTTTTTGTGTTCAATGAGTTCATGTTCTTAGATAGGTGTCATGGCTGTAACTCACTAGGGGGCGCCACAATATTAGTGCAAAAGAGCAAAGTAATGTTCCCACCTACCTTCTAAACTAATGATCCTATTTTGATGCGGTTTTCAATAACGGTTTTGTGTTCGATGAGTTCATGTTCTTAGATAGGTGTCATAGCTATTAATCACTAGGGGGCGCCACAATATTAGTGCCAAACAATGTTACAATATAATCAAAACGTCCGATTACAATTCTGTTTTCGTCAGCAATGTGTACGTGCTTAATGCATGTTCCCAAATAATAAAAATTACGCCTGTAACTCACTAGAGGGCGCTACAATATCGGTGCAAAATAATATTGCAATAACATATTATATAGACTATAATTCGTATATGTTCTCTAAAAAGTCTGAAATAAAATTAAGCAAAATTAAAAATTTTGAAAAAACCCCCGACGGTAAAAATCTTATTGAAAAATAATAAAATAACTCAAAACCCCCGACTTAACCCAATTATATAGGAATAACCGTCGGGGGCTGCCTTTTCTATATGAAATTTCAACAATTAATTGAGTGTATTTTATGTCATCGTTAAACATCTACAATTCTTCAATAATTGTATTCACGACACTAGAATCCTTTAGCTGGTTTAATGGCAGCTCCCGACGGATATTCCTATATAATTGGGTTAAGTCGGGGGTTTTGAGTTATTTTATTATTTTTCAATAAGATTTTTACCGTCGGGGGTTTTTTCAAAATTTTTAAAAAGTTTAATCAAAGCCAAGCTGTCAACATAATTAGTTTTTAACTTTGAAAAAAAATCTGTGTAAGTTTTAAAGTGTAATCAATCAGATTGATACAAGATTGATATCATTTAATCTTATTATCAATCAGAAATCTAAGTTTTTAATAAAGCAGTTGTGATTAAATTATAAATTAGATTAAAGATTTTTTACACTAATCATATTTTTTCAATGTTTGGTAGAGTAAAAAAAATTCTTGTTACTCAAGTAGTCTCGCTCACGGCTTCAGCCATTTGTTGTTTCATTCGTCTATTACGACCATAATCCGTAATTGAGATACTAAATCCAGCAATTACGAGATGTTGCTGAAACTAACAGAAATTGCATTATAATGTCAGTCAAGATGCCAAACGGACTGACTCTTGGATATCCTGACGAGATATGACAGTAGTTTAAGCTGTTGTCGCTTTGTTTTATGGGGATATTTATTTGTATTTCAGGTTATGTCGAAAGGCTATTTCCAGAAAGATAACTTAGTAAGGTGTGATCCATAAGTTTGATTTTGACTACACTTACAATTGCTTTTCATAATGTTAAAACTAGTTTCAGTCGGCAAGAGAAATATTATAAAACCAGTAGCACGATTTACTAAGTCTACAAAACAGTGTCTAAAACTGTCAATCGTTTGGGTCATCATGATAAAAATGTTATTCATTAAGTCCCTGATGGATCCAACAGAGTTAACTGGCCAGTTATTTCTAACTTTAGAATGCATCACCCAAATGAACGTACACAGTAACTGTGTTGTTCCGTTGTTTTAAACGGCGCCGTCTAAAAATAAAGGCTTTTGCGTTATTATTCGGATACCGACGGAAATAGGTTAACTGAGGGACCTATGAACAACGAGTGAGTAAGGCACAGGGTATACTACCTTCTATGAGACCTCCTGTCACAATTTGAAAACATACAATTAATGAATAAACCACTTTTTGTTACATACGTAATAATATATGAAAACCACTATTAGGTACGCACATTCTTCTAGTTCAGTTCGATCAAAAGTATTTTTTCTATAACCCAGCCGACTTTAAAATAATATTAACAAACATAAAACTAAGTAACTATGCATACAAGAGATACTATTTTATTTAAAAGATTTACAAACAAATCGTATCTGTGGAGAATTTGTATGCAAATGGTACCATTCATTGCGAAAACCGAATTCAAGTTTAATCGGTTTTATCTAAGTTCAAAGTTATAACGAGCACTGAATCAATGCATTTACTAGAATTATAAAATGAGAATGGAGAATCGTTAACTTTACAAATTAAGGAAATCCCAAAATTCATCTACAAAATACAGGTAAAGGTTGATATAAAAATATAATCTTTAATTCACAAAATAATATTCCAGGAAACTGCGGGTAATGTCTCCAATATTCGCTTTTATTAATTAAACACGTCACTTGCACATAAAATTATAACTTTCTTAAACCAGGTCAGTCGAGTTTTACAACGGGTTTCTTGAAGCCTTTTTCCAATTTTAATAAGCTTTTGGTTTATTACAATATTATTTTTTAAAGAAGAAATTACTTTTAACTGTAACTAATTTAACTAATTGTATTTTTTACAATTCGCCATGATCATTCCTAAATACTTTTGATTAATCAAAAAGTAAAATATCAAACTTGGACTTGGAAATAATTCACGATAATCGCTGATATTCAAAAGACAAGACATTCGGGGGTCATTTATTTAAGTTTTGGTTGTGTAACAGTGCGGCCTCGCCTTTACAATACCCGAGAGGATTTCATTTGGGCAATTACGGGGGCCCACTAATTGCCAACCATCTCAGAAATGGCGTTCGCCAGAGAAATTGTTTTTAATGAAAAATTCACCTAAAGGCTGCGTTGAAGTTTTACTTTTTTCCGCTCCGTGTAATAACATTAATGTAATGATAATTTCTGAAGTTGTTCGCCTGATGGATGGCCGGGATGCATTTTATTGGACTAGTGGCAGCTTGCGACTTTGCTCTTTCTACATTTTATTGCTGTTGTTCTTGAAGTGTGCGGACTTCGTTTGAAGTCTGCTGACTGCTTTATATCATCCCAGGAGTCTTACTTATTAGAAGATGGTCATAACTATAAAAATTATTCTTTTTAGTTGTGTTAGAGGTACCTACTTTTAATAAAATATCTGATGTTGACTGTCCTTTGGCTTCATATTTTTGGCCTACTTTATATGTCATGTCACTGTGTATCTCAGGTATGATTGAGACATATTTATATCGGGGTGCTCCATCGACGTCAGTGACATTACGATAGGTTGACATCAATATGACGTCAAGTAGATCTGATATTACCTCACACCAGGAGTGGAGCACTTACTAGACTTATTACTAGCAAGATAATAATGAAATCCGAATAACACAGATGTTTTTTTTAATGCATCTGACACATAGGTGTTCATTTAAAATTCTTACATGTTAGGACGTAGAAGAAAAAAATCTTTATCAGCAGAAATAATAATAAGTGGCAATGGGCAGGCCATATTGCTCGCAGAGCAGATGGCAGATGGGGCCGAAAAGTGCTGGAGTGGAGACCACGGACTAGCAAGCGCAGCGTAGGACGTCCACCAACGAGGTGGACAGACGACCTTATAAAGGTCGCCGGAAGACGCTGGATGCAGGTCGCTTCCAACAGGTATCTGTGGGGATCAAAGGGGGAGGCCTATGTTCAGCAGTGGACGTCCTATGGCTGAGATGATGATGATGATGAGAAATAATAATAGTCGCAATACGACTTGAATACCAGCTAACCAAAATATTATCAAGAAACTACAACCATATGGCGGCATGTTACAGTGCCACGTGGGAGATAAATCAAAAGAATGGGCGACAGCATCCCGCTAATTGCTGATCACTAGTTAGTGTACACACTGGGTTGGCTTGCCAAGTTTGTGGTTACCGCAGTCGAGTATACAGCCTTACAAATACATACATACCCACATCTGATATCCTTACTAATATTATAAATCTGAAAGTAACTCTGTCTGTCTGTCTGTCTGTCTTTCTGTCTGTCTGTCTGTCGTTTCTTCACGCCTAAACTACTGAACCGATTTTTGTGAAATTTGGTACAGACATAGTTTGGAACTTGAGAAAGGACATAGGATAGTTTTTATTACAAAAAAAAAAAAACAAAAATAAAAAAAAATATTCCGGACATATAGCGCCATCTGTTGGTCAAACTAAAAATCTGCCGGAAGGCACTATTCCACGCGAACGAAGTCGCGGGCAAAAGCTAGTTAAGATTATTTAAGAAAAAAAATGCCATATTTTAATGGTGAAAGATCCGTTATTTTATTTAAGGAACTGATAGATAGCTGATGACACACCCTGAAAATTTAATATAATATTAAACAACATAAATATGCTTGTTACCCATCTTATTCTTGTTTTGATAAAAAAGTTTATGTCTAGAATATTTAAATAATAAACAGTAATTTAGTAATAAGTAGAGTATAAGCACTCACATTTTTGCAACGCCCCTAAAAGCAGTTAAGCTGAACTTTAATTATGTCTATATGTATTTAACAGCTGTACAACCTTAACATGCAAATAAATATTTTAAATTTGAGTTTTAGATTTCTAAGTTCACAATTTTTACAGTCATGATTAAAATTATTAATTTGACACGGAAGAAATTTTTAAAAATAAAACATTTCCTTCATAACGATTCTTCTAATCCAGATTATTGTCACTACCATCATTTCAAACCAGGTCTATGCCGTCGTGTCACACAACCTTATTTGTAACACAAGTAATTTCCTTAAACAAATAGCTGTAATTGGAAACAACCCCGTGGGAAGCACGAGTGCACTTCATTCACAAAGCTTAACAGTTTAAATGCGTTCCAAGTGCGAGCGACGCCGCGCCGCGGCGGACGAGTTAAGATTCAAATCTCGTCATTAGATGATAATCTTCCTTGTAAGTATTGTTAGGGTTATATTTTATAGAGTTATCTCCTGATTCATGTACATGATCTATCCTCTGCAGTGTTGGGTTAAAAGAGTCATTTGTTCGGTTGCGTATTTAAATGTGTTGATCTGATCGCGTGGTGGAGAATGCTAATGTTGAGTAGATTGGTTCCCCCAAACGGTTCAAGGAAAATTTTGATTTTTATGAATTACTTACAATGTACAGGGTAAAAATGCAGAAAAGTGCATGCATTTCTGTGCACTATTCCAATAGGTTATGTTAATGAATGTATTTCTATTTTTGTATCAGAGGAACAAGAATAAATCCTGCTTTATAGAACAGCTGCCTTGATACAAAATCACTTGAACGCGCACATAAACCCAGAACATTATTGCACCTGTTTCCAGCAACACCTCAGTATAAGAATTCCCGCCGTACACGTGTATTTCTCACCCCCTCCCCCTTTACCCCGCCACACCCCCTCCATTCTCCAGGACATGGCAGCCTAGGACATTTATCTCCCGCTCAAATCCATGTGGCGATATTAAATATTTCGCATCGCATCTCCTCGCAGTGTTTGAATAGCTGCCTATTAATGCGTTAGTGTGTGTCTACAACGCTTAATGCTTTCAAAACGAGGTCACGAATATATTTTCTGAATTCCTTCAGATATGATCCCTAAAAATCTTTATTTGTCGGATGAATTTTATTGATTCTGCTATCAAAGAGATACGTAGTTTAAATGTTTGTTGGTAGTTCTTGACGGGATCACACTCACGCAGGTAAAATGTTTTATCTGTCTCTCGGGATATGTGTTCGTTTCCTTGTTGAATTTCAAAGAAAATACCTTTTATATTTTGCATTTTTCCCTGGTTTGGGTTGAAATAGATCGGTTTATTCCATGTGGGTGTAAGTAGTAATTAAGGTATCGAGCAGTGTCTGGAACATTATCCGTCGGCTTACAAAGTACAAGAGACAAACAGTCCTTAGCCAATTATTAAAGTGTGGTTAAAATAGTGTCAAGGTATACCACAGACTACTCTATTCTAAATTCCATTTTCTGCTGAGTTTTTATGACCGACTTAGTAGAACAGAGCTCAAAATTTATTAGTAGGAAAACTTACCCAACACCGTCTCGTCTGAAACTTAGGAGAATTGCCAAGCAATTAGACATGCTTGTATAACTGTCGTCAGTGTTTGTAAACTTTCCTTACTGCTTAAAATTCGGTGCAAGTTCCGATCCGGGTGTAAATTGACATTAATCAGTTTTGCGAACATTACTGCTCTTGGTTGTAAAAACTATGAAGTAATTTAAGATTAGCCGAGAGTTGAGAAGAGTTTGGTTTAAGTTTGATCTTTGAATTAGTAAAGCTGGGACTAATCTCATTATACAGGCTGGCTTCCAGTTTTACTACTTACGACTAAAATCAATATTTCAAGACGCTTGATTTAAGACATAAATGCTATAGCTTTGACAGCGGCATGGACAAGCTGCAGGTTAGATCAATTTATCGAACCTGCAGATTTTGGCTCAGTTATGAAATTGTTAAAGATAACTTTCCAGTATGAACAAGACAAAATGTCGTATTAAATTGTATCTGATTGAAAGCAGTCATAGGGTCACACATATTGATTGGTGTGAAATATAATATACAAACCAACGATACGTTTTATTATAACATAACATTCAACTCTGTGGACACTGAGCATGTTACAGTTAAAATTATAAAACAACAACCATCTATATTAACGACCAAACTTTCGGAATCACCAAATAGTCACCACACTATCCCATGATCTGCCATAAAAAGCAACAAACATACAGTTTGTAGACTCAATGGTACGAATATGAATAGGGTGTCTGATTAGCAATGCAAATGGCTGCCGTATGCCGTCCCGGGCGGGCAGAGTTCGCTAAGTGTCGCCGTTACATCGACTGACAGTTTCGGCTTTTGATTGCCTTTGTGAATTATGTTAGGTATTGCGTGACTGTGTTTGTGTAGCTCTGTATGTTCCTAGTTATGGTTTGAGTTCGGCGATTGATGCCTGGTTCAATTAAGTTTAGTACTTACCTAAACTTGTTTGTAAGCGTTTACATTATTTCAGTATCATACATCAGCTGCCCGCTCCCCAACACTTATTTTATCAAGCGGAATTTCTTTAGATTCGGCTCCAAGTTTGTATTCTTTACTTTAGTATACATTATATTTAATGAAAGCAATATTCCAAAAACTATCGTCCAAACTTTAACAAAAAAATACTCCTCTCTAAAACGCGATCTATTTGATGAACAATTGGTTGAATTCCAGCCAGCAGTGCTGTAATGAAATAAATTGTAATTTGTTCTGAAAACAAACAAAGAATCCCAAAATCAATTCGATAACGAACATTCCCAAACGTGGTGCTGACAACAGGTAGCCAAGTCCAACAAACTTGGCCAACAGTTAAGAACATTGAGTTGTTTAAAGTCGACTTTTGAAACACTCCACAGAGTTTATCATTATCCTTTCCTTTGCGGCTATCTTTAGAAGGAATAGTTTAGCCTCAGGAAAGGCATGTGGAGTTGGCTTTTACTCCAGCTATCTCGCTGGATGCGGTCGCGAAGCTACGTTTTCTACATTTCCTGGCGACATTTCGTTGAGTGAATTTGCAAAGTGATTTATAACGGTCACCTTATTCCGTATATTACGTATGTACACGGGCGGAGTACGAGATTTCAAATGTTATTGCTGGATGCTGAAAGGAGATTACGATGTTCAACATTTATTTCGTTTTATGTCTTGCTGACGTATTTTCGTCCTTACGTTGAACTAAATTTTGGAGTAAATATTATATCCCTGTAGGAGTAAATAATTTTGAAATTAGACATGATATATTCACCTAGTAAAACTACTGCAAATGTAACCAGTTTTAGCCACGTACGAGCTGACAAGTAATTAAAACAGCTATCATGGCTTTCATTCTACTCATCACAAAGTTACAAATTCATGTACATTTCCTTGAAACTAATCTAAAACTGAAGGGAAACAGAATTATCATTCTGCGTCGGTCGTAAAACTCTATCGTAAAAGTCTATTGGGGTGAAGGGTTACTCTTTATTTACAGGGATGTAGGCCAAAGTACAACCTGTCACTATATATTTTAATTATATGGGCTTTCAAATATTATCTACATCTTACAGTCTGTTATAAAAGTGCGTCAGCGACATCAAAGATTCCCAATATTTTTCTATTTTCTCATTCGTATGACCTAGACAAAGTCACAAGGTATTATAATATAAGCACTGAAAAATGATTTGACGAAAACATTTCATATTTCAACCTCAGCAGAAAATAAACCAGTAAAACCTTTTGGAGGCGCATCCACACGCGTCGGACGTGAACACGATAGCAAAACATCCTTAACCCAGCTAGAGCTAGACCCAGATAGACGTCCAAAATAAAATACGCCGCGATTTATCACCGGCGCACCACTCAAAGCGGGTGGTTAATAAAAATTCCACACTAGAAGTTATTTTGCAGGAGGCCTCGGGGGAGACTCGTATCAGAATCTAGCGTAAAACGCTCGCCGGTGGCGCGAACATGTCGGTCTACGGTACACGGCATGAGCGGAGTGAGGGTTAAAGGTCATAGAGTGCTGAGCTGCAACGATTTTTTCAGTAATGATCTACTTTATATACTAGATAATTTTGTCTAAAATAATATTTTTTATTGCCATTATTTTTTCCAACCAATTTTACAGTGTGTGAGATACGGGATTTTGTATTTATAGTAGGTACATAGTTTATTAACACTGTGTTCCATATATTTTGTTACAAAAAACAACCAAAATATTTAAAATGAGGGCACGTCAGCAAACTCCTAAAACAATTCCCAGAAATCGCTCAACAAACACCAAACACAAAATTTATTGATGCATAACATTTCCCGCATGCTCAACCCTGCAAACGGAATACAAGATACCAAAATTTAAAGGAAGGAAAGCCAGCGAACTAAAACAAGACAAACAAATCAAAGCTCGCACATTACCATCATATCACAGTTGTTAAAATGCTAATGTTGCGTTAGTAGGGCACAGAATGGCTCCCTGGGGCACGCCTAACTATCGCGGTAATTAATGCTCTTCCATTATTTAGAGGAGTGCTTACACACACTTAATGTTTGCGATTGTGTTATATGTGCTAGAGGTATGCTCGTGCTCAAGGTTCAATGGCTATTATTATTAGTTTAATTACAAAGATAGGGACTTGTAATTTAGATAAATAAATGATTATGATGATCACACAAGATATTTCATAAATTCCATCCTTATTTAGCATGTATTGAACTCTTTTTGACACTTTTATAAATTGTGTTTTAGAATTCTATGCATGATTACAATGAAAAAATGAAAATAATACTTTAACTATTATGTTTGTTATCATTAAGCCCAGTTAAGGAACCACAAATCTATACTAATATTATAAAGCTGAAGAGTTTGTTTGTTTGTTTGAACGCACTAATCTCAGGAACTACTGGTCCGATTTCAAAATTTATTTCAGTGTTAGATAGCCCATTTATCGAGGAAGGCTATAGGCTACTTTTTATCCCGGTACGGGAAGTAGTTCCCACGGGATGCGGGTGAAACCGCTGGCAGAAGCTAGTGAAAAATAAATGTTCTTAGCGTCGCTATAATGAAATCCCTAAACATCGACTGATACTGAATCATTTGTAAGATAATAATGTATCCTTATGTATTGATACATAATACATAAGCTCGTGGTGTGCTAATTAGTAGTTTCCTGACCGTTGGCATATTCACGTAATTATGTAACGATTCCCACAATTTACTATGTAGTGACGCAACAGCTTCTCAGAATGTTCGAGTTTGTACTTAACATGCAAATACGGCTTCGTATTATGTAACATCATTGTTTTAAGTCCTTGTTTTCATATTGTCTACATGATATTACTATCACTACAGTAATAAGAGTATTACGAACCTCGACTGTGAAGTTTGGTAATATCATTTTGTTTTAGACCAGATTTCGACCACAATTTCGTCCGTGTCCTGAGGGAAAAAAAGCTTACTTGAGTCTCCAACTACCACTGTCATGTCATACCTTTCATCTCAATTGGTTCAGTCGTATAAATGCAGAGGTATGAAACCTTTGAATAAATTAAATACTTATAAAAATAAAATTGCAGTACGCAATTCTCGCTCCCGCTCCCGCCTGTGGCTCAGACCTACCCACGCTAGGCATCCCTCTATGAAATACCATTGCTCCTTCCTAGGTGAGAATATGCTGTAGAGTGTAAAATTTCCCAAGGTGACAACCGTTAGGGGCATTTTTCTGTGTAACTATGTATGCCCGTGTAATATTAAGCCCGGGAGACTTTAAAGAGTGCAAAATGCACCATTTTTTCGCTGGATATTTTCAGTGGAAGATAATGGAAGCTGCCTTTTTATCGGTTGAGTGTTAAAGGAGGGTCTTTAATGCAAGTAAGTCGTTATACACGAACGTGGTGGCGGTGAATACTCTACAAAGTTTTAGTTTCTTTTCAGATATTGAGTCGTGTTTTATAAATTCAATTTTTTGATTGTCACAGGCTGAGCATATTCCGAAAACTTTCAAGTTTCAAAGAATGCTTTTTGTGAAACAAAACATGGGTATAGGTATAAAATCTTGACATTTATATTATGCCCAGTGCCACAAACTTCAATATTCTAATATCACTTTTGCAAATATAAACCGAGCTCCCTGAACAAGGCAGCCGCATGATACACGGACCCAGGGCGTCAAACACAATCCTTTTAGAGCGGGAACCTCGCCAGGCCGTGATTGCATTGGCACCCGCGCTGATATACAATACAACTGGGTTTTTACAAACAACTACACAGATTAATGGCAGTACTATTGCGAGATGAATGCTATCTAAATTATTATGGAAATTGATTTTGGGTTTGTTTGTATGTTGGTGTTAAATCGGGCTGTAACTAGAAGAATCCTTTACGTTCTCAAAGAGCGTAGGAAATGACTACGTATGATTGTCACATTGTCCCTTGAAATTAACTGTAGGTAAACACAGTTAGTTAGGGGCTAGTTGAAAGAGAAATTATTCTTTCAATATTCTTTTCTGATTACTTTTGTTTGGAAGATAACCAATCCATTCAAGCAACAATATTTCCCACAGCTCATGGAATAAAAGAGCCATCAACTCAGGTATGCACGCAGCACACACGTAACGCGTGTCATTACTTATCGCGAAGTTATTTACTCGTCCACATTACAGCAACACATAAATATCACCCACATAGATAGCGGTGCCCAGCGGGCTGCCAACATAATCATGTTTTGGCGAGGCGCCCGAACAAAACTGATTCTTTCCTAGCTCGTATCACTTGAATTTGTCCAACACACTCCTAGGTGCTTGAGAGACCACAGAGTAGGTAAGTGCAGTAGGTATCTGTAGCTCATCTGTTGTCTAAAATGTTGAGCATTGAAATCAGAAGCTTATGTTCGAAAGTAGTTCGATCACAATCAATTTGTACTGTATGTTATGTTTCAATAAAGTTTATTTATTTATTATTTATTTAGTTTATAAGATCCTGAGTTGAATTCAATGACAATAAAAGTATTTGGTTTAGCTATGTGCTGGTGTGTTAGTCTAGGATCAGTGAAGATTACCTTTTCTAATACGCTTCTTGGTAGGTAATGTATTTTCCTGAAACCGAGACACTTATTTGCCTGTTACTTTGTCAATAAATAAAAAGGTGAGGAGAAAAATTCTTCCTAACCTATCCTCCACGATCGATTAGATTAGAATAAGAACATAAAAGAATTATTAGCTAAAAATCCATTTTCTCCGAACTGTTGATTTTTCCACTAAGATCTTGACTCCATTTTCTTTCTTGTGTAGTCAGATTATATTCTGAGAAGTGTTTGAAGGTCGATATAATGAAGGAAACCTACACGCCGACTGAAGTAAAGAGGCATATTGTAGAAATGTCTAGGAATCTCGCAGCTGCCTAGATATACGCCCACAGACGTCTGAGCTTGTAAGGTTACTTGAAGAGAAGGATTCATCAATAACACTTTAGTTATGTAGGTATATACGTTGGAAACTACATATTAACCCTGTGTCACTTGAGGGATTAAATAGAAACATATTTAGCTTAAGCATATCTTAAGTGCCATGTAATACAGGCAACAGCAACAGCAAGGCAGGGAAACTTGAACTAGACACAAATTCAACTTTTTTAAATGGTACTACGCTTAACTTTGCCAATATACCTAATCTTTAACTTTCCAGGATTCTTTACACGTTAGATGTCCCATTTGAATCTACAAAATTGAAACTGATTACAAAAAATCTGAATATTGCTCACTAGTAAAATTCTCGCGGCACTTTTGGTTTAAAAGACTTTGTACCTGCAACACATGAAATATATTTTCGATTGAAATAAACCAAAATACAGCCTAAATCATGTTTCTGATTGAAAAATGTGCGGAGGCTTCATTGTTTTGCGCTGAAACAGCCGATGGCGATCGCAATTTAAAGAGATTTGCATCACAATCGATTGTGATTGCGAGTTGGCTGCAACCGTGTCATAGCAAAAATCACCAGCTTTGCAGCCAATCATTCGGTGAGGTATTTCTAATACTTTCCCAATGTTTTAAGTCTATTACCTAACGCTAATAAACTTACCGTCACTTTTTCGAGATTTATTATTTAAAAAAAATATTTATTATATTATGAAACAATTATTGTTTCAATAATTGTTTATTTATTTTTATAATATAATAAATATTTTTTTTTTACAATTATTGTAAACATTAATTAAAAGTTAATATTCTAATTAACAATTTAAAATACTTAAAAGTAATTGTTCTTTTTGTTATTTTTAGAGATACAAGATTTTTATAAGATCCTTGTTGAATTTTTAGGAAGCCAAAGGCATCAATTATCTGGAAAATTCTGAGAAAAGCTCCGAAGACAAATAATTCCGTATCAAACTTCAAAAATAGTTCCACTACTGCGAATAAATTATTGTTATAATTAAATTAACTCAATAGACCTTTGCATAAAGTTCCCAGAACAACGTTACGTAAATTATTTGCAAATTGAGTTCAAAAACCAAATAATGTTCTCAACAAGAATACCGAAGCGAGACCACAAATGGAGAAATTATTAGAAACCAGAAACCATATTGTTTCTGAAAGGATTTCAGCCAAGTTTCCTTAAGGTAAATAATTAATAAAATAAGGTTTTTAATTCGTAAGGTATCTTAATTTAAGTTTATTTCGGGATGAGTATCTCAATCTAGCAGAACACTTCATTATTTCGAAACTACAGTTTTCAACACACAGCTTTCTCTCACACCAATCATTTTAGTGACATATTCAAATTGGCTAAAAACTCTTCACCCCGAAATGGCGTGAACTCTGATGAAGAGACATTAAAGGGAATGGGTCCAAGATTCATGGTGGTCGGTGATAGTCAGGGTCACAAAATATATATGTCGCGTGAAAGCTATCGAAGCCGGTAGGTATCATCGGCTTGTTTTAAAGGGAACGCCATAAAAAGGACAGCCGCTCCCGTGGGGCCTTCGATCCCAATGTTAGGACGTGTTTCTATGATCGAAAGAATTTGGATGCGACTGTACGATTGGTGCCCAAAACTAACAAGAAAAAAAATGCAAGTGTATGTTATGGATATGTGGCCCCAATAAAACGATTTGAAATGTATACTTTTTTCCGAAAGTAACGTAAAAAGAACAACCGTGGTGGCCTAGTGGGTAAAGAACCATCCTCTCGAGTATGAGGGCGCGGGTTCGATTCCAGGTCAGGCAAGTACCAATGCAACTTTTCTAAGTTTGTATGTACTTTCTAAGTATATCTTGGACACCAATGGCTGATAAAAAGGTGAAGGAAAACATCTTGAGGAAACCTGGACTATAAAGTCTGAAATCACCAACCCGCATTGAGCAAGCGTGGTGATTAATGCTCTATCCTTCTCCGTGTGAGAGGAGGCTTGTGCCCAGCAGTGGGACGATAAAAAAAAAAAAAAAGGCTGTAACAGGACAACAACGTAAAAAATGACTATTGGAAATACGTACCTACTTATATGTTGAAAGCAATATTCAGACATCTGCTTTACGCCTACTTATTACAACCAATTCGCAGCCCACTATCACCGATATTACTACAATACAAAACGTGCCGCTAACAATATAATAACGCTCCATTTCCTCCTTTCTCCATATTAAAACATCCTTGAAGGCGTATTTGGTGCGACAAGAAGTCGCATCGCTCGTCGACCCACGTACCTCGGCCCTCTGCGACCAATACGGCAAACTGCGTAATAAATTCGCAGAAAGGACCTCACAAAAATGGATGCTTATCACGAACTGGCTCGGTTTTTCTCTCCCCCCTCCCCTTCACGTTTCTAAATGGCTCTGTTTTTGTCTCCGCCTGAGAACTGTCACACGACTTGGATTTTGATAAGTGAGACGGGCACGATAAACTGTTTATAGAGATTTTGTGAATTTATTAAGTCTGTATATCATTTTGTTGTATAAATACCTAAATAAACAATAAAAATGATTCATTTTTTTAAGTAAATAAGAAGATACCAATATTCCTTTTTATTTCAATTATCCATTCAGTAATCCGAGACTACATAACAAAAAAATTAAAGGTTCACTTTCCAATTTATAGGTCAGAATAAAACTCGTCTCCGAAGGTTATTGACAAAGGAATCGTGACCACCGCGACGTGACACAGCTTTACAACAAAATCCATTACAAAAGCTCTAAAAACAAATCAAGATTCTTCTGTCGCGAAAATCTTTTATTTGCACCAATAGTAGGACAAAACAGAAATGTGACCAGCAAGAAATAGCGAGGTTTAATGAAGTCTCCCTAATTAATGTTACCAGTGAAATGGACCAACATCAAACACAAAGAGAAAGAAGATATAACGAGAGTAACGAAATGAAAACTCAAATATAATTCACGGAGTTTATTCCATTATTAAATTGTTCGTGAAAGCAAGATAACCTCAGTTTAACTCCGTAAGAAAGTTTCGTTTAACTTCGGTTTAACGAGGTGAGGAGACCTGCCACTTTCCGACTTCCTAGCAGACACCCGGTGTTTTTGTTTCGAAACTAACTTAGGTGCATTGTTGCCGGCGATGCGGTGATACCAACCACTATTAGAATATTGTCTAAGACTTGCTTTCCTTTGAAGGAGCTCTCTTTAATATCATCCCATTATCGCAGACGAGCTGGTGAGTGAAAATGTTTCCAAGCTTAAAATGTGCAGAACGATGTTTTTTATTCAATTTCCAAAATAAAGATGGCGGCTAATACGCGCGAGTGCGCGCAGCTCTGCGGGAATTCTTGAACGTGGAGTGTATTGTCGGTATTCCTAAACCGAGATCAAGGTGAGTCGTGTTCGCTTGCGGCGAGCCGAACGCCAACTACGAACATAAAGTCAATCGATACTTCTTCAAGATAAGCACCGATAGTTTATTGGGTCAACAACTTCCTCCATTATTTATTAAAACTTTCAAAACAAATCCTTAACTCAAGGATGTGCTCTGAAATCGGGATTTATTAAATTTCGCCTGGAAGAAAAAATACAGCGTTATTAAAATAACTCCATATTAGATGCATATTTCTTAAGCAGATAACAGTAATTTACGGCGCGTAAACATCCTAAACCCGTAAGAGGCAGGATTTTTTCATTTCATTACGGGTCCCTATAAAGTAGATAACACAACGCGCTGTTCCCAACGGTATATAATTACAGAGTAAAGAAAAATGTAGGCAGCTACCGACTTTGACGGCGCACCTCGCTTTTCGGAACAATTTTATTTTTTATGCGTTCTCAAAAGACGTGTGATTAAAAGGTGAAGAATAAGTTTTGGAAGCTTCGCCAAATTGAATTTGTATTTTATGATTAGGGAATATTAGCTATGCGTAGTGAGATATACACTTGTTCTGTAGTCTGGATACAAAATGAGAGCAATTCCCAGAAGCACCGAGTTATTTTATTTCGTGTCAGACGCTGCACTGCTGTGTGGCATTTAATTAGTTATCAGTGACTTCTGCTGCTTAACGCTGCAAACCGTTGCGAATCGAATCTTAATCAACTTCTTAATTTAACTTCCTTTAAAAATTATGTTGTGAACGAGTATTAACTATATTACATTTGATATCTTACAATATATTATTTATTAAGTACGCACATAATAAAAACCAAAGTAGGTATGTTTAGTTATACTTAAAGACCTCCATTCTTTTATTCATTCGAATAAAGGCAAAAGTGATGACATAAACATAATCTTCCTAACATACGATTACAGAGACAGCAATACGAACATTCTGGAAGCTATTCCACCTAATTCACAGCAGACTGCAATAAAACGATGGTGTTAAAATACTTCTATAATAAAAATCATATAATAGTCGGGACTGACAATAAAATGGCGTTGTGCAGCCATAATCGAACTCCTATAAATACTTTTACCAGAGACGAAGTGTTCGGGGAGGGAGGAGGGGTAAAACATTTCATTTCGTCTGGCCACCTTCCAAGGGACGCTGAACCAAGATTTGTACCAGCCAGATTTAAAATCTGATTCTCAGGACTACTCTACAATATTAATAATGCTATTGAGTTTAATAAGAAAAATATTTGTGATGTTTAAAATTTCTGATGTTTTTTGAGGCGTCTAGGAGGTACCTCTGGGCCTTAGATACCTTTGGGGTAGCATCGTATTATTTATTTTCAATCTTATGAAAATCCACTAAATCCTTGATAACCTGACAGACTTGCTCCCAGAGCGCTTCATTGTATATTCCTTAACATAAAGCATTAAATTCAAAAGTCTACACAACTATATGAAGACATAAAATCGATTGATCGTAAAAAGCGATTATTTAGAACAAAGAGACGATCGTTAATCGAATCACTACATTTATTATTATGCTAATAGCTGCGCCGACATTTTGCGACACTAATCGAAGTTGTGTTTGGCCTTTACCGAAGATTAACGGTAGTTTCGAGTATCATAGGATGTCGATGGAACGCCCACGCTGGTCTAGACCTAACGAGATCTCGAAATAAGCGATGGCATGCGTATTTATTACCACCTACGCTTTTTCGTACTTTGGTTAGTTACTAATAGGATTAGCCAAGGTATTGCCTGCGGTTCCACATATCATGGTTTATCCATGTTGCTGTTTTCGAAGATCGCTGTCGTCACGCCTGTTAAAATTTAATATCCTACTAAAACGTGTTCTGATAGGCGTTTATTCGAAAGTATTTTTCGAAAAAAAATGCGTTATTAGACACACTATTCCCAAATGCTGCAAACAGGACTGAATACTAATAGACATTGTATTGCGACAATAAACTGGATGAGCATCAATAAATTGGTGAATCCTCTCAACACGCAGGATATTAAATTTTACTGCTGTACAGTGATCGTAAAAATTCGCCAATGTTCAGCCGAGCGTCGCGGTATGGTGCGAAACTCGGATGTTGTAAAATGTTCTAAATTTCTATCCGCGGATATTGTTTGTGTTTTGTTTCTTTTTGATATAGTCGTGCGAATTCAGCGCTTTTTTGTCCGCGGTATGATGATTGCTTTTCCATAAATCAAAAATATTACGCTTTATACTAATCCTTTTTTTCAATGAATAAAATGCGTAATTTTGTGCAAAATTAAAACAATGACCAACTTGACACATAGTGTCTAAAAAAATTTATCCGTAACTACAAAAACAGATACTAAAACCGCATACACCGAGCTATTCAATCGTGAATCTATGACAGCCATAAAGAATATACTTTTATAAGATTTCATAAAAGAGTTTATTCAAACACGACATCGTTCGGCCGTTTACAGCGGTACCCTATTTCCCATATATCTGCTACAATACCTTAAGAGCGACCAAAAAGTCTATTTTACGAGGGCGCTTGCATTAAGTCCGATTTATAAGAATAAATACATGGAAAGTAACGAGCCCGACAAGCCTCCACGTCTTTCTCATTTATTTGAATTTACGTATGTAGCGAGCAGGTTTATTGGACCCACTACATTTATATGAAAAAGCATTTTGTTTAGTAATTTTGTTTATTATGTTACTTTTTAGGTGGTTTATAAGTGTGGCTGGTATTTACCCGCAGTATATTTTTTAAAAGCCTTTATAATGGTGGTTTAAATGGCTTTATGTGGTGGTAATGGTATACGCAAATAGTAATGGATCTCAAACATATTTTTTGAGAGAGAGTGCAATTTTATTCCGAGTTTTTAGAAATATTAAATTACACCTATACTATATATTTTCAGCGTGGACAGTAAAAACTTTTATATTTTTACCGTACAAAATACTATGTAGAAATAAAACGTTATTGAATTTAAATGTTGAAGCGCAGACAACGCGCGGTTTTATAGTTGTGCAGCCCAAAGTTTGTGCAGAACCCTCACGGAAAACTGCTTGATAATTTCACTTGTTGTTTCAAAGGGTATTCATTAAACATGAATTTCCAAATAGCAACAACAGCTCATTTTAATGGCTAATAATTTATAATTAAAAAGGACCATTTCGCTATTTTCAAGTTTCTGACTTGAGGAGTATGTATTTTGTGTATCAACTTTTACTCGTGAGTGCTAGTGATGAGGACAGGTTATATTCTCATTTTGAGCACAAATGTAATCCGATTTATTGATATTAAAAAGCTTCAATGTCTACGTTATATTACGTTAAATTATTACTGAAATATAATTTAGCACAAAAATAAACACAGTATAATACATGTTCGCATGTACCCTGCATATTGTAGACGTCCAATTTTGCCTATTTGCAAGAATAAGATACCTACTTTTAAATTTAATATAATACTACTAACTGAATTAAATTCAAATAATGTTCAAGCATTTTCCATAATATATAATGTTATGGCACACTAATTCGGAAAGTAACAATGGCTGCCCAATTCAGTTTAGGGCATTTGGAAACGAACCAAACTCTTATTGCGAGCTAAGATATTACGCCTTTATACATTCTATTTCAGTTTTACTATTATCTTAGCGTTATTAATATTATCTACTAAAACAGTTACTATGTAGAAAAACAAATAATGTACGCGTTTTATGTCTTCACCGAGATTTTGCGAAAATTAACTAATTTATGCAGGTAAAAGATTCAGTGAAAGAAAGTGGAAGAAGTATTACCACCTCTCCTTTGTCAGTCATCAGAGCTGATTTAAGACATGAAGATCATTATTAAGGCATCGCTTGATTATTGGTAATGAGTTAAAAGTATTTTTTATCAAATTAATCCTTACTAATAATATTATAAATCGGAAAGTGAGTTTGTTTGTTTGTTTGTTTGTTCCGCTTTCACGCCGTAACTACTGAACCGATTGCTTTGAAATTTTGCAGACGTAAAGTTAGAAGTCCGGATTAAATAATAGGGTACTTTTTATCCCGAAAAAAATAGATATTCCCGAGGGAAAACAAAAATATTGTTTGCTTGATGGATGGATTGTAGATGGCGCTGTGTGTCGTTTAAAACAAGGTAATATATTGCAAACGAATATAAACATGTAAATTTAGAAGCTAAATGATACGATAATGAATCCCCGAAAATGAGGAATTCCCGAGGGATGATGTACAATTTGTTTAATCGTCTAAACTGTTTTTTTTTACATCTACTTATATATTGCAAACGAATATGAACATATAAATTTAGAAGCTAAATGATACGATAGTGAATGGTCAGCTCTATGTAGCGTGTTCCCGGGTTTCCAGTGCCCAAAATCTGCATGTTTTTGCTCCACAAGGGAAAACGTATAATATAGTGTACCATTCAGTTTTGGTTTAACAACTAATCATATCCAGCGTTACATCGCGCTTCTTAGATTTTTCCGTGGGAATGAGAAGTTTTCTTATAGTTGTGATTTATACCGCAATATAACCGAATTCCACGCGGGCGAAGCCGCGGACGGAAAGCTAGTGTTATATAATCAGGTGTACAGTATGTATAATGAGGAAAGAGTAAACATGTCGTGATTCTTGAAGGCCTGTATAGGGAGCGGACACGGTCATTAATATTTGATTACATCGCGATCAGTCCGACCGGCACTCGATTACTGACAGGAAATGGTCCTCTCGGACACTGCGCAGGTTTGCTTAGAAGGGACAGTTTAATAATCCCTGTGTTCTGAGCTACAACAGTTACTCTGTCAAAATGTCTGCTCAAACAGGTTTAATTCAAGAAAAAAATAACAATATACAACGGCCTGTGTGCATAACCTTTCTGTGACATGTATTTGTGTCCATGACAATACTTTCTGACATACATGTATTTTTTCTTAAAACTTGTACAAAAAATGAAAGTCAATAGGTACTGATGGCCAACAGAGCATGTATTTGTACAAATATTTTTGAACTTTTCAATACTTTCGCATTTTTTTATATTAAAATAGACTGTAACTATGCTAGTGTACCTACTAACATACTTTGCTACATTTCAATTTTCTAAGAAGTCACGGTCCCCACAGACTAATGCTTCTCCACACTCCTGTATGATGGTTGCCAGTCCCGTCGCGTCCTGCGTCAGATTAGCGCAAACCAGTTTACGTGACGGCGTCAATTTGACGCGCCCTGATGCGATGACTCTTTATTTGATAGGTTAGCTTTAGTTCCAAATTGCACGGACATGGGACTCATAGTAATGCAAGGAGAAAACTTATACGGAACAAATCGTTGAAGTTTTTCGTATGAAGTTTTGAGGAAAGGTCAGGTCAATCTATCCCCTTGACATGGTGTAAGTGCCTATTATATTCATATTGATTTGTCGTCTATTTTTTCGACTATCGTTCCAAAAGTAATCAAATAAGTATGTTCGATTAAAATAGAAACATAAATTAAAATACCTACAGTTGTATTTTATTTTGACCTCTTTTTCATTATTCTTAGCTACATAATACAAATGCTGTATGAGTTAAAAACTTGCCATGACATTGAACCAATACGAATGACTACTACCCCGTGAGGAGTTATCAAAAATCATCTCAAACCTAACACAAATTCCGATTTCGGAACAATAAACAACTTAGATCAGTACTAACCAAATCGCGTACCTCTGAGAAATCAGCCGCCGTCCACTGGCGTGCCCGCTTCCTGAATATTTGACGGGGGGGAAATGAAGCCGGTCAAGCGCGAGTCGTTTAATAGCATTACCAGAATAGCTTTGGACGTTACAAGGTCACGTCGTGCGGCATGCAAGGGAGGCTGACATATTTGTTTTGGTCTTTTATGTTATACTAGCTTCCGCCCGCGGCTTCGCCCGTGTAGAGTTCGGTTATATCGCGATTCCAAGAGAATTCTTCAAAAGTCCGGGATAAAAACTATCCTATGTTCTTTCTCAAGGTCAACTCTATCTCTGTACCAAATTTTATTAAAATCAGTTCAGTGGTTTAGACGTGAAAGCGTAACAGACAGACAGAGTTACTTTCGCATTTACAATATTATATAGTAGGGATAGATTGATCGATCGATAAGGTTAAGCTACACTTGGCGCGGTTGGTCCGTGGATGGGTGACCATCTTGTCATAAAGAGTTCTTCCGTGTTTCAAGGGGCATGATAAATTGGAGGGCCACTGTCATTTGAACAGCTTTGGCAGTCTTTACGGATAGTCACAAGCCAGAAAGTGTGACAACCAGCTGCATGACAAGCCAACCCCAACATAGTTTGGAAAAGGCTATGCAGGTGGTGGAATTAGGTATATACATTTAATGGTTAGTATTTTTTTTTATGGTTCCGTGCCCCGTCCGTCCGTCCGTCTGTCACCAGGCTGTATCTCATGAACCGTGATAGTTAGAGAGTTGAAATTTTCACAGATGATATACAAGCTGTTGATTTGCATCCGTGCCATATTCAAGGACGTCATTATGCTAATGATTCTCGACCCAAATCAACGAAAAAATTGGTACGTATTTTTTTTTTTTTCGGAATTCCGTCAATGTCATCTAGCCGTATTTAAACTTGGCGCGTGTGTTACTGGTCTTAAAACCGTGCTGCTCCCTCACACAAACTCAAACACAAAGCATACGCAACGATTATTCATAAATTTCATTCATAAAATTGGATTACTTCTGAAATACTACGACATTACAATGACAAAAAAAGCAGTGCATATTAGCTATTGTCCGTCTACTGTAATTCCAATCGATTATTTACGTATTTTATGTCCTCCTCCTGAAGTATGGCACAAATGCAAATCAACACCTTGTATTTCTGTTGCCGCTATAACAAAAAATACTACATGAAAACTAGAATAGAATAAATATTTTGGGGAGCTCCCATACAACAAACGCGATTTTTTTGCTCATTTTCTAAATTATGGGACGGAACCCTTCGTGTGCGATTCCGACTCGCACTTGGCCGGTTTTTTTTTTATAATAACATATTAACTTATTAAGTGTGTCTGCTTTGGTTTAGCGGTGGCAAAAGATACCCTTGAATATGAGGTCTTGGTAAACCGTTGAGTTTCCCTATCCGACATTCCTAATAATTGATCAAATGATTGTCCTCTGATACATTGAACATTATATAAAAGATTTCTGACTAACACTTTAGACAAAAGAGTTGATAAATATTATAATGTGTTATATTTTGTACTACCTACTGAAGATCTCAAATTATAATTATGTGATGTAAACAGTTAAAATTACACGAAAATCACATTTATTTTATGCTTTTGTTAAGAAAACCCAACACTACTAGCTATTGTTCTAATTTTATGCGTTATTTTTATTACTTTAGAAGTCATTACTGGGGATTCAATTATAATTTAGAAAAAAAGGGTTGGTAGTAGGGTATTGAAACTTTTGCAGAATTAAATTAATAAATGAAAACTTAATTAATGTAAATAAACATTTTTTTTTATAGTTAGCCTTTTATACTCTATATCTCCAAATACGTAGATTTAAAATCACCTGATTGCTTTAATTTGGATTTGCCATATAACTGTATCAGGCAATCCGAAAATCTCGATTCAGGAATTCCATTAAGAGATCAAAGCTATGCTATCTTTTAGCTACAAATGTTAACAAAAATCACAAATGAGCAATATTAGTTCGGAATTAGCACGTCCGCAAAGTAAACGAGGGAAAACATTTCACTTTAATGTAATCAAACGGAGATAAATACTAAAAAAAACGATAAGAAGTGTTCGGCAAATTAAATTGGAAACTTTCCTTTGTTTTGGACTAAATCCAACACAACAACCACGAAAATGCAATTGAAAAACTACCTTAGCTTGTTGAAGATAGAGTTGAGAATCGTTTGTATTTTTATTAACATAAGGATAGTTTTAAATTGGAGTAAAAAGAGGAAATTTTGTGTCGTATCGGATTTTAATTTCTTCTAGGTAGAATTAATGACTTTGCCTTCGTTTCGATCGCTTTGTCGATCCATACGTTAGAAGCCGATTGGGTTTAAGTACTGCTTCAAGACTTTATAACACAATCTCTGGAACAACTTTTGTTTCTGAATTTGGTAGAACTTTAATCGGGCTTCTGTTCAGGGTGTATTTTCAAGAGAAAGGGATATGGATTTAAACTTATGTATATACTTTATTTTCAGCTGCATACCTACTTGTATTAGTAAAATTACATCTTGTGATTACTGTTGTACTGCTGCAGTTCGTATTATTTAATCTCATTAAGGGATATAAAATAATGATTTAATCAGCGATATGTATATCTCAATTAAATTACCTTAACCGTTATGGAAAGCCTAAAGACCACAAAATACTTTGAAAAATCTCCATTTAATTTAGATTAGGTATTAAGGAAAAATTAACAAAAAAGTAAAACACAACACACGTATCATACATTTCCACGTAGCGTCAGCATACAAATAAGCAGAAACAAACTCACTTGAAGTCATATTCTTGTCCATATATCAAAACTTAAACGGTCCAATGTCTTTCAAAAGTCCTCTGAAACTAAGTAATACAGGAAGCACAAACCCCTTTTGGAAACTACCAAACAACATCTCCGCGATGCAATTTGTTTAAAAGAATTGTAAAGAACCTCGCCTCCCAAGTCTTGCCAAGTGAAAATGAACCTTAAATCTTCGTCATGAAGATTGAAATTAGATTTCTTGTGGCCATCATATATCTTGCAATACTGCGTCTTTCACACACTTATGCACTTAAAAGCCAATGCTTTTAAAGAAGTTTTTTGAAAATATGTAACGGCTAATGTTCTATTATTTATTGTTTGGGGGTTTCCTTGCGGTTGGAAACCGGAATATATATATGAAAATCTTCATATTATTTTTTAATGAATTTTATACAATATCTACATAATTATAAATACTTTACGAGTTAAATGAATTAACTATTATTATGACGTAGGTACTTACGACTAGTAAGATAAAATTCTTGCACGTTGCGATAGGAAGGAGACAGACGAATATCAAAAATTCTTTCAGAATTTATTCTATCATAAAATGCAGGATACCTGAGTTCTAAAACGTCTCTACTATTTTAATGATTCAAAACGAGTTATCATTTGTTATCAGTTAGAATAATTAACTTATTGTAGATTAATAATAAAAGGACGTCTTTAATCTGCATCACAATAAGAACAGCACTCCATTAGAAGCATCATTGTTAAATTAAATTATAACTGTCACAAATAAAGAGCAAATAACTAGCTAATAGGGTTGTTTCCTAGTATTCATTTAGTTAAAAATAAATTAATGCACCGAAAGTTCACAAAACTAGAAACACGATAAGCTATATCATATTATTTATAACTGACCATATAATTTTTAATTAATTTATGAAATCTCGCCTATGACGTCACGCCATTAAAAACGACGAGTAGAGACCGATGTCGTCATTCTTTCTACCTCTATATTTGACAATGACAAGTATTTGACAGTGACAGATATATAACCCGAAATAACCTCAGAATTAATGTTTTGTTTACTTGCTTCTGTGAAATTCTGTGTGTTAATTGCATTTAAGTCATACAACTGATAAAGAATTATGAAGAAAGGATTTATGAAAGCTGATAGTTCCAATCTGCCAAGAGTAGACTCTTTTATGGTCGCTCAATTCTTTGCCAATAACCAAGATTTTTATTCAGCGGAACGTGGATGAACAGTTTATTTGGAGCACTAATGGTCGTATTTCCACAGCCTCGCACAACACAAACCTTGTAGGTATTCATTTTATTTAAGTTCTTTGAAACAGCATCAAATCTTTTCGAACGCTGACACAAACATAACCTCAATATAAAAAAACACAAACTTTACGTTTCTTTGCACCGTTTCATTTTACCGCGTACACAACTCAAAACATTTAAGGTATTTTATTTTTGTGCTAAATGTAAATATAATTTATATGTATAAAATGTTATAGTTTTTGTAGCTATTTTATAAAAATACATTATTAAAATTAAGAAATCCATTAGTTGGTATGTTAGTTTTTTCTCGTTAGATGTGCTTTAAAATGTAAAGGAATGAACAGACAACGATGACGTCACAGTCACGTGATCTAGCGTTTTCTGAGCAATATTTTAAGAGAAATAGAAAAAAATGTAATACATAAAAAATAAAAAGATTTGAGACGAAAAATGAAAGAGAGGATGATCTTTAAATTATTTAGAAGCTATCTAAATAGATTTCCGAAAATTGGAAACAACCCTATTGATATTAAATAAAGTAAAGCCGTCTTGAAGAATTTCTCTTGACATACCTACATTAGCATTCATCTTGCTTATCATGAACTTCAGGCTACTTGTATCGTAAGATCTAATTTGCTATGCGATTAGTTTCTTTGTGGCGACACTGTCAGAAAAATAGAAAATATTATGGACTTTTTAACGCTGCTTTTCATTTAGTAAGGATGGTACAAGTAAAAAGCAAGATTGTTTATGTTTGTCATTTTAAGATAGACTTTTTCCTTGTACTTTACCTTACGTAATTCTTTATGAGGAAATTTTATGGTTAGGCATTCACCTATATCGATATACTATTTATACGTACAAGCAGACAAAGTCAATTTTACTCTAGTAGGTATATTACTATCGATAGACTACATGATTTCAAAGTTAAATTAAGTAGTCACTCGAGAGAGGCTTATTAGTTTGACAGCTCAAATTGCCTTCATAATTGAACACTAATTTAAAGATAAAAGAAAATGTCACGCACTTGACATCTCGGAGCGCCAGATTATCTTCTTTGTTAACGTTTCGAAGAATTCTCAGTCACGCAACAGGTGGGAAATTAAATATTATTGATCGAGAATATTTTTCTGACGTCAACATTTCAATTTTATCTTCTCTCAAATTGGAATATTCCGAGTTAAGAAAATTATTTCATTACTAGTAAGTATTTTAAAATCAACTGGCCTGAGTGTAACTTGTGAAAATATTTAAAAAATCACCTCTCCTAATGGCTATTTACTCAAATTGAAATGCCAAATACAAGCGGCCAAATCAAACAAAATATTAAACATCAAAAAAACTGTTTGTCCACGCAGCCAAAGGGTATTTATTCAATACTTTGTACATGGATAACATTTCCGCAATTGTAAAACCGTAGTCCATCCCTGTGGATTCCGCATAAAAATCATATTTGTTGAGGCGCCCAGTCAGCGGAACGTTGGCCAAATGCAAATAGCGGGGCTGGCCATGTGTTTGCAGAGATGTTGCGATGCTCAGATGTTTCGTACTGATACCAATATTGAGGAGTGTTACTATACCCACTATTTGCCAGAAAACCGCTGATTTTTGTATGTACAATTGTACTAACAGTTTAGTTCGGATGTTTGGTTCATGCAAATTTGTTTGGGTGCTTCGAGGATAAACAAGGCGCTTGGGTGCGAAACATGAACATTTTATTGGATGCTGCGGTTTGAAAATACGTACTCGAAAAATTCCTTGCAGCTTTAAAATGTACCTAGTTTAATATAAATTCATGTGAGAATAGCTTTTCGAATTGAAAAACACAGATACAGTTATTTATGGCATGTCCACGCCAGTTTTCATTAAGAAGATATATTTTTTAAATAAAATCCTTTATTACATTTTATAAGTTTACCAGGCATGTTATTTTTATCTTCAAAACCATTCACCACTAATGGACTAACTTTTTTTTACTTTATATTGTATTTCTCAATTTCTCAACATAAATAAAAATAACTTTTTGACCTTTCGAAAAGGTGTAGAAGTTGATATTTGCACGTGGGCTGTAAATAACTTGATAACTTCACCGCTATCGTTTGCGTGCGATCCCACGGCACTCTTTGTATTGGTCACGCAAAAAAACATGGCTGCCGATTTTTTCCGCACACAGTTAAAGTTAATTCACTTTTTCTTCCTCAGGATTACTCTGTATTTAGTGATTCTATCTCGAGATTAATACTGGAACTGATTCAAATCGTTTGGGGAAAGAAATAAGACTATTGAGGATATTTTTTCGGTACTTATATAATTTTTGCTTATTTACTCGTTGTATCACAAAGTATTTAAACCATTCATCATATATTATGTATTTAAGTCCGAAAATAATTTCAAAAATACATCCGCGGTCGAAATGGGAACCTTTTTCTTTATGAGAAGTCGGTTAAAAATCTTCTGTATTTAAACCGCTTACATGCTAAAATATGAAGTACATATAAAGCTTTCCCAACGAGGTATGCGAATCAAATGAAGGGAATGCACGTCGGACACGCTCCTCAGTCCTGCGATGCGATATGCATGTGACCTGATACCAGGAATCCTGACTATTCGCAGCTCCAATATTACAGAGAAATCCTCCAAATTTTTGTAGTTGTAGTTTTTTTTGGTGGCCAACTAACCACGCTTATCAATTTACGATATACCAATAATATTTATTACAGACGAGCTATTCGTTTATTTTGGGCAATAAACCTCTGTTTATGAAATAAATATATGAATTTTCAGCTTTGCTACATTTATATTGTAGAAAATAGACCGATACATTTAACAGCTGTTAGTGAGTCTAGACCGGATACCGTAGCTGCAAATGACAACAATCAGGATTATAGTTAGAGCAGACAGAATCATAGGACGACGGTCAACTACTAGGAGATAAGAGTCGATACAAGGGAGCCAAGGGTCACAACATCACATAACTAATGTAATGCCCAGCCACTGATGTGCAGCTCACTGGAATATTCCAAGTAGAAGAGCGAGACTCCAAATCGCCCATTTGGAGTCAAAATCTCACTATGCAAAAGTTTTTGCAATAATCCCCAACATCGAGTCCTAGTCACTCCAGTTTCGCGACAAAGAAATCTAGACTTACCATACCCAACTTTAAGGTTCATTTTTCGTTGTGCTCGAGGGAGAATCTAATAAATTTTGTCTAGCATGCAACATTTGCTTCGTCACCCCTCAAGGGATATTGCAGTGTGCTTAGCACGAGAGTTTGTCTTTTTAAAAAGTCCTGATTTAGTTTCTATTTGTGTTTGAAAGTTTGACGGATGCGGAATGCAGTAACTCGCGTGTGGCAGCTTCATTTTGATATTATTTTTCGTAGAGTAAAAGTTAATAGATTCTTAAACACTAATGTGAAGATTTTTCAATATAAATATAAAATTCCGGCAACTTTGACCACATTTTGATTAAGTATAAATCGTATTTCACTTAATATTCAACATACATAGAATTGTCTTTCTAACTAGACTAACACATTGTTCGCATCACTGTTAACCCTCAAACAGACACGTCAATATCATCAGACCCGGTACGTCAGAAGTCATACAGCCGCCATGCTAACACGTGTCAAGTGGAATCCGCAGCGAGGTGCACACGACGACTACGTGACACGCGGCGGCAGCCAACTCAACTGATTTGATAAGTTTTAAACAGTACCTATTGAGATCTGAACTAAGATTTGAAACACGTACAGACAGACATCTAAAGTTAAGAGGACGAATTGGAATTTTTGGCGCCAAGGATGTCAATTTTTCTCAGTAAATACAAAACGGATCAAAATACAACTTGGTTACCTGAAAGTTCATGATATAAGCCTTATTTTGTTAGTTGTAGAAACATGATTAGGTAACTTTTATAACAGAGAAAAATATATCAAACATACCTCTTTTTAAAAAGAGATTCACATATTATGGGCAAACGGGACCGATTTAAGCCTCTTAACTTTTTTAGTAGTTGAGTAGGTATATACATACTCTTTAAAATGGTAGTAGGAATTTTTATTAAATTATCATTTCTAAATATTAAATAAAATTACAAAACCATTTTGTCGCTTACGACTTTTAGTTATAAGCTAGCGCGCGTATTGTTATCCTCGCCCCGCTCAGACGCTCCGACCCCTTTTGGCGCCTTAGATGCGCGTGCCGGTTATGGAATTATTGTTGACCACTTCCTCGCCTTAAATAGAAGATTTTGCGAATGAGAATCGAAATAGTTTAAACATACATATCTACTATTTAACATAATATAATATACATACCTACCTACATATAGAAAATTGAGGCTCCGGGCTTAAAATTTACTTTAATCGAGTTCTGAAAAATAATGATCAAGTTGAGCTTTGGTGACTTCATTTGACCCAAGTGAACGATGGAGAAAAGTATGTATGTATATAAAAGTATGTAAACTGAAAATTATTCGTTGTAGGCTGCAGCTTCGCGGACGTTTTAGAAATGTTCGCACACAATTGTGACTTTTACTAGAGCGAGTAGACCAAAAGAAACATTTGCATGCTTCACAATCACTCACACCGGTAGCTACTCCATTAAGTTATCACTTGACAGACCAATCAACAACCTTACAGTGACGAGTATCTAAGCTACAGCTTAGTCACGAGGTGTTGCAGCGTGTACTCCTCAAACAAGCGTGACAACACTGACGTGACGACGTGACGTTTGTCGGCCGACACGCGACTGTGTTGCCAATGTATAGTGGATGTGTAAGGATGTTGATGTTCTAATTGGTGAAGGTCGGGGTTATAGCCACAAAAGTGTTATAGGTTATAGTGTAAGGGAGAGTAGGTATGAAATGAAGTCGAAAAACAAGCTGTTTAATATTTTTCAAATCGAATTTAAAGCGCGTTAAAAACTATTCAATAATGTACTCATTTTTCCAATTCCCAACCCAACATCAGTTAATTATTCTTTAAGCTCGCGGGAGCGATTCCCGCGAGACGACCACAGAGCAATAATGGCATTCACAGTATACCAATCTTGTACAATTTTAAAACATATCTGGGACCGCTAGGATAATTCTACTGTAACATTTGCACTATGACACGATGCTAATAATTTCAGTAATAAACTTGTCGCTTGGGAATGCTATCCTAGTACTATGTGTTGTGTTTACTCGGGTTGTGAACTTCTGTTTGTTTGTGTAGTCATAAATGTGTATGCCCCTTTGGTTTATAGGAAATGTGAAGGTCTTTGACACTCAATAACACGTCGAAATTATGTTTATTTCCTTTAACTTCAGAAACGACTGTTTCTGAAGTTAATAATCCACTTACCGTATTATTGCAGTAATTACAGAAAATGTGAAACGAAACAACCGAATTTTAAAGCGATTAAAGAATAATTTGTCGCTTTTCTGTGTTTTTGGAAGTTGTTCATTTCTTCTTGTAAAGACATCGTTTGGTATCGTCCTCAGCCCAGATTTTGTATAAGTAGAATCATATTTAGATTGATAAACTTATATTGGTGACAGAAAACGTCTCAAAATGAAACTAAACATGAAAATGAACATAATTTTAAAGTAAGTATTACCATTGAATGATATTCTAAAAGTAAAACTCTGGTACATACTAAAGCAACATGGCGGAGTGCTCCAGCTATCTCCGGCTGGCGCGGCTTCGCCAGAAAACCACAAATGATACGGAGCTGCAGAGGCACTGCCTCCACTGACACCAATAAATTCACTACTATCTTCGCACAGAACTGCAGGTAACTTACAAGCTTTTGGTAATACGGAATATACGTTTATTTTGAGGAACTGTTTGCAATAACTTGATATGAGAAGAAATATTGCATAGACAAACTTGACAATAATTACTTTACTACCTTTTAAGAGCATTAGCGGTGATACGAGTACCATCTGGAGCAAAAAAAAAAAATTATCGTCTATTAGAAAACGGTATGTTATGACAAATATTATGTTCTATAGCAATAAATCTGAATACGCACCAAATATTAATGTATCCAAAGTAACCTTGGGAATAAATAATTATTTAAAGATTTATCATCCAGATACTGACATTGGCAGAAACATACTTTTGCTGTGTTTTTTAACAAAACACCAACTGCACCTGGCAACCCTTTTGAAGCAAACTGACTCGAGCCCGGGTTCCGCAATAAAGGCATGCACGAGTAGACAGCAGGTAGTCCTGTTTAAGCCCGGCAGCTATGCGAAACTTCCCCGTATGACAGCTGCATTTATCAAATCCTACACAAAACCCCCGCTCATAGCTACAGCCTGAATGTCACGTAATTAGTTTCGCCAACTTGCGAATATTTGTGTACTTTTAATTAATTACTCCAATTGCAATCTCAGTTGTTATAATCTGTCTAATGGTTGCTTATATTTTCTACTTATATTTGAATGGAAGTAACCGACCTAACATAGATAAACTGTCTATAATATACCAAAGGCTGTGGAATGTGTGCATTTACGAAATGATTCCTACATCACATTGTGTGACTTCTCTTAATTACCTCGGAGCTCTCTCCTGAGATCTCTACAACAAAATAATACACATTATATCATAATTATGTTAATAAATGTATGAAATCCAATTAACGTCGCTGCTCCTATGAGACTTTATGAGATTTATGCATCCAAATTCACAGAGCAACACAATAATTAGTTTTAATAATTTATTTAGATATCATTTGCATATTAAGTGGGCGGTTATCATATTTCACAGATGTACGTATAACCTCGTTACTATTAGATCCCTACTTAGTATGTCATAACAATTCATGTATTTATTTTCGTATAGTGTTTACTTTATTTATGAATCGTCCCACGCAACGAGACAATACAATTTTCTTGCCTCCAGCATTCATAAGTATTAAGCAAATATTCGGAAAAATATAACTATGTATTATAATTTTCCAAATAAGCGAGCAGTCATCCAAGTAACTTGTAGGAGATAGTGCTCAATGGTTCGTGTTTTATAACCAATTGTACGGATGTGTGGGCTGGGTGGGCCACGACTTGCGCCCACAAAATTATTGGAATTTTATTATTCGAAGGCTGACTTTGAAGATGTGATTATAGACGTAATGAGATTTGAAACATGCGTATATTTAGATCACATACTATGAGGAACGAAATTATTAGTGTTTAATTTACCGTTAAGAACAAATTTATATTTAAAATCAATCTCTGGGTTGACCTTATGACGATTGGATATTTTTTTCTTTTTGACATTTCATAAATGGAACATTATTACCGATAGAAAAGTACTCAGAGATCGGTACTCTTCATTTTGAGACAACTTATTATTAAAGCTACCTTGACCTTTGAATTTGTACCATAGGTTACTTCCCTAAGTTCATAACATTCCAATTTAGGGTAAAATACCGTCTATCCATCAAAATAACTGCTGAATTATGAAGATAAATATTTCTTAACATTATCGAGTCTAATAACATAAAGAACATAGATAATGTTCAAAAACACGATTAAATATCTACAGTAAATAGTTATAACAAGTATCTTGAATCAAGATGGAATCTGAAAGAGGACCTGACATTGAATAATATGTATGTTTGCAGCATATTTCCATGAAAATAGATTTAAAACGAAACGAATTTTCAACATTATTCACGGAAAATGTTGCACGGGACGTATAAATTTCTATGTCCAATAAGCTAAAATATACGATTTAGATTCAGAGAAGTGATCAATGATATTTTAGAGGTAAGAAATGTTCACACGGGGTGGTCGGAACGCCGCGGTTTTACGGCCGACATATCAAAGCGGAACCCGGATCTGTATTGAGTTACGTGGCCGACTGTACCTTCGAGTTAAGTCAATGTATTAATTCGCCGGGTACACTCGAGACCAACTGCGATTCCACGGAATTTGTCGCTGACGTTTGCGGATATTTTCCGAACTGTATTATAATTTGACGCGATCCGATATAATTGCTTTAAACAGGTAAGATTTACTGGAAATGTTTAATCCGCAAATGATGGTTCGGTTACTACGGGGTTATTTAGGTCAAAATTGTTAATTAAAGTCAATTGATGCTTCAATAAAGTTAAGAGATGGGAAACCAGCTACTCTATTACAAAATTTACTTTGAGTGGCACTCAAAAATAGGGTTTGTTTGAAGTAAAGGTATTTTAGGCTTATATTATTGCCTATAAAGGAAGTGAGTATTCTTAAGATTTTATACTAATTGAATTTAGTACAAATAAACTTAGTATAACGAGGTTACCTACCAAAAGGTACTAATTTTTAGGAGAGACGAAAATACTCAGTCATTTTCACATTTTTATATTATTTGACGTTGTATAAATTAAAAATAATGAGTGCTGTAATTCATAGCAATGGCCGTCGTTCTGTGTATTAATATTCACGCCTCGAGTGTCAAGATTTGAATAAATTCCATTAATTATTATTTTTATTCATTTAAATTTCAATTGCGTACAAATTACTGCAAAATTATATTAGTCTATTACGTAGTCAAGTTTTGGACTTTATTTGTCTTAGAAGCTAGGAATCTTTCAAGGCATTTAGTAGGTTATTCACCTTTTAATAGTAGTTGCTACAAGTTTCACATAAGTATTATAACTTCAGCTTGATACTCAACTTCTTTGAAAGAAAAGCTACTTAATTTAGCAGAATGTTTGTGATTTTCTGATAACTTGCAGTTTCAAGAATTTTGTCTACTCTTACCTATTATTTTACATCGACTTTAGACTTTATTGTTACTAATTAACTAGAACCCACGTTTTTGTACGTTCACATGAATGTATTTAAGTGAAATGGTTCATATTTTGTTTAACTTAAGCAATAATAAACTAACATAAATAAGTATCAGAATTATATGAGCGGTACTTTTACAAAAAATATGTATAAAATTAATTGCGAATTCGAGAAAGTAATTGGATACAAACAACCAACATGAAACATGTTTTCGTAATAAAGAATATTATTTTAAGCGGTGATTTAATAAAAACATTCCGCATTAAGTGGGATTACACTTTGTAAGCTTATATAATAAATGGATTGTGTGATGAAGTTAAATAAATATTATTCATTTATCATAGTCATTTTTGGTTTAACGAAAGCTGTATCAATTTTGATTATTTTCGTAGAAAACTCATACTACTTATACAATATTGGTTTTGTTTGACGTACTACATATATTTATTAAACTATCGTCCCACCCTGGGTCGCTTCGGTAGATTTGTCTGTACCTTGCCAGCCACTAACGTCAGTATTGTATTACTATAAGGGTACGACATATTTTTCTTTACACGATTTTTTATAAACACCTGTACAAAGGTTAACAACCCCTTTTCGTCAGTGGGATAAAAAGGTCAGTTCCTAAGACAGGCTTAGCCTCACCTAAACATTATCTTTCAGCTTTTCAATACACGAACATGCTCTTAAAGTAAGTGGATTGTTATGCAAAGCATCCATTCCTTATCAGGCAGTAGATTGTAACAGTTAAGAACACAATCGTAAAAGTTTACAACCTCAAGCGCATAGTTTACAGGCGCGCTGTTAACTACGGCGAGAGTTACTAGTAGTTATATGCAACGTGCTTTATATGACATATAGAAGACTATCTCCCTCTCGCGGTTTTGCCTGCGTCTCATGGGAACTACTTGGTGCATGTGATTATCTGTAGTTATCCCTACCTATGCTAAATTCTTCTCAATTCGTACCTATAGCCGTTTTAGCGTGACAGTGTTACAAGCAAACTGACTTATGCAATTAGAATGTTAGATTGATCGCCGCATAAATGTGATCAGATAGGTTTTGAACATGAAGTAGATGGCTTAACATACTCAAGGTTTGGGAAATAATGAAGAAAATTGCGATTCAAACACAGCATCAAATCTCCGAATATTTTAAAACAGTTGTTGGATTTCCAGTGCTTCAGTTCAGTATCAGTTTTCGTATACAGTCAATTCCTAAAGGAATGCTTTACTATCACCCACTTAATCTTTATTGTCCCACTTATTCAAATGGCTATTATTAATGAAAACATTGTCACGTGAGCAGTAAGTGGCAACATGTGTTCCACTGCGTCACAGATCATAGCGTCGGCCATTACTCGCTCGGCACGCGACATGCTAATGTAAACAAGCCTTAATTTATTATTATTAAACACCTTTAAAGTTTTAAACTAGATTTTTTATAAAAGCTACGTACTTTAAATTTTTTTCTTTCTTTGAAATTAAAAATAATCTTACATTCTCAATATGCGCCTCGTAATTCTCGATAATTAACTACTACTACTATTTATTCATATACTTCTAGGCCTTTATTTTTTATGGTTTATAGCCACGATATTTATATAAAATGAATGCAGTATTTGAAAGCGTGTGCTACAAAAGTCACGCTGGTCTTTCTTCAGTAAAGTCTAGGCAAAAGAAAGGGAATATACCAAAGGCCCTTTAAATAGCCCTATACAATACCTTTAGTGTACCTCCACTGTCCGCGTAACATTTGAACAAAATCCACGAGATAACGAACGTCACACCATTAATATCATGTTCCAGCACACATTGTAAACCTATTCAAAGTATTTCAAGGGGAAATCCGAAAAAATCCGAATCCCGACCCTTGCCGAAACACGTCCAATAAAATACGATATTAACCCTTGCCGTTACATTTACACGGTCATAAGTTTTGGATTAAAAAAGGGGGGTTGTGGGGAACGCAATGAATGGGAAGGAATCGCCGCTCGAGACGGCTATTGTTGGCGAGCGTACGTATTCACTTCGTGAGTGTACATACGTGATCTAGTGGTAGAGGAGGTATGCTGTTTCTTATAGTGGTCAAGTTGATAATGGGTTCTTTTGATGTGAACAGTTGCTTGATCTGATATTGATTAACTGTGAATAAGTGTACCTATGTTAATTCTATTTACCTTCAATCAAATGTACTTGAGGTCGGTCAGAGCGGCATATTTCTAATCCAATCATATTGTTGTGCACAGATTACTCCATCTTTCTCATTTTATAATCTTATAAGCCAGATAGATATTAAATAAAAAGTATATTTCAGCAGTACCAGTAAATAAAGCTTCGATAAATTCATACCGTCATTTCAAGGTTATATTTTATAAAAAAGCCTTCATTTCAGTAGTAGTCGTAATAGAAACGTTCACGTTAGCAATAATAGTATGACCCATGTCGGCGACGTGTCACCCAAATGATATTACTACTGACGTTAACGTGGACCTCGCACGATAGCTTTACATTGTTTGCTCTTTACTAGGTTTTTTGTACGTTTTTTGTTAATACTAGTTAGTACTGTCACAATATCTCAAAACAAAAGTTTTAATAACTTTGTTTGCTCTTTACTAGGTTTTTTGTACGTTTTTTGTTAATACTAGTTAGTACTGTCACAATATCTCAAAACAAAAGTTTTAATAACTTCAGGAGATATTTATCAAATGACAAAAAAATACCATCGCTGATCAAAAAAATAGAACATACAAAAACTTTTACCCATTTCTTTGAACCAAAACTCATTATTTCTACCAAAATTATCCATTACGGGGAATTAACTAAATAGGGAATCTCGGCACATTTCCCCGTCGTATTAGCGCGCATACTTATATTAGACCATCCATCATGTGGCGGCTAAACTAAAAATATTCATAGCTAGACATTCCGTGTTTGGCGGAGTAATGACGTCACTAATTGATATGGAGTACGCACTCCGCTCAAGAAAATGGCGGCGACGTGAAAGCTTTTTGAATATTCATCGGCGGAGCGAAGTGTGCGGTTGTTTCACTAGCTCCGCGCGGCTGCTCCGCTCGCCCCTCGCACTTCCAAACGTAATAAAAGTAAGAGCTGATTTTAATTTGATGGAAGTTAAAAATGCTTCAGAAATACTGTCTGCATTGAAATTAGATTACAAAGTGCAGTTTTAAAGCTGTTTATGCATGGGTAGGTTCAATCATATTTTTGGAGAAAATTTAAAATCTCATCAAGGTTCAATAAAATCCAATAGGTACTTGAGGTTTCATATAAAATACAATTTGAGAAGGTACTAAATTTGATTACGGCAATAGAAACATGTTAACATGTCTGAAATTGTCCTCGCTATCGAAAATCATGAAACCCTTTCAATTGAATCCAATTTAATAGCTTCAAAATCAAGATAAATCGATGTAATACAGGGTGGAACGAGCCGTATTTATTTATGTTAGGCACTGAAAATGTAAATATCTATTTGTCAAGGCGTTAAATAAAACGACGACGTATTTTGGGACGCGGTTCGTGAACGACGGGAAAACACATCACACAGTTCTTCCACGACACTTGCGGAATTTTTTTCATGGCTGTACTTAGTATTGTTTATTACTGCCATTCGAATATGAAGTAATCATTTCTACCTTATATATAAATCAGATATTCTTGCTTGTTTGTAAGCAAACAATTACGATATGAAGAATAATTTGAAAATTGTTCAAACTTCTGTTATAACCCCTTGATAAAATAACGTTAGCTCCCCGGAATCTTATAACTTATAAGTGCATGCATAGGTATTACGTATGTTCACATGCATCGTTTTCCGCCATATATGTAACCATCCTCGTCCTATGTTATTTCTACGAATTTCAGAGATCAACACAACCATACCCTTCAGCTTTATATAGTACCCTCATTGTAGTCGAACGTTCATTAATGTGGAGCATCTGGAAGGCTCAGCCGCAGCCCGCAATACTCGTACAAGCCGACATCGGCGCATGCTTCAGCATTTCCTAGGAGCTCGAAATCTTGGCTGAATTTTTCAGCAAACACGGGCACGACTCAAAGCGGTGGATTCGTGGGCAAACACGGAACATTCCCCGGTAAGCCCGGGCACACCCGGGTAGCAACCCCGGGAGGTAAGCCCGGGATGGTAAGCCCGGTCTAGACTGTACATGCTTTGTTGATCTAGAGTTCCATCGGCAAATACTTTGCCTTGTTCCAATGTATGGGAAACAAATCTGTTGGCGTTTGTTTTATTCATGGCTGATTCGAGTCGCGAATAAAACGGTGCCAGCTGCACCTGTACTGTACTGTGTTGCATTTTTGATTAATTTATACATGTACAGTGTAGGGGTCTTTGTTTTAGTCACAGAATTTTTGACACATGGTGATTTAAATTCAGGATTGTAATTATAAAAAATAATCCTTTCGTCTTATTGACGTTAAAATAACCGCTTACCTAACCTAACACGCAAGCATTGCACCAAAAAGAGTTAGCAACCGCGAACAAATGGCGGCATCGGACCACCTGCATTCACGCCATTCGTGAGGCGTATCTCAATCTGACAGCTGGCATAGCAATCAAACAAACGGATACACACACCACGCGTCACTATCGCGAAACAATAACAGGCCAATTTGTAAATAGCGGAATATCGCTCGTAATACGTGATCGGATCGGCACGGGCATCGAACCGAAACTACGGTACGTCAAAAAGCAATCACTGTACTAACACGGAATCATTCGGCGACGCCGTCAGCCGGAACAAAAGCGAATCACTTTGATCCGACCGTAGGGTGACCACGAGTGGGCGTGTAATGAGACTGTCCCGGCCCCGTTACAAGTAGTGATTGTTTTTTACGGGTGAACAGGTGTGAGGAATGTGATCGACCTATCGCGCCCAACCCATTATCGTTCTGAATGTCCGAAAAAACCGACACTGTTCGACAAGGAAAAAGATTTGTAACCTATGTTGCCTTGTGCGAAAAGACTTAAGTTACCTATTTAATTACTTGTAGGGGTAACAAATAAAGAAATCTATATTATTAAATAATTGAATGAAATAAAAATCTAACATTTGCATGCAATCAGGCCATAATATCAGCCATGTCTGTAAAGAGACATCGTAATAAACGGATTTGATAAAAAAGTGCCCTTAAAAATACAGCATTCACATTTTACAGTGGAATTTAATATCCAATTGAAACTGATTTCAAAATAAATAAAATATTTTTGATATCAAGCAAACAACAAATTCAAAATTGAAAATGAAATATTCGAGCACCAATATTAATTTCATAACCAGCAAAATTAAAATACCTATTTGAAACAATATGCTTTGAACAACACAAAATATCAAACAGTTTTTAAACAAGGAATATTACTGCGTAACATTACTGTAACATTAAGATCTAAAAACAACTAAACATTTTAACAACTAAACAATACCTATTCTACTTCATAACTATTTATTCCAAACCTGCCTGTCGTTTTCTAAATGTCATTTTGTAGAATTGCTATACAAATAATATACTTAATAACGTCCAATTATGACATGTGTGTATGTTTATTAGTATGCATGCAGTACCTACTGATAGTTTATATATTTTATGTAGGTATTAGTTTATAAGTATTGTTATGAATGATACATATGTATTTGTATTTCTATAAATAAATAAAAATAAAAAAATATAACAAGAAAGGCAAAGAAATAAAAATATCCCACATAATCTGACAGCCCCATGGGTACCCTACTGGCGATAGAGCATAGGCGCTCGCAGATAGCTTCAAACAATGAAATGAAAGCCCGCGCGATATTTCAATGCAACGCAAAGCCAAGCGCGCCGCCCGGCCCCGCCTACTGCACACAGATTATTATCCCACCTACCTGCGGGAAAACTTGTCTTACTCGACATATGTACTACTTGTAGTATAGCATTCGCTTCGTATTTTAATGGGAAATACATTCGGGTTTTGTGTTAGACGAGGGATTTTTTCACCAGTACGAAGTACTGATATGTGACCTCTCATTTGATACGTGGTCAAGTGAGAGCCGTATGTTGACACTACTAACGAGCATTTAGACAATACACACCAATGAATTGTAGTACTACATACATCAAGTCACAAAATATGGGTAATATCTTCAATTCGATAAACTTAGGTAAAGTAATCGATAAACATAGGTAAAGTAAGCTAAAAGGTTTTTCCACCAACGATTCCTCTATATACTTATTTGGCTAACTTAACCCTAAACTGATCTATGACACTATAAACTGTAACATTTGAAGACAGAACTAGTCGGAATAAGTTATCAGCGTATGAGAGGAGGGCGCGGTTTACTTAGCGGACTTAGAAGCAACTTAGTCGCCAACTATTCACTTAGTGCCGACCGATGAACTACTTTACTTCGGCCGGAGGCGGAGATGTGGGAAAATGCAATGTGGTATTTAAGAAAAGGTCATGTGAGCAAACTATGTCAATCTGAATACTATTTTCTGATGAAGCCTCCCATCAAGAATTGATTGGTAAGACGAGTTAAAGCTTTAGATATTGATTTTAAACGTCATCTGTCCAGCTTTTTCCTAACCATGTCGGAGTCAGATTCTGTCTTGATAAAGGAGTTTAGCATCTGGCCTATGGCAACAAAACAAAATTATACAATGTCTTCAAGAAATAAAATCATTGTAAGGAGATTTTTGGAAACTGCGATTGGCATATGACACATATTGTTTCTCAAACTGTCATCGTTGGAGGACGCACGACTGACGTTTGTAATTTCCGTCTCATACGAACAGTCGGCATATTTCTCACAAAACAGAGTTTTCCAAGAAACGTTAATATGAAAGCTGTAGCTCTGTCAAAGCTCTCATCTTATACTTATTTTATTTAAATAGATGACAAACTTGAGAAATAAACGTAAGCCATAAACCACAAAAAGAAAAGTCATCGTCTACCTAGTCTTTTGACAACTACGTTGAATGTAGCTGAAATCATTATATTACATGAAGCCACTTCTTATCTGACTTTCTCAACCCGGGAATGCCGATACACCTTGATAAGATTCGCTGTAAGACTCTGGCTTCTGAATACCCATCCCATAACAACTACCAAACATATTCAAATGATTCCGTCATGATTAAATGGTCACCCATCCACGGACCGACCGTGCCAAACGTTGTTTAATCTTATGGAGATGAGTCGATCGATACTCGTGCTGCTATCTTTTAGCCACGAGTTCCTCATACAAATTTACTATTACAGTACTTTTTACATAATTCGAAATGACCACATCCATAGTTTCTTAGTACGGTTGTCGCAGTAAGTAAAGTTAGCCGGCGCATGCAATGCTCTAACGAGAACTCCTGATATGCTAACATTATTACTGCACCTACGTGGACATACTTTTAGTTTGTTGCGAACTGTGGCTCCTTTACCGGAATTCATTTAAAACCCTTTGCTCTATTTCTAAGTAGAGTTGGCAAATAATGCAGTAAAATTCTGTGAAGCCTGATTTGTTCAAAAGATTAAATATTTTCCTATTTACCTGTTAGGTCGATCCTAATAAACTTAACCTATACAAATTATTTCCTAAACATAGGTAATGAAACAGAGTAATCAACACACATTAAAGGTAGGTAGTAGAAGTGATAACGTCTATTCACACCTCTTGATCATTATAAACCACATCATCATGGTCTTTTCGCCACCCTCAACACAACACAGACCTCTTTTCATCATCAATCATCAGCAAATTATGTATATCCCTAGTCCTTCATAAAGCAGGAATATGCAATTTGTAGTTCTATCTTAGTATGGTTGTACCCTCGCCCTAACCCTGCATAGCGATGCAATTGTGGTGCACGATCGCACAAGTTTGCATCGGAACTTTGCCGTTGCATCGCCGAATTGTACTCATGCGGTCTGAACTGTTGACTTTTCTGATCATTTCCATTCCATTGCTTTGTGTTGTGAAATTAAAGGTTAAGGATCCAGAATAGATTGGATAAGAGAATTTGGGTAAATATCATCATCAACTGCCCAACCAACTATGTTGGGGTTGTATTCCAATCTCACAGGATGCAGCTGAGCTCAACCCAGTTAACAGGCCAACCCTCTTACTCTCTTGCTTCTGACATGTAACGACTGTATGATATAAAAGCCCAATTAATTAATAATTCGAAGATAATCTAGTATTACCTATCTAAAACCTGCAAGAGACTCAATACCCATTTGCATTAGACAATGCACAAAAACCAATATCAAAAACATAAGCATACAATTGAAATTCAATCCAGACACACGTTCACAAAAACAACAAATCAGCGCAGTTATTGGAAACCAGTGGAGATGGAAAATTAGCGCAATTGTGCTGATGGCACCAGACAATGGCTGGTCAGGTTCGTTTGCGCGTTATTTAAGTCGCTGTGGATGGGGGCCTAATTTGTGCCGATTGTCGCCCATCCACTGGGTTGTTTGACTCACATGATGCGCATCGGACTCAATGTAAAACTTGATTAGAACGTTATACCTTTTGCACGTGGAAATCACTGTTGTGTCGGAGTTCGTAGAGGATGTTTGGCGTGTGACTTAATTAAGGACTGGTAAACAGAAATTTCGTTTGATGGGTTTAGAATGGAAAGGTTTATGGTAATGTGTTTACGATAGGACTAGATTGGCAATAATGTGTAGTAGATATACCTACGTAAAGGCGAAATGTGAAAAAGTCCTTATTGTCCTTATTGTATATAACGTCCACTGTTTGACTACCAGAATTCCAAATTAACATTATGAACTGAAACTAAAATTAAAATCCGAGCAAGCTCAAGCTACACAAAACCGGCTTCCCCACAATTCGTATGACATGACGGAATTAAAGGCACTAACTAGCCCACATAAGGCATATTCGCAGCAGGATCGTTACATGGGACTTGCAGAGAGCATCTTAATTTGAATAACAAAGGTGCCTGCATGCGGGTGAATAATTAACTGCGTACAAATTACGTGGCTTTTGACGGCACCTCGATTGTACTGGGAGCTGGGAGCTGGGAATTCGCCTAATGTTAAATCATTATTGAATATAATAATAGAGGCTTACTTAATTGTATGCTTTGGGTTTCGGGAGAACATTTTGTGTGGACTGAATGGATAATTTGTAGGAGAATCATGGACATCTGTTCTTATAGCTAAAGTATGCCCTAAATGAAAATACATTACTCTAAATCTTTATATCGAATATCATGTATTAAAAACCCAGGAAAACTACTTGAGCCACTGTGAAATAATAGGAATTACGAATAAAGAAAATTATTAAAGACCCGGCAATCAAGCTCAATGCAGCATTACCTAATGCCCGAAAATACCATAGTACTACTAATACCCACAATTTTGAAGGACATTTGATTTTAAAAGACACTAGGTACTTACTAGAAAGTAAAAGGCAGCGAGAAACAAAATTCTATACAAAATTTCTTCAACTTTTTTCTCGTACCGTCATCTACGAGGGAATTAAGGAAACACTCAAAACAGAAACGGATAAAGTACTAAAGGAACTCGTAAAATAATATTTTACGATCAATAAAAACTTATTATAGTTAAACAGAGATACTTGAACGAAAAACAGGTGTAAGAAATATATTCCGATCCGTTTGAATGTCTTCAAACTGTATGAATTTTGATTTCTTTGCCAGATAACACTCTTATTTTATTTAGCTAACCTAGTTTTTCTTGTGAAAGTTTTTTAGGCCGTCTGGCCCCGAAAAAAGCAACAGTGAAATGACACCTACGTAAGAAAACAGAATAAGAAAATTGATAGCAAAACCTTATCTCAAAATATTTGCTGTCGAGTGGCTGAAAATAATAATAGCCTTTTGTGGCCTTTTGTAAATTATTTTAAAGGACAAAGTAACTTATTCAAATAGATAATTAAATTAGACCGCTAAGAGGCACTTCTGTATTTATCAAGGAGTTTTCGGTCAACGCTCGGTCTAAAACAAAATATTCAAGAGGTCCCTGTTCTCTTAGACTGAGACCTTACAAGAAATTATTTTGTAAAATCTTGCTTATTATCATAACAATAATAGAAACATGGGAGCTGAAGACGGGCTAATAACAGGGTTTGCCAAGGGGTAGATTAAAACACGGGATAAGTTCATGAGGTGAAACATTGGTAAAATAGTTTTAAAAAATGTAGGTGTGCAACCATGACCATAACTTTTATTATCGCATTTATAAATAGTTATTATGCTTCTTTAGTGACGAGATTTGGCCACTTCGTGATCGATAATGTAATGAAATGTTTCACCGTCTATTGGCCATCTCGTGACGGGAATTGGAGAAATCATTGGAAAGAAATCTTTTCTCGATACTTCTCTGAAATGGACAGTATTATTTGGTCATATCGTAAAATAGTAACATTAGTTTTCAGTTCAGCTGATGCGATTATGTGTAATATCTCAATCGTAGTTGTAGAACGTCGTGTTCAGTAATCAATATTTAGGTAATTTAGCTTGCCAATCAAGAGATGACCAGTCCCCGTTGACAGGCTGCATTGAGGAATGTATCGCATACATTAGTGCGATTCAACTGAACTGCATTCAAGGGAATCGCCGATACAATGCAGCGTCAAAGAGAGCTTTCAACCACCGTGGTATGGTTTAAATAGCGTATTCACAGGCTTCTATCTAAAATAGCTATTAATTGACAAATAATAGTGACTCCTAATTAAAGATGAATGATTTATGTAATTACATTCCTTCATTAAGAGTAACTGATACTGTTTAAAAGGGTATAAAACTCTAACGATAATAAACTATATAAACTATAACGATATTTGAGCACCTTATAGAAGATCAAATCAGAAGCCATTTGATTGGTTAAAATCTAATCACTCAAGCACTTAAGTCTTATGCGAGGAAGCTAAACTAATCACAACTATGACTAACAAGTTATATGGTTAATCGACATGACTACCGTTCGGAACCCCATAAAACAAGGTATAAAGATGTTATGGGCTTTAAATTAAAATACCACCGAACGACTCGGTTTAATGGCTCCAAGCCGACATTATTTATCTGAAAACTTTCAATCTATGTTAAGTACTCTCCTTATTACTTCATCAAAATGAAATTAAACTGAGTTTTGGGCAGACTTTAAAGAGGCTAGTTAGAATATGTTTAAGTGGTTTTACGAACCTTAGGTCACTGAACTTAGGGTCGTTAGAAGAAGGTCAAAGATGGAAAACATTTTAAAGATGTCACTAGATACATAGTTTTTTTATAAGCTTAAAACTGTGTGAAGTTTTAGTAACTTTACTTGTGACACTATTGTAACTCGGCTTTGAAACTCTTATTTTGTTATTACGAAAAGTCCATTAAATGCCCTTAGTGTTGAAAAAGCAATAACGAAATCAAAGTGAAGTTCTTACGAAAATTCCTTACATCGATAAATACTGAAGTCTCCACGGGAATATATTCACATGATCACGAGTGTCGGCTACTGAGGTCGGTTGTACAGCTATAATCAGATTCCCCTGAGCTTCAAGCAAGTGTACAACTTCAAAACCCTCGTAATCCAAATAAAATGTAAATGAATTCAGAATCTTGGCGTCCGCTGAAACGGATCAATTTATCTTTCCTTTTAAAGGCTCAATCATAATTATACAGCATTGCAGGATCCATTCATCAAATTCTTATTCACAAAAGTCGATAAGTTAACGGTTTTCATTTTGTAAATTCAATTTCAGTACTGTGACACTCGGCTTAGTGTTGTACGTATGTGATATCGATATTTTACGCAGCACTATCTTTTTAACGGGTTGCGATCTTGTCGAAAAAATATAATAGTTTATCAGCTGCATATTGTTCGGTGCAAACTAAAATTCAGAGAATTTATAAAAAATCTACAATGCTGGCGGTGCTGGCTTAGCGTTTTGCTTTACAAAGGAGAAAATTATGAACATGTGCATGGAGTTTTGTATAGAACTGAAAGTCAAAGCCATAAACAGATCAGCTGAATAATTCCAGATTTTTCCAGAGTATTTTCAAAGTCCACTATTTTTTTTCAATGCTGTTCATAATACAAATTACCCTCTGAGCCTTGAGGAGATTTTTTAAGACTGTTCCGCATCCACTAACAGAGCATTACATTATGTCACACTGTGCTACCAGTTATTAATAAATTCAGACAAAGAGCCTTATGACCCAAATAACCGGTATATTATAAATAATATTCTAGCTACAATATAGTATCATAAACTAGTTAGTAATACTTCGACAGGCTATTTCGCAGCACTACCCGGCAATGCGGCATCGTTAATCAGAGTCTCCGTTGTTAATATCACAAATATTTATCTTGGGCCGACAAAGTAAATGAAAATGTCCATTGGTTGCTCACCTGAGCGTTATTAATTATAGCGGAACGTCTAAAGTATCAACATTGTTGATTGTTTAATTTTATTTATAATTAATGGTTATAAGTTTTGATTAGAGATTACGATTTGTCGCGGTCGTAATCTTGGTTTGCGATACCCGAGTTTCAATGTTTTAAAATGATCTAGTATCTTATAAGTTTTTTTTTTATAGTTTATTATTTTTATTTACATAGTTATTTACTTACATAGATATTTATATGCTGCCAGCCTCTTGGGTACGCTCCCAGTTGACAGCGATGGGGAGGAATTTTTTGACGCTTTCTAGATATAGTGTTTTTTTTTATTTTTATTGTTTGACTAGGATAGTTTTTTTGTGTTGTAAATATCTAGTATAATTAAATTATCGATAATTTAACATTACCTCATTCAATGTGCTTATAAATGGATGTTTCAGGACAAACGTTTGCAACACTTTTTACAAACAATACCTCCACATTGATGTCGCTGCCGGTTGTTACAACCAGTCAAAGTAAAACTTAAGATTTACTTACATTTACACCTCCAGACACCTGAAAAACAGATAATCAATTATAACTATGCCTCTTAAAGAATTTTACTTGAACATGCTGTGGGTGGAGCCGTGGGGAACGACTACATAGTTACTAATACGATTCGATTATCATAACACTATTAGTCACAATGTGCTCCAATTAACTGAAGCTACATGAACCTACTTCATCTTACTCGATACCTAATAATCAGATATCGATAGTCTGCCATTTATATCGCAGTATTAGCATTATATTAACATAGTATAGCAAGTTAAGTGTCACTCACACTATTTGGTAGTTCCTTGCTGCTTATAATACAACTTAGATATCTTTATTTGACTTTTTCAGTCCTTAGCAACAAAGGCAACAAAGTAAATTACCATTTTTACCCACGACGGAACGGAGCAGGTATATGCGTTTAGGGTGAGAGATGTGCGTTTGTGTGTTTGTGTGTTTGTGTGTTTGTGTGTTTGTGTGTGCGTTTGTGCAAAGTAATGTTCCCACATATCTTCTATACTAATGATCTGATTTAGATGCGGTTTTCAATAAAGGGTTTGTGTTTGATGAGTTCATGTTCTTAGACAGGTGTCATGGCTGTAACTCACTAGGGGGCGCCACAATATTAGTCCAAACAGCAAAGGAATGTTCCCACCTACCTTCTAAGCTAATGATCCGATTTTGATGCGGTTTTCAATAACGTTTTTGTGTTCAATGAGTTCATGTTCTTAGATAGGTGTCATGGCTGTAACTCACTAGGGGGCGCCACAATATTAGTGCAAAAGAGCAAAGTAATGTTCCCACCTACCTTCTAAACTAATGATCTGATTTTGATGCGGTTTTCAATAAAGGGTTTGTGTTTGATGAGTTCATGTTCTTAGACAGGTGTCATGGCTGTAACTCACTAGGGGGCGCCACAATATTAGTCCAAACAGCAAAGGAATGTTCCCACCTACCTTCTAAGCTAATGATCCGATTTTGATGCGGTTTTCAATAACGTTTTTGTGTTCAATGAGTTCATGTTCTTAGATAGGTGTCATGGCTGTAACTCACTAGGGGGCGCCACAATATTAGTGCAAAAGAGCAAAGTAATGTTCCCACCTACCTTCTAAACTAATGATCCGATTTTGATGCGGTTTTCAATAACGGTTTTGTGTTCGATGAGTTCATGTTCTTAGATAGGTGTCATGGCTATTAATCACTAGGGGGCGCCACAATATTAGTGCCAAACAATGTTACAATATAATCAAAACGTCCGATTACAATTCTGTTTTCATCAGCAATGTGTACGTGCTTAATGCATGTTCCCAAATAATAAAAATTACGCCTGTAACTCACTAGAGGGCGCTACAATATCGGTGCAAAATAATATTGCAATAACATATTATATAGACTATAATTCGTATATGTTCTCTAAAAAGTCTGAAATAAAATTAAGCAAAATTAAAAATTTTGAAAAAACCCCCGACGGTAAAAATCTTATTGAAAAATAATAAAATAACTCAAAACCCCCGACTTAACCCAATTATATAGGAATAACCGTCGGGGGCTGCCTTTTCTATATGAAATTTCAACAATTAATTGAGTGTATTTTATGTCATCGTTAAACATCTACAATTCTTCAATAATTGTATTCACGACACTAGAATCCTTTAGCTGGTTTAATGGCAGCTCCCGACGGATATTCCTATATAATTGGGTTAAGTCGGGGGTTTTGAGTTATTTTATTATTTTTCAATAAGATTTTTACCGTCGGGGGTTTTTTCAAAATTTTTAATTTTGCTTATTCAAAGGAATCTACGCCTAATACTATTCTGCTAAATATTAAATTCAAACGAAACATAACACGTCAGATTTTCACAATAAAATAAATCATTCGAATCCAAAATCCACCATTTCTTACAAATTATTCTCTCAAAGTGGAACAATTACGCAAATTGTCAGTATCAAGGAGGTCAAACTCTAAACTCGATTGATATTCAAATAACAGAAAAAGAAAACCTGTATTTCACGGCCAAGTTTTACCGATAAATCATTGAAACAGTTATAATTTAAGTGAAATCTGATTATTGCGGAGAGTCTGAAAGAAACATCCGAGGTGAGGTCCAAAGACTAAAACTGTACCGGATTTATAGCAGAAAGGATGCGCCTTCGATGTTCATGACTAAATTATTAATTAAAGCATTATATTTTTTTTTATAGACAACATCGTTTTTAATTTTAACTTTATTACTAAAAAATATTTTAACATGGTATGGAAAACAAGATAACTGTTCAGAGACCTGATAAAGATACCAGAACATCTAGGACCACCACTATGCATGTATCTAAAACTGCTTACACCATAACCGAAAACCCTTTCAGTACGAAAAAATATGCTCCAGGCGAGGCTCGAACTCGCAACCCCGGCATTCCTCACACGACATACTGCTTATAAGTACCGTGCGCTAACCAATTGCGCTACTGGAGCTGTGAGCTCGACAACCGATTATCGTGTCTGTTTCATAGCTAGTCTTTGTTTAGTAATACCATCACGCAATTTCAATAACTCGTAATGCAGCTATCAACAAAATTGGTTGCAAAAGTGACACGTTTGGTGGGAACAAAGTTGGTATTTTGTTTCAAAGTGATGCGATTTAGATCGCCATATCAAGTGACTGTATTTTCGGGCATAGCTCATTAATAACGGTTGAGGTCATGAATTTGTCAAATCATTACTATCATGTTAGGCATAATTACAGCCAAAAGTTGTGAGACATCCATGTCGCCTATCTATATCTTAATCTTTGCCGCACTCCAGAATTAAATTTGCAAATGGCTCCAAAGTTAACTGTGGAATTGTACTAGAAATTGATTAATGCCCTCGGCGAGATCAAACAATTATTGAATTGAATTATAATAGATATTACGAGTACTTTCCTGATGTTTTTCATCGGGCTTCGGCACAAACTTGTTCACAAATTGTGGATGCGGGTGACATTTGTCTTTATTTGCAAGACAGCTGACGTTGATTGAGACTGGCGAAGTGATAAATATGTAATTTGAACTTTATACTTAAGTAACTGGCGTTAAAATATTATAGGTCATCTGAATCTTTTAATCTTTGAAAAGTACCTTTTTTAATGTCAGAAACATAAACATTACACGAGAGAGAATTTGTTTACTCTCCTGGTGTCATTAATACGCAGAATAAAAACGCAGCCAATAAAACTATCCACTACTCCTAAACACTTCCTGCTATACTCTCCTTTACCCAACCCAGTGGTAAAACTACAACTCAATAAACAAAATACTATGTACCTATTTGTTTCTCACGATTTAGATCACTATAAAATATCACAAGCAGCCCCTACTGCTACACGTAATCACTTAACAAACAGTACCATTATAATAATATACGCAAACAAACTTACACGTTGCATATGTCAACCTATATTCATCTTATATCTCGCAAAAGCCTTGACAGGAGTAAGCGAGAACTCAGATGCTACACACAAAATCAAATAAAACCAACAACTTTGTAAACGTACCTCAGAAACCAGATCAAAGTAATCACTATGTAAATATACTGAAAGCTGTACACGTGGAAATATTTAGGCAGTATTTTTGTCAAATATATTCTGTGATGGATTAGGTTTTGTCATTCGCCTCTATTCTGAGCTACACAAAATAGTGTTACCAATATTTTTGATGAAATTGAAAGGGCTAGATAAGGCTGTGTGTAGGTCATAGTTTATTAGGTTTACTTTTCTTTTATGTGGTGTCTCTAAAAATATACAATATAGGTATGATTCCATATGAATGAGGTTTCCGAAAGCGACTGATATCCTACTAATATTATAAACGCGAAAGTTTGTATGTATGGATGTATGGATGTATGGATGTTTGTTACTCTTTCACACAAAAACGGCTGGACCGATTTGGTTGAAATTTGGTATGTAGATAGGTCCTGGATTAACACATAGGCTACTTTTTATCAACACACCACGCGGGCGAAGCCGCTGGCGGAAGCTAGTTATGGATTAAATTTTTAACAAAATAAAAGTGTATTAATTTAAATACGATAACTATGTACTTTCATCTGCATTGACGAATTCTTGACTGACTTTACATATATCGCGAAAGCGAGAAATTACTCGTTGCCATGCACCATTCACCTTTGTGAACAACTAACACTTAAAAATTTTACAGAAGTATCTCCAGGATTTCCTAAAAATTCCCCTAATTAATAACCAAATACAGCCATTTAGCCTTTGCTAACCAAAACCCGAACCTATAACACTACAGTACAATAGTAGTCAGTACACATTACAATGGCGTCTGCCTTTACTCCGACGCTCATTACAGTCAAAGAGAAATAGGTTATTGTGTCGCGAGCAGTGTCTTGCACTGTATCATTACACGCGTTTTTTTTTTTTCTTTGATTCGTGATGGTAAATAGGGTAAAAATTGATGGCAGCCAAATGTACCCAAACCTTGATTAGCATGCATCAATTTTCCTTAACCGGTAATTATAAAAGTTATTAAGATTTTGAAATGTCCAGCTGCGGTCCTTAATTAGTCGAAAAAGATGACGTAGATTAAAATACGAAAATGTTCGTTTATGCAGATAAGAAAATCAATGGCTTGTGAAATGTTTTCCATTCGTCACTAAGATAGCATCTCACATAAATCACAAGTTTTTCCATCGGCGACACGACGTGCCTACATCAATCGTTACCTACACTAAAAATAATCCCGTTGTCCTAACCTTTAGCGCTGATCCTATTGGACATAAATCAAATCGCTCGGATTTCCAACGGTCCTGTAATCCGAACAAAATGGCCGACATCACGTCACGGCGTGTGACTCGCCTCAAACAGAAGACAATCAAATGCTACGTGACTACCTTACTAAAAAACAACTTAATTTTTACTTTACGATGACGACTGAATTTTTCAGAATCCATTAGGACCATTTGCGATTCAAAATGTGTATCGGCGAAATCCCTTCAGTAAATGACTGTTGCTTATTTTATCAATTATCCTTGTTTTTTTTCTCGATTGGAAACGATTTGAATATCGTCTTACCTTTAAACAAAGGCTGAATCTACTTCAGACGTTTTAAATAACGATTTTGGACAGCGCTTTCGTAATTCTATCTGACTTTCAAATAAATATCTACATAGTTGGCTTCTTTTGATCTGTTCAAAAGAACTTGATATTATCATCGCCGCATAATGTAATTGGTATTTATGGAAATATAAGATCTTGTTTCAATTAGATTTGTCGCCATGTTTTGCTTTGAAGATAGCAAATTATATAAAATTTAATTTGCAAGCTACGTCTTGACCTTTTTCTTTACGTTTTGCTTTTAAATATTTATTAAATGTATCCCTACTTGAAGCTATGTTCTGCTCAGTTACAAATATCGATGTACTGTACTACAGGAGGTCCTAACAGTTGGGCTAAGACAGGCGCTATGCGGTCGCGTCCCAACACTTAATATCTAGCGCGTGGCTAGCATAGCTCACACGGTACGTGGGACACGAACATGGATGCATTTTATATTGTATCTATTGAAATTACATTATGTTCCTAGTTAAGCTTAAAGTTCTTAATTTTGATGTATAGTGTACTTAAGTATATATTACGAAATTGATGTTGCTGAATTGAGATGTAAAATGGTCATAGCAATATAAATATGCTACTTTTGATACAGGTTCATCAAGCACTGTGTCAAAAGTGTATCTCTGTATGCCTATGTCTATATTATTTTTAATTCGCGAACATATGTATGTATTCTCTCTCTCTCGGAATGCAGATGTAGCCGCAAAAATACTGAAACACCCAGTACCTAACCAGTCTGTAAGATCTGATCTATATAGATACTAGGTCACTTACTGCCGTTATAGAAATCGATTCCTTAATATCAGGATTCGACTGGCAAAGACGTACTCAGCTCAAATAGCTTTTATACCCTACTGTTGTCTAAGTTACAGTTTAATTAGCAGACAGCTCGTTAATCAATTCTAATATTGTAATATTAGACCTTTGGAGAATCGATTAAGGACCCGTTTACCTTAATCAAAATTGTGAATTGTGTTTTAATACGATCATAGGTATATGTTTGATAATAATGCATTATAGTCGGCAGTGCTCTCAAGGATAATGAAGTTAACTTTAAGAGAAAGATTTTCTGGAATCGTTTCAGTAATACTGGAAATACCTGACTATCCATTTACCAATTAAATATCCTTGATGAGAGCAGAAAGTTAACAACTTAATTATAAACAAACGGCATACCCAGCATGAAATACATTCCAAAACATTATTCATACAATAACCCACGAATTGTACGCCGCATAAAATGCAATATATAAAAAACTATTTGTTTATATACATGTAATATAAACAAATAGTTATAGGCCATATTAAACAGGGCAAGTTTCAGGTGTAGTGTAGGGTCTGGGGCCCTAACGTAGGACCCCAGTCAGACAAGTGAAGGGCCCCGCTTAAGAGCTCATTCCGCGAAATTAAGCATGGAAGTACGTCTAAGTCGCGTGGCTTAAGGTCTCATATGTGGATTAAGGGGTAAGGAGGAGCGATTCTCTGATTGTAACTAAGTAGTAAGGCTGTTTGTAATGTTCATTAAGTTAATGTCAAAGTCTGCAAAGCATATTAATCTTTTGAGAAAACAAAGTGCTAGGTTAAACAGTCAAGTACCTACCTGCCAAAGAATCGCGATGAAAAACATACAACAATTATAGCGAATGTCCACCAAAAATAGTACTGTGTTTCAAGGCAAGTCCACTGCAAGCATAGGTATGTATGTTTGTGCTCAAAGACGACAGCTTATAAAATATTTTCGTACTTTCTAGGGCGCGTATACGAAGAACATTTGCGTGCATCATACAGCTACATAATGACATTCACCGGTGTTGGTCATGGCGTAAGTTTGTACATGGTGTTTGGACTTCCACTGTAAGTATATTTTCGCTTCAGCGCATGATGGACACCACATATGAAGGCAACAGGACAGAAGCCTTAAATCGCGTTAGTGTCGAGCCAGTGTTTATAATGCCCACCCCGCGACCCGCACCGTCTCTTCCCGGAATAATCGAGAATAATCAGGATTGAACCGGATTTGGCCAGTAACGTCTAATTACTTAGGGGGTGGAACAAAAACGTTAGAATGGGCTAGTATTATTATGTTAAGCTAATTATGTAGTTAATTAAGAGGTAAGTTTACATTAATGAATTAGCATGTAAATTATGCAATAATTTGCTACCTTACTATAACGATTTGACAAAGTCCTTTTTAGGTTTCCATACCCAAAGGGTAAAACGGGACCCTATTGTTTTCGCTCCTCTGTCCGTCCGTCCGTCCGTCCGTCTGTCACCAGGCTGTATCTCATGAACCATGATAGTTAGAGAGTTGAAATTTTAACGGATGATGTATTTCTGTTGCCGCTATAACAACAAATACTGAAAACTAGAATAAAATAAATATTTCGGGGGGTCCCATACAACAAACGTGATATTTTTGCTCGATATCCATAAACATATATATAGAATATTAGCTTGGATGGTACGGAACCCTACGTGCGCGAGTCCGACTCGCACTTGGCCGGTTTTTTTCTTCTCTTTTTCATTTCAGTTCATATTTTCTTCAATTTATTACAATGTAATTTTCATTCTCAGTTCTATCACCTTTATCAGCTAATAAAGCCCAACATTTTGAGAAAATTTATTGTATCTAGTATCGGCTTTGTCCTTTAATTTACTCATTGTTTTTTGTTAAGCCTTGCCGTAAGCTTTCTCATTTCTTAAGCGCTCTTTAAATATTAGATAGCGCGCCGTGACTTTAATTTTTTTAGTCTGTTACTTGATCCCCTAGAAATTGCTTTGAAATTTTAAAATAAAAAAGCGAGTTGACATGTTTACGCTCAGAATAATAATAGGTTTTAAAGGCGCGATATTTTTTAAAGATGTTTAAAGCTTGGCAGCCGTTTGTAGCAAAATCTTCAGCATAGTTAAGTTTTATGCTTATGCTTATTACTCGCAGGAATAGATTAGACCTTACGTCTAGATAGGAAATTATTACACTCATTTGTATGATTAACTTTCTAAACACTTAACCTCAACTAGACAATAATAGGACCGCTCAAAATGTACAGGTACCTATCTAAAAAAATCTGATCGGATTTTTGACCAAATAACTGTAGTGATTAATGAATGGCGAGGGGCGCCGGGTCGCGGTCGTAGCTAATTAAATCGCTTCCAGTATTACCGGCTCATTGATATTGATTGTGGATCATTGTAATAAATATGGCGACACATTTTACGCGTACACAAAGGTTTTTGATGGCGCGGTGGGATTTGAAAATTTACCGTATTTATAAATTAATTGATAGGTAAGCCGCTTTGTGGTTTTATGCGACTATCGCAGGTATTAATCTGCTCAACAGATTGATTGAATAGACAGTTGTTGAAATATAGTTTTGTGAACGGTCGTGATTTTAGGTCACATTTTAATACAGGTGTCACTGTATTGTGCATCACGACCTTCTCAACATCTGATGGATAGAATATAATTATGAAATTTATAAACTTGCTGAAAAATTAGGTAGATTTACGAATAACAGAAATATATTAATTCTGAATATGCTGCTCAAACTATTCAGTAATTATTGGTATTATAACAAATACAACTCATAACAGTAGTTCCAAATTATAAACCAATTTCCACAACAAACCTCGCATACAATAAATCTGAACACGGTTCAATTAAAGCATTTTCAACTCAAATAAACATATTTTTAGAGTCTATATTTGCGGACAGGTGCATCCGCTTGAGCGACCTGTCAGCAAAATGAATGAACTGCCTCATATTTGTGTAATGCGTGTGGAGTAGCGCGGCGGTCACCGCCGGCGCCGGACGTGTGCGCCAGCAGGCTCTCCACAGTACCTGGCGTGTCCGCTGGAGGGCGCCACAGTGTCGTGCACAGTGTCGAGCACGGCGGCGAGCGCCGTCAGTAGCGCGGCGGTCACCGCCGGCGCCGGACGTGTGCGCCAGCAGGCTCTCCACAGTACCTGGCGTGTCCGCTGGAGGGCGCCACAGTGTCGAGCACGGCGGCGAGCGCCGTCGGTAGCGCGGCGGTCGGTAGTAGTAGTGCTGCGGATACCTCCCGCTTTATACGTAGAATCTGCCCCGGCGAAGATGGCACACCAACGCTGATAGGCAACCGGTAGTGGCGGATTCGGCGGGGCAGTGAAGTCTTGTGATAGGCTTAGGGCGACGACAGAGGTCAAAAGTGCTCGTCGGCCATTCACTGCATCCGAAACCTTCTCCAGTCGTGGCGGCTCTCCGTTCCACTGGGAATAGAGGGTGGAGGACGAGAGAGTGCGTCTGTGTCTGCGCAAACACTTACGCACTTAAATATTTCACGCGCAACTGACTGCTTCTGGTTACTGGATCCTGATAGAAGACCTGCGGCGATGGGCTGAAGTAGAGAGGTTGGGTGGTGGTGCACACCCGGCTTTGTCTGAAGCCTGCACGTATGGCAGCCTAAGGAGAGTGGTCGTTTCTGCACTGCACTTGGGACAACAGTGTGGATTGGGCAGCACCTTAGGTGATGAAGCAGCCCTATTTAGGGAGGCACTGCTTCCCCCGCTCAGCCGGGGAGGGGGCTAGAAAAGGTGTCCTAAAAAAATGCTTGTCCCGTCAAATTGGGGGAGTAGCAACCGCGGCTGCTTAGGCACCCCATTACTCGCGGTCGACGTAACAAGAAAAATAAGATAAAAACATCATTTATGACATTTGGCGCATGGAACGTGCGTACATTAATCGATAATGACGGAAACCTTTGCCCGGAGCGTAAAACTGCTGTCGTAGCACGTGAACTTGCTCGATACAATGTAGACGTGGCAGCTTTAAGCGAAACACGCTTAGCTGACCAAGGCGAACTTGAGGAAATCGGCGGTGGTTATACATTCTTTTGGAAAGGAAGACCCCAAAGTGAACGAAGGTTAGCTGGCGTAGGGTTTGCCATCAAATCCACCATCGTAAAAAAGCTGCCAGAATGTCCACAATACATCTCGGACCGCGTTATCACATTACGCCTTCACCTACCAAACGACAACTACCTGAATGTGATAAGCGTATACGCACCAACAATGAGTAACGAGGACAGTGTCAAAGATCAGTTTTATGAAGAACTTTGCCAATGCCTTACCAGCATACGTTCAAGCGAACAAATACTGCTGCTAGGCGATTTCAACGCGAGGGTTGGCAGAGATTCTGAGTCGTGGCCGGGCGTGATTGGAAATAATGGTGTGGGCAATATGAATAGTAATGGACAATTACTACTCACACTCTGTGCCCAATTCGACCTCACCATCACAAACACTCTGTTTAGGCTTCGCGACAAATTCAAAACCACCTGGATGCACCCGCGTTCTAAACACTGGCACCTCCTCGATTACGCAATAACGCGACGAAGGGACATCTCCCAGGTGCATATCACACGCGTTATGCGCGGCGCGCACTGCTGGACAGACCACAGGCTTTTGGTAACTAAGTTGAGACTCCGCCTTCGTGAACCACGAAGACCCTGCAGGGCTAAACCAATATCTCTCAACTTAGATCGACTGGATTGTAAAGATCTTCAAGAAAAATACCAGAAAGGCCTAACAGATGCGCTAGATGTGTTTGATGCCCAGCAAGGTGACTTAATATCAAAATGGAAACAGATCTCATCCACCGTACTGACTGTGGCTACGGAAACCATAGGATACAAAAAACGAAACAACGAGGACTGGTTTGACCAGAATGATAGGGCCCTAACTGAAGCATTCAAACAGCATCGTGTACTCATAAAGCGTAATGAAGGAAATCATAAATCCAGTCAAGAAGTCCGAAGTAGTGGTGATTCCTTAAGGAAATTGACGAGGACGATGAAAGATAGATGGTGGCTTGAAAAGGCAAAAAAGATACAGTGGCTTGCAGATACCCACCAACTAGGCGCTTTCTATGAAGAAATGCGTAAGTTGATTGGCGTTTCCATAAAAAACTGCACTCCGTTAAGATCCCTAGATGGTTCCCAAAAGCTCACTGCTAAGCAGGATATACTTGATCGTTGGGCAGAGCACTTTAACCACCTGCTCAATGTAGATCGATCAGCAGATCTTGAGCATATAAGGCGTATCCATCCTCTGCCGCCGAATGAGTCGCTTGCTGAACCACTAACTTTTGCTGAAGTTGTTCAAGCCATCAAAGAGCAGAAAAATAAAAAAGCAGTTGGCGTTGACAACATCGCCGGAGAACTGCTGAAATACGGAGGGGAGCAACTTCATACATACATCTGGCAAATTTTTGATCGCATTTGGAACGAGGAAACAATACCACCTGAATTTAAAATATCCCGTATACAGACACTGTATAAAAACAAAGGAGACCGTTCCGACTGCAACTCCTACCGGGGTATATCGCTCCTCTCTGTCCCTGGGAAGATATTTGCCAGAGTTCTTCTCAACCGGCTTTTACCAGTCTCCGAAGCCATATTGCCAGAAACTCAGTTTGGGTTTCGACCTAACAGGGGCACCGGCGAAGCCATCTTTTCCATCAGGCAACTCCAGGAAAAAAGCCGAGAACAAGGCCAACCTTTGTGTATGTGCTTCGTGGACTTAGAAAAAGCTTTTGACTGCGTGCCGAGGGAAGCCCTCTGGACTTTACTGACAAAATTAGGTTGTCCTGAGAAGTTTGTGAGAATGATTCGCCTTCTGCACGACGAGATGACTTGCTGTGTTACCTATAATGGTGACCAGTCAGAGTTCTTTCCTGTCACCTGTGGGGTCAAACAAGGTTGTGTGCTTGCGCCAACACTGTTTGCTCTCTACTTTTCTGTCGTTGTCAGTGAAGCACTCAAACAAACTTCTGCTGGAATCAAAATACGTTTCAGGACTGATGGGGGACTTTTCAACCTGGCCAGATTAAAAGCATATACTAAAGTATCTCATGCTCTTATAACGGAGATCATGTACGCTGATGATCTGTGTTTTGTTACCAACTCTGCACAAGAGCTCCAGAACCTGATGACTAACCTTCAGGAAGTCTGTTGTCGTTTCGGTCTAAAAATCAGTGTTAAGAAAACTGAGGTAATGGCAAGCGACTCTCAAGGAGCTACAGAACCTATCAAGGTAAACATTGGCGATACTGAGCTGAAGCAAGTGAATACCTTCAAATATCTGGGCAGCACAATTACATCCAAGTGTGACCTTGATACCGAAATAAACCATCGCATTGGCGCTGCATCAGCTGCTTTCGGTAAATTACGAGCCAAGGTCTTACACACACATGATTTGAAGCTTTCGACAAAAATCTCCGTTTACAAGGCCATAGTCCTCCCAAATCTTTTATACTCGGCTGAAACATGGGTCCTCTATCGGAAACATATACGGGCGCTGGACCGATTTCATCTAAAGTGCATAAGAGACATTCTGAAAATCAAATGGTCGGATCGGATTAGAAATACCGAAGTGCTACGACGCGCGAATGTCTGCGGCATAGAAGCGTACCTGATGCGGCGACAGCTCAGATGGTGCGGTCATGTTTTACGCATGGATGATAATAGGGTGGCCAAACGCATCTTCTTTTCTGAACTCCAGAACGGCAGACGGAAACAAGGTGGCCAGTTCTTACGCTTCAAGGATGTTCAGAAAAGACACATGAAAAGGTGCAACATTGATCCTCAGAACTGGGAGACAAAAGCCATTTGCCGCCCTGAATGGAGAGGCCTACTTAAAAATGCGATCAAAGATTTCGAAGAGCAAAGGAAATCCGCACTGGATGCGAAGCGTGATGCTCTTAAGGCTAAAACACCAGTAGCCATTCATTATAACTACGTGGACGGTATCCTAACGTGCAGCCAATGCTCGCGCACGTTTACACATAAAATAGGGTACTGCAGCCATCAAAGGGCGCATAGAAGAGCTGATCATCCTAGTTCTTCTCTCAATGGTAACTGAAAGCAGTCACCATAGCCGAAATCGGCAGGGAAGTATATATTTGTGTAATTACACTAAATATCGTTGCATTGCCAGCTAAATTAATTTTAATCACTACATCATTAACATTGTTACAGTTATAATGATGAGCACTGAATCTACCTCTATGTGTATTAAAGCTCGTTTCATGAATTTAATTTATGAGGGCTTCTAATTATTTAGTAACATCTAAAATCGGAAGTATAGGTTTATATTAAATACAACAGTTATGATATTCATAATATCGAAACTAAACTAATTTCATTCTCAAATTTTTAATTTAAAAAGTTATGTAAATCTTACGTTATTTTTAAAAACTTGGTCTTTTAAGTCGGAAATTGGAATCTGAAATTCTTGTCCTTCATTCTGTCGTCTTACATCCAAAATAAATCCGCGAAACAAAATGAATTTGTCCAATAAACTAACACAAACAACCGATAGAGAAAGTATGGAACTTATGAAATTATATTATTCTCAGTACACAAGGACGGAATACTAATTCATGGAAGATGGCCGCGAACTGCTTGTGATCACGTTGCTCACTCGTGATTGTAAATCAAGTTAAAATAAATAAATAAATCTTATTTTTTATGCTGATCGGAGAATAGATAGAAATCTGAGTCCCTTGATATTTACGCCTGGAGTTTGTTATTTAATATGCTGACACGATTTCCCGTTCTCCTTCCTTCCGTTTTTCTGTAATTAAATAGTTGTTTACAGTAAACTAACACGATTACCTGTCTTAAACTAAATTAAATTTTCATTTAACGAATGAAAATTTAAGTTATGATTTTTTTCTTACCATAATGTAACATCATGCTTGCGAAAATGTTAGGATAAGACGTGGATCTATAGATCAAGTATATTATACATCTCGGTTCACCGAGTTAGGTACTACTTCCAGGATATCAACCCAATGAACTGTCAACAAAATCAGAAAGTCAAAAACTTATAAGTAGTACATAAAACAAATGCTAGAGAACAGCCATTCATAATATTCAAGGAAACAGCGGGCACAGTGAAATGGGTGCAACGTGAAATCTAAGTCATGTGTGAGTTAGGCTATAGATCGCTGGAGTTGGACGATAAAGTTGGTGTCAGGGCGCACTGTGCAGTTACCGCGGTGTGCTACGTATGTCTAGCTAACATTTCAACTGAAACTGAACGATATATACGAGTAACTAGCTAGCTTTTGCCCCTGGTGATGCCTGGGTTTTATGTGGACAAGGTACTTTGCTATTTTCAGCCACGAGGATGAATGAATATTTTGAAATTGATAAAAAAGTTTGATGAATATTCAAAACCTCAAACTCCTTGCAATTTTCACACGAATGAAATGTCATTCTTGAATGAACCCCATCACTACGTGACTATACAATCCACCCCACATCATCATCCTCCGAGCCTTTTTCCCAACTATGTTGGGGTCGGCTTCCAGTCTAACCGGATTCAGCTGAGTACCAGTGCTTTACAAGGAGCGACTGCCCTATCTGACCCATCCACCCCACACTAACACACAAATAAAAACAACAAACACACTAGTTCGAAGGACACGAACAAAATATTAAGTGGGAAATTCTCAAAGAAAAATACATCAACAACTGTGGTGCCATTACAACTTGGTACTTTAAGTGGCACAAACTTATCCCTTTGTCTCTTGTCCCCGTTTTCATGGAGGCTAATTTATTCAATTTTATGTATATTTTGTTTACTCAAATCTCGGTTCAGTTAGGACGTGTCACACTTTGTACTAATGGAGTAAATGGGTTCATAATAACTAAATATTTTGTCGCTAAGACTGTTACAGTTGTTGTTATAGATATTTATTTAGGTAAGTAATGGAAAAATACAAAAATAATGTTACTGCTTCAATATGCCTATATTTGGCTACAAAAAGCCCTCTAGTTCCAAAAGTCTAATAACTTGAACAAGGTAATAAAACCTACAACCTAGGTCTAAGAATTGGTTTACTCGTAAAGATGTATAATTGGTTCATTATGGGAAGAGACTCAACTGCTTACTCCAGATTACGTACCCACACGAACCAATTATACGAATTCAATTATGTTTTGCAGACAGAAATGTGGGCAGGCCTCGGGTTTGTTAACAGTCTGTCGAGTTCTATAGGATGCGATTTTTAAGGTCTAATTGCACATGTGTGCAGAAAGTTTATTATTTGTTTATTCAATCTCGCGGCAGATTATAAAAGAGCACGTCACAAGTTGTCTCTAAATACAATTTTCCCACGAGTTGATCGCGACAATACCGACGCAGGAATGAGCAGAGGCCGAGGCACCGCAAAAAAAGTTAAATTAATCGAGCGCTCCCCTCTTTATAAAGTTTTAATCAAAATTGGATTTTTGTTCGTGCTACGAAACATAGCGAGGTGTCAAATGGATTCCCGTTTGGACGGCTACGAGATTTTTCGAAAAAAAAAATACAAGCAAAGTATTTGTTGCTGTTGTTAAGGAAGTAATGCTTGTTTTGTGAATTGCTTTCTGGAAATAATTCGGCTAATTGGCTTGTTGCAAATATTGTAAAGTGTGTGCTTACACAGAATACCAGGCACTAACTGAACGTTTTCATTGTTAACTACAATAATTACAAACAATCGTTTTGTTGCTAGATAGTTCCAGTAGTTGGCTGGAGAGGTCAAACGAAACCATTCACCGTAGTTCACAATAAAGAACAAATACTTAACAATGGTCAGTTACTGTTAATTCATAATTCTACTTATTCATCATAGTAAAAATCCAAAAGTAACTCTGCTTGTATGTCTACCAAAGATGAACAGAATTAAAATGTGCAAAGATAGTCTAGAGCCTGAAAAATTATGAAAACAACCAACAGATTGGAAATCGTTTTCTTGCGGCATCTCCCAGAGAACAGCAATTATCATAGTATTTACTGATAATTAAAATATAATACTATCACAATGCATTCCCAAAACAAAAGCATTACAGCATTTACGCGGACTGCATCGCAATTTGCAACAATTTGCGCCGTGTCACTGAAACAGCTGAAAACTGATGGATATTAATAACGGCGCCTGCCAAATGAGTGGTATCGCGACTAACCACCCTGATAATTGATGCAGTTCTACTAACTATATATATTTTTGGCTGTTACATTACAGTTTTGTACGGATGAAAGATTTCATTTGGATTTTATGTTTCGATGATTCTAAATTTTGATATTAATTAATTGTTATCTACTCTTGATGAGACTCTAGACCAGTGGTTCTTAACCGGTGGTCCGCGGACCACTGGTGGTCCCTGGAGGCATTCCAAGTGGTCCGCGAAGCTTTGCTTCTCGACGTTGCTATATACGTTATCTAACTTTATTTTTATCGACTTATCTATGCGCGCGCGGGTTTTCGCAACTTACCTAATTTTGGTTTTGAGTCTTAAAAAATATTTAAAATTTCGCGCTCGCTTCGCTCGCGTATTCAGAAATTATATGCCCTTATTTTTGCATTTGACAACAATCAAAAAGTTAAGTACGTTTGGGCTAAATTTTACGTAATATTTGGTTTAAGTCCGATAAAAATTTCGCGCTCGCTTCGCTCGCGCATTTAGAAACTACATAGGCATATGTTTATCTTTCTTTACATTTGCTTACCTACAACTGCCGACATACGTTTTACTTTGAGTAGTACGGAACCAAAAATTCATATATTAGTAAAGAGAATGCAGTCACAAATATATATATCTCATTAAATTTAAATCTGTAACTTTTAGTTTTTTGCTAAATAATAAAGAAATGAATGCTAATTATAAAGTATACTTGTATTCTTTATCAAGGAACTCTCAATTTAGGTAAACCGATGAGGTGGTCCCCGGCAAGACGGTAAACGGTAAAGTGGTCCCTCATGTCAAAAAGGTTAAGAACCACTGCTCTAGACTATGATAAAGTGATGCTAGGTAAGTCAGGGTTTGACAAAAACCTAATCACAATACAGAAACAGTTGTCGTCAAGTAACTTTGTTGGTCCGAAATTGTTCAGTTATATTATTTAGTTCATATAAGTATTTCAACTGTTGCCCAGTCAGTAGCCAATTTCTGAAGTAAACTATTGAATGAGAACAGATAGTTTTCTTAACTCATTAAAGCAGTCATCATTATTGTCACTCACACAGTATCTACTACTTCCACTCAATTTTAAAAAAGCTAAGCTAATAAAGACGTCGCAATTCACCCCCGAACGACCTGCAAACGCATTAAGCGCTGACAGCAAATTAAACTAAAGATCTAACATGCTCCGAATTACTTCACCCGAAAGCGGCTGAAGCGATGTATTGCTGAAAGCTAATTAGCAATGCTAATGCTATTCATATGTCGTGGGGGCGGGCTGTAGCGATGTGCGCTTTACTGCCAGCCTTCACGGGGGATGAAGGGGTTTTTATGATTGACTTTAGTGCCAGATAATGGTGTATTGATATAAGTTACTTTTGTATAGTTTACTTCATTGATATACAGCTATCAGGCAATTATGTATATAAAAGGTGCATTGGTTCCCATTGCATCGATAACTGAGATTGTATTAACTAATCGACTTGTATCAATAAAAATCTTTGTGTTTTACTGCATTTTTTCACGCGTGTTTGTACAAATATTTCTGTATTTTTCATTATTAATTAAAAAACAACAGCGACATTTCTCGTCTAAAACATCATATTTTTAATTATAATTTAATGAATCTACGTAATAACATCCAGGAAGGGCATAATTGCTAAAAAAGCAGAGTGGAGGTTTAAAAAATCAACCCTTTTATAATTCAAATTTAATTAATCTTATAATTTCTACAAGAAGGGGAAAATGTGTATTTTGTTGAACCTTTTCCTTATACTTTAATAAGTAAGAAATTAATCCCATCGGAGAATCTAATAAGTATTAATTTGTAAGATTTTTATTCGGAGGTTTCCAAATATAATTCGATACCGTGAAATGGAAATAAGCGAAGACTCTTAGTTTTGAATGCCAAAGTTTGGAGTTTCAGTAGGAATATCAATTTCATGCCTTTATTTACTTTTGTAGGATTTCATGGCCTTTGCTTTTTATTAGAAGACATTGGAATTTGATTCTTTTTAACCCCCGACGCAAAAACGACGGGGTGTTATAATAAGTTTGACGTGTCTGTGTGTGTGTGTGTGTATGTGGCATCGTAGCTCCCAAACGGTGCTCCAAACTCAAACTCAAACTCAAAATCGTTTATTCAAATTAGGCTGATAAATCAGCACTTTTCGAACGTCAAAAACAAAAGACAGCCCCCAAAACGCCCGCCCTTCACCACTTCCTATGTGTTTTTGCTGGGAAGAAGAAGTGGCGCAACAAACTCCCCAGCAACACATGTCTGTCTGTAAGGTTGGAAGAACCAGAATGTATACAAAACAAGTCCAATAAAAATATCATTATCACATGATAACTATTATATAAAATTAAGAAAGAAAAAAAAAACAAACTGAACACAAGTAGGCTAGCACACAGATTTACACCTATAAAGACTAAGTACTCAAGCATTACTTATAAATAATACAATATAAATACAATATCTAAAGCCTCCTGTTAATAAAATAAAAATGTATTTTTAATATAAGCATAAAATCGGCGTGCCCACCTACATGCGCAGATGTTTATGTTGTAGCTGTACAACACAAACAAGGCTGCTAGGACTACAGTATTATTATTTTCTTCAAAAAAAAAAAAAAAGCTAATAGAAAATCATACTAAAATTTATAAAGTGTCAATAGTCATCAACACGACCTGGTACCGCCAGCAGCACCCGTTCACGAGTATAACGCGAGGATCAGCCATCGCCCCCTTCGCACATTTTTGAGGGAAGGGGACAACCCGACCCCCAACGCTACCGCTGGCCATACCGTCTAAGGGAGCATGACGTGCTTGCTGCTATTCAACAAAAGTAGAACATGTAAGAAGTGCTGCAGTCACTAGCAAGCCATAAAGAAACAATGCTAAGCAAAGTTTAACAAAAGTTCCCAAAGTAAATAAAAATAAACTCAATTATAATTCAGAATTAATGTCTGAAGTAATGTCAATCAATGTAAACAATAATAATAAGTTAATAATTTAACTATAGTGATAACAAGAATGAGCTGCCTCACATTCAACATAACGACCAACTATTCCTATCATTTAAATAGTCATTAATGCTATAATAAGCCTTCTTTGAAAGAATTGACTTTACTTGTAATTTAAATGCATTAAACGGTAATTGTAGTAAAGTTAGAGGTAGTTGATTATAAAAGCGAATACCGAGCCCCAAAAATGATCCATGAACCTTATGAAGTCTGTGAGTGGGTACACACAGACATCCGATTGTAATGCGATTTTTTTTGTTTAAAAGGAATGTCAGTCGAGAGTGTTCTTAGCTATGTTTGGTGGAAATCGGTTCAGGTCTTCAAGGTCATCAGCTCGTTTGTTAGGTGTGATAGGAATGTTACATGCACAGTTTACTTGCAAGCATATGTGGGATCTGAAATTTGAAACACTAATGTCTTCTGGAACCACTGAGCTGGTCTGCTGTTAGGGCTCGAAGATAGGAGACGTAACCCTGAACTGCCTTTTAGTAAACGCATCGATTTTGGGCTCGTTGCATTTGTCTTGACTAGTTCTCTTCATGTTTCTAATTGACGAGAACCTGATGCTGGAAATGGGATGTGGTGGATGAAACCCTGGAATGCCGGAATGAAACGGATAAACCGATTTATATTTTTGCTGAAAATCTGTGCAATTCTCCCAGAGCCAGTTTGTCATGAGGATTGTCAAACAGCTTTCTTTGGCCGAAATCGCAAATAGCGACCCCATCTTAAAATAAAAGAAATTAAATGAAAGAAGGAATAATTAAGGAGCTCCTTCAAAAAGCATAAAATAAAATTAAATTATAAATTTAAAAAAGTTATTTTTTGCTTTTTATAGGGTTTAGCGTTTTTAACCTTTTGTCATAATAATTGCACACTTTTTTGGGTCAAGGTTTTTTTAAATTTATAATTTTATTTTATTTAAGAACTCATTTGGCGATAAATTGGACTTATTTTAATGTTGAAACTTACAATTTCTTTTTGTTTTTTCTACCTCTATAATAATCTAGTTATTCTTTCAAATAACAAAAAAAGTCGGTTCATCAAACTGTTGTCTCTACAGCAAAGTTTAGTAAGTTTAGATAGATATCAATCAATGTCACTTCGCCTTAAAACAACGCAAATCTTATAATCACAAACTCGATCGTTATAAACCTTTGCTTGAAGTTATCCCACACTTTGCGAAACAAATCCTTGTAAAAATTAAATTCGGCTTTCATTCCCGATATAATGAAGGCTTTCACGGCGAAGTTAAAGCTACTCATACAATCGCAATAAACTATTCGCACCTGTAACTAGCAACTAGTTATAGTTAACGAATAAAATATGAAATCGCTTGAGAGCGGCGCCGACCAGCGCAGTTAGCGCAATTTTAAAACTTTACAAATCGAAAATCATTGGCGAACTTGCAGCGACTAACTTTCCGAACGTTGCTTCCAGTTTATTATTTCATTTTGATTTTTATTTATACGTTCGGGATTTTCTACGGCACCACGACGGCTAGAGAATTTTAAATTCATTTGCTTCAAAATATTTCAAATATAAAATAACTTGCTGTTGCCAATGGCTTATTTTAAAACTTTTTGAATTCTTAAGTTTAATGTGAACTGGATTTAGATTTTCCACATCTCGACATGTAGTTTTTTAACTTCAACGTGTTATTTCGAAGATTGAATGATTATATTCATCATTCAATTTGAACGTGAGTTTCGAAAAGTTGGAATAAAATGTAAAAATATTACCAAGGGATTTAAATTTTATAATATACTACTATTGTCTAAAACTACGAATTGAGATACAAAATTCGAAGACAATGCAAATATTCGCAAATTCCAAATAACACCATCCACAATACAATACAATTGCAAAATGTACAATATTCATAAACTCACTTCCATATTAGCAAGCACCTGCATAAGAAAATGTACAGTTGTGGATAACACGCTGTTGCGAGCTAACAATGCTATTGGTGTAACCGATACCCAAACAATGCTCGTAACTGCCACGTAACATGATCTAAGCAGCGAAGTCATTGAAATTAAAGGGTTGCTAGGTTGTAAATTGTGTGGTGATAATAGAGTAGAATTATGTAGATTTTATCTAAGTTATGAAATTATGTGTGTCCTAGGTGCTTGTCAAACAAATTATTTTATTAGTATTTACTTGAAAGAGTACTTGTGTGATAGTGTGGTATGCGGTTAAACATTATCACGAATTTTATAACCTTCAAAATACATGTAAGTATAGCCACTAAAGAAGTAAGATTGTACAAGCGACTCGACTACAATTGTTGCAACCTCGGTCTGCAATGATGCCCCGAGTAGCGATTTAGATTTTTCCCAGCAAAACCATTGGATTAACCAAACACAACCACAAAACAGGATTTATTTCGAGCAAATACACACACAAAAAGAGGCGAGCCACCATATTGTTGTTCTTTTCACGAGAATTTGCTCCAGTACAGAAATAATTGAGTCGCCATCCTTTTGCAAGCTCTTTGTGTTTCATCGGATCGTTACGGACACGTATGACATTGTGTAAAAGGTCAACTCCGTTGTAATTATTGCTAACGCCATATTGAGGGTCGGGGCTTTTTCATTTCGGGCACAGTGGGTACAGTGGGTACGGCGGACACAGTGGGTACGGTAGGCACGGTGGCCACGCCCCGGACCATTCATATCGCAGATTAGATATCGCCGTACATTGTGTGAATAACTCGCATATTTTTCAGTGTTGGCTTTGGCCCATTCGGTGAGAGGATCGCTGATAATCCTGTCTTTTTGATGTTATGTTTTTTTTCTGTAGGGTTTATTTTGATTTACGATTTACCCGGGTGTAAATGATCAGCGAGTATATCAAAAGGTTACGAATTGGTGGTGATTTTATGAAAAACTGTTGTAAAGAACTGTTTTTATTGTATGTGACATGGTATTTTATTGTATTTTCACTCTATAACCAAAAATATATCGTTGTAGTCAATCAGCACACTTAATTCTAAAAACATGTTTATTTCATTTTACTTTCAAACATATATTTTTCTGATTTCTATAATGGTTCGCATTTCAAATTCAACCAGACTTTGATAAACACCAAACCATTCAAAACAATTGAAATCATTTATATCTTTAAAATATATAAAAGCTACTTACATTGAGCTCGCACAAAACATATCATTCGAAGCTAAGTACAAACAGTATAGGAATCAAGTCTCGGTAGGATGCGCTTGATTTATGCGAGCCGGTACAGGCGGCAACACATGTGCCTCGCGTGGTAGGATTACACGTTATGTGCCTCGCCTGAGAAGTGGCCACGGTGTACCTAAATGTGTGGACTGTCCGTAAAAATAATATATTTCAGAATAATCAAACCGTATAGAAGCTTAGATACAGTATAACATAGGAATCAAGTCTCGGTAGGATGCGCTTGATTTATGCGAGCCGGTACAGGCGGCCACGGTGCACCTACATGTGTGGACTGTCCATTAGAAAGATATAATTTGGAATACTTTAGTTAAATTTGGAAACTTTGATTACAATAAAATCATAATCTGTAGTCAGAAAAACATATGCCTCGTGTGTTAGGATTACAGAAAAACTTACAACTACACTGCATACTGAATTCAAGTGATGATCGGAATAATGATGCCAAAATTTTATGGAAGAAAGCTTTAGGTAAAAGAAATACATTTTTAAAACCCTTTTGTATTTCAGTCTTTACGACAAATAAGCATACTACAGCTTTACCCTGACAATAATAATTTGGGCACACATTAACAGAATATTACAAGCAAAATATGTGAAAACATAGCTGAGTAACAAAGGAGTGCTAATCACTCCTATTGTTCGGCACAACAAATGGGCGGGAGTCAGATCAGCCGTGACTTCCAGTAACGGCTGATTCACGTTACTTCACGTAAATTCATCATAATCAAACTGTAGATGTAGTGAAATAAATGCAGTATTAATTTACATTATTTTTATTCACAAATAAAGCAAAAAAGTTGTGGTGGCCTAGTGAGCAAAGAACCAACCTCTCTAGTATGAGGGCGCGGGTTCGATTCCAGGTCAGGCAAGTACCAATGCAACTTTTCTAAGTTTGTATGTACTTTCTAAGTATATCTTAGACACCAATGACTGTGTTTCGAATGGCACGTTAAACTGTAGGTCCCGGCTGTCATTGAACATCCTTGGCAGTCGTTACGGGTAGTCAGAAGCCAGTAAGTCTGACACCAGTCTAACCAAGGAGTAGTGGGATCGGAGGATGATGTTTTATTCACAAAAGCGCTAAGAAATAAATAAGACTTTTTTTAAATAATGCATTCTCAATAAAAACTTGTAAGTTTTATGAGCATATTTTATTGGTGTTTTGATATGCTCAGTTTCATGTTATTATAAAACATGAAAAACCCCCGACGGTAAAAATCTTATTGAAAAATAATAAAATAACTCAAAACCCCCGACTTTACCCAATTATATAGGAATATCCGTCGGGAGCTGCCATTAAACCAGCTAAAGGATTCTAGTATCGTGAATACAATTATTGAAAAATACACTCAATTAATTGTTGAAATTTCATATAGAAAAGGCAGCCCCCGACGGTTATTCCTATATAATTGGGTTAAGTCGGGGGTTTTGAGTTATTTTATTATTTTTCAATAAGATTTTTACCGTCGGGGGTTTTTTCAAAATTTTTAATTTTGCTTAATTTTATTTCAGACTTTTTAGAGAACATATACGAATTATAGTCTATATAATATGTTATTGCAATATTATTTTGCATCGATATTGTAGCGCCCTCTAGTGAGTTACAGGCGTAATTTTTATTATTTGGGAACATGCATTAAGCACGTACACATTGCTGATGAAAACAGAATTGTAATCGGAAGTTTTGATTATATTGTAACATTGTTTGGCACTAATATTGTGGCGCCCCCTAGTGATTAATAGCTATGACACCTATCTAAGAACATGAACTCATCGAACACAAAACCGTTATTGAAAACCGCATCAAAATCGGATCATTAGTTTAGAAGGTAGGTGGGAACATTACTTTGCTCTTTTGCACTAATATTGTGGCGCCCCCTAGTGAGTTACAGCCATGACACCTATCTAAGAACATGAACTCATTGAACACAAAAACGTTATTGAAAACCGCATCAAAATCGGATCATTAGCTTAGAAGGTAGGTGGGAACATTACTTTGCTGTTTGGACTAATATTGTGGCGCCCCCTAGTAAGTTACAGCCATGACACCTATCTAAGAACATGAACTCATCGAACACAAACCCTTTATTGAAAACCGCATCAAAATCAGATCATTAGTTTAGAAGATATGTGGGAACATTACTTTGCACAAACGCACACACAAACACACAAACACACAAACGCACAAACGCACATCTCTCACCCTAAACGCATATACCTGCTCCGTTCCGTCGTGGGTAAAAAAAAAAGATATTTCAATATATTTTCTAGTACTCGTCCCAGCGTCAGCGTTTACCATGGCAACCCTACTCTGTCTGTGGCGGAAACTGTAAAATGTAAGGTGACGCAAATTACTTTGTCTATTTTATATAATTTAACATCGGAGGGCTTTTGTTAACGATTGAGATAACTCATAACACCGCCTCGTGGGCCGCGGGGGGAAAGCTAATTACCGCCGCGACGCACCTATTTGCATATTGAGATGCTCTTGGGAGGTCAGAAAAATAGCTCTTTAATGGCTTCGGTTTATCGAAAAGGTGTGGCAAACGGATAAATAATAATTCTTGAATTTTAAACTCACTGTATTTAGAAAGTAACTTAGTAACTGGTCTAATTATATTAAGCCTTTTGTACTTTTAAACAAAATATACATATTTTGTTAGCTTTTAAGATTGAAAAGGATCTTGAAATCTTTACATAACCCCGTAAACACTGAACCATCTCAAATAGCAATCATTTCGAAACCAGCCACCACAAATACTAACATACCTTCCGACCTGAATCTCAGAGCACTTCTTGAAACTATACATAGAAGAATTCAGCATCCACCTGAATTCCTACACATGTTGACTGGAATAAATATTGTGGCGAGGTCGGACTGTCGTGCGCATATTTTGACGTTCTGATGCCGCGCGCACATTGTAGGGAAGTAGTGGCGAGCCTACCGTATGCTGCGCTATGGGACGTATTACGGTATGTGGTTTAAAAGTATGTGATATAACTTATTGCTTATTGTCTTCTGTTCAATTGTAAAGTTGCTTTTAGATGTAAAGAGTTAGGTACCTGCACTTTATTAAAGACGAAATGAGAAAGTTCTTGATGCATTGTTTTGTGCATTTGATGTATGTAGGTACTCATACCTAATTGAAATGAAGAAAGTTCTAGACTCTCAATCTCCTAAACAGTATGAAATGGTTTTAATAAATGTGTGCTTTCAAAATATAATGAGACCATGTAGTCATAAAATATTACGCGTTTCGGTTAACCACTATTTGTACCCAAGAGCTCATTATAAATTTCAGTCAAAAACAAACAAAATGGAAAGCGAGAGCGCTTGTTCCTTCCTTTCTCGAGTTAATTTTAACAAAGCTATCACAAAATTAGAAATCGCTTCCAGCCAAATTGCGTTAATGAGATAAAGACGAATCGTTCTGATTGACGTGAATCGTAATGATTAACACAAAGTCCAATATTTAAGTATTAATGAAGCGAGTTTGAATACTGTTTAAATCGCAATCGTTAACCAATCAGCGTTCATTGTCCGCGAGGGATTCAATCGCTGAATAATCACGCATAGCATACATTTGATTTTGTCCATGAAGCTTTTGTTGTGTGCTGATTTTCTGGTAATCGGTTTTGACCTCTGTCGACATAATAATATAACTACTGATACTAGTGATGACGTTTTCAACACTTCGCTAGTAGCTAGGAGTTTAAATTTGTCTACGAACAGTCTCAGACTAGCGGATTTTTCGCAACAAATACCTCTGCTGGTTCAAACAACGACAGCTGAATTGGACGCCTTAAAAACGGAGTGTGTAGGTACAATAGTTTATAGTTGCTCTATCTAATAAAGTTTACATTAATACTCGTATTTATAACTAGAATCACAGGCAACTTAACACGATGCCATTTAGACTGGCAGTCGACTGTCAGCTGTTTCTGGCTACCCGCAACGACAGCCGAAGATCTGCAAATGATCGGGTTGGTTCAACGTGCTTTCCGGGGCAGAGACGAATCTTAGCATTATGTAATGGTTACCTACTCGTGCCGTAATGGTTAGCCGTGTAGCGACGGCTTAAGAATACATATGTCGCTACCCCTTCTTCCAGTGGGTGTCGTAGAAGTCGACTAATGGAGTAAAAAATGCACCGAACACCAGTGCGAGAGAAGGAAAACTCGAAAAAAAACCATACCTAACCGTGATAGCAGTAGGCTATATTCCTCTAATGTGCAGATCAAAAAAGCCACGGCCCCTAGTTCCCGGCAGTCCCGCTATTCCCGGTCACGGTGGCGACCGTGGTTACGGCGGGACAGGGGGTGCGAAGAATCTCCGGGTTACGGGAGGCCACCAAACACAACTGACTCTTGCGACGTACAACGGCCGCACGCTACGGCTTGACTCGCATCTGGCGCAACTCGAGGTGGAACTTGGGAAGATTAGGTGGCACATATTAGGGTTATGTGAAGTTCGAAGAGAGGGGGAGGACACCATAACCCTCGAATCAGGTCACCTAATGTACTTCCGAGAGGGAGACCAACAATCCCAAGGTGGCGTTGGGTTTCTGGTTAATAAGTCCCTAGCTGATAACGTTGTGGAGGTGTCTAGTGTGTCGAACAGGGTAGCGTACCTTATCATAAAGCTCACCGACAGGTATAGCCTCAAGGTAGTGCAAGTGTACGCACCGACCTCGACATATTCAGACGATGAAGTGGAGGATATGTTTGATGATATATCAAGGGCCCTCCACTTCACTACAAAGACCCATTACACCGTTGTCATGGGGGACTTTAACGCTAAAGTGGGAGTACAGATTTGCGGCGAATCGGCAGTAGGATCCCATGGATTTGGAAGCAGGAATCATAGGGGGCAAATGCTCGTCAACTTCCTCGAACGCGAGGGGCTCTTTTTGATGAACTCCTTTTTCAAAAAGCAGCCCCAAAGGAAGTGGACGTGGCAAAGCCCCGACACTATGACTAAAAATGAGATTGACTTCATCATGACGAACAAGAAGCACATATTCAGAGACGTCTCCGTGATCAATAGGTTTAATACCGGGAGCGATCACCGACTTGTCCGAGGCTCTCTGAATATCAACTTCGAGGCCGAACGTTTCCGTCTGTTGAAGGCCAGGCTCCGACCAACACTGCTCCAAACCATGACAGGATCTGAAACGTTCCAGTCAAATCTGGAGAACCGATTTGCCGCCGTGGAAACCACAACAGACGTTAACCAGAACCATGAATATGTGGTTCGGATCCTCAGGGAGGAAGGTTCGAGATTCTGTAACATGCAGCGTAAGGGCAAGAAATCAAAGCTTTCGGAAGAGACATTAGGGCTTATGAAGAAACGACGTGAAAACCCGCCTGTCACTTCGTCAGCTAAGCGGGCTCTAAACCAAGAGATCAACAAGCACGTACGACGCGACCTCCGGTGCTCCAATACTCTTGCCATTGAAAGAGCAATTGAGCTGAATCGGGGGTCAAAGGTGTTCGTACAATCTCTTGGAAGAAGCCACTTGACGAAGCTGACCACAACAAGTGGAGAAGTCGTTTCTTCGGTGCCGGCAGTCCTTTCGGAAGTGGAAAATTTCTATGGCCGGTTATACGCATCGCATGCATCTCGACCTGATCCCGGAAATGAGGATTCTAGAGCCACATTAACACGCCATTTCACCGAAGACCTGCCAGAAGTCAGCAGTGGCGAAATCGAGATCGCCCTGAGACAGCTCAAAAATGGAAAAGCCCCTGGCGAGGATGGCATTACAACAGAGCTATTAAAAGCAGGAGGAAACCCCTTACTGGGGGAGCTCCAGAAGCTTTTTAATGCCGTCCTGTTTGAAGGGAGAACTCCAGAGGCGTGGAGTAGGAGTGTTGCCGTCCTGTTCTTCAAAAAGGGAGACAAAACCCAGCTGAAGAACTATCGACCCATTTCCCTCCTAAGCCACGTCTATAAGCTGTTCTCAAGAGTGATCACGAACCGACTTGCGCGAAGACTCGACGAATTCCAACCACCCAGGCTGGGTTTCGGAGCGGATACGGCACCATAGACCACATCCACACAGTGCGGCAGATTATACAGAAGACCGAAGAGTATAATCAGCCCCTGTGTCTAGCATTTGTGGACTATGAGAAGGCCTTTGACTCGGTTGAAATCTGGTCTGTTCTGGAGTCCCTGCAGCGTTGTCAAGTAGATTGGCGATACATCCAAGTGATGAGATGTCTCTACGAAGCCGCTACAATGTCCGTCCAAGTACAGAATCAGCAAACAAGGCCCATACCGTTGCATCGAGGAGTGAGACAAGGGGATGTTATTTCCCCGAAACTGTTCACTAATGCAATGGAGGATATGTTCAAGACGCTGAACTGGAAAGGACGCGGCATCAACATCAATGGCGAACACATCTCTCACTTGCGATTTGCTGACGATATCGTCATCATGGCGGAAACGCTGCAGGACCTACAACAGATGCTGAACGACCTGGCTGAATCTTCTCTACGCATCGGCCTACGGATGAACTTGGACAAAACCAAGGTCATGTTCAATGAACATGTTCTACCGGAACCGATTGCGATACACGGCGCCGTTCTCGAAGTTGTTCGGAAATATGTATACCTCGGGCAGACATTGCAGTTAGGTAGAAACAACTTTGAGGACGAGGTGAATAGGAGAATTCAGTTGGGTTGGGCTGCATTTGGGAAGCTACGTCGAGTCCTAACATCGTCGATCCCACAGTGCCTAAAGACAAAAGTCTTCAATCAGTGCGTCCTACCTGTCATGACTTACGGAGCCGAAACGTGGACACTGTCGGTACGGCTGGTTCACAAGTTTAAAGTCGCTCAGCGGGCTATGGAAAGGGCTATGCTCGGCATTTCTCTGAGGGATCGCATCAGAAATGAGGTAATCCGTCAGAGAACCAAGGTCATCGACATAGCCCACCAAATCAGCAAGCTGAAGTGGCAGTGGGCTGGCCATATTAGCCGAAGAACCGATAACCGTTGGGGTAAACGAGTTCTAGAGTGGAGACCGCGCCTCGGCAAACGTAGTGTAGGACGTCCTCAGGCACGGTGGAATGATGACTTGCGCAAGACGGCTGGCAGGAGCTGGATGCGAGAAGCCGAAAATCGATCTCAGTGGCGTGCACTTGGAGAGGCCTATGTCCAGCAGTGGACTGCGATAGGCTGATGATGATACCTACTCGTATTTTGAAAAAGATGCCGATCCCAATATCTATTTTTAGTTTTGCCTACTAGGGGAACTTGCGTGGATAAAGCTAATATCAAATTTCCATATTATTCCAAATTTAATAGGAATGGCCTTTGGCCGTGATTGATAGACCTAGCTTCGGATGGGTACTTGATTATTTATTCATTTCCTAATATACATATTTACTGAGAGTAAAAGATAGGCAAACAAGTTAGAATAACTTTGTCACAAAATATTCAGAGCGTGACATTTTAAGTGCTTATAAGCAGAATTGTAAATGGAGACCCTAGATGGTAAATTCAAGAACGGGTATAAATACTAAAATGTATAAATAGATAGGTATAGGTATTTACAACGGTATTTTATTTCTTCGTAATGTTAGGAATTGACTTTTTCATTTCATAGTCAAAGTTCATGACATCACCAAGGTTACCTAAAGCCTAAGACAAGACTCACTACAGCTGTGAATAAAACTTCTTCAATTACTGGTATCCGAAAATTTCGCGCGATTATAAATCGGGGCGAAGCCGCAGGAAACATCTAAGATAGTCTTACTGTTAAACTCAATTTGAAAGCAGTCTATCAAGTAAATTGAAAACTAATCCACAAAGAAGTTTTTGACGTCTTAGAAACATCAAGAAACACACTTAGCCTAATTCTAGTTTCAGCTGCAATAATATATTCTCTGTCAACACCACTTCACGTAAACGGCCACAAGTTCAAATTATCATTTTATAATAACGCTCGCCAAGTAAAAGGGGAATTTATTTAATTCGTGCTCAACCGGACGCGAGCTAATAAATTATATAAAAGATTAATCTAATGCAGTGAGCTGCCGTGATTTATTATAAGGCAACAGGTGGCCTAATAAGGGTTATTATTGGAAAAATATAACCGTTTTATTTTTGAAATTTATTGTTACAGACATGGGTGTCGTAACCCTTTCGCTTTTTACTGCAGTCATTCTTGATTGCTCTTAATTGCGAAATTCGTATACCATTTTATGGGATTAGCTTTCGATTTTAATAAACGTCATGTAAGCTGATATTAAAAGTTGAGTACCGAAAGTATAAAGCAATCACAATGACAGAAATTCATCTAAAGAATCTACAACCAACGACCGAAATTACCAGACTAACAACATCCCACCGTGAAACCCATCTAAACACGAAGCTAACCAAAACGTGCCAAGGAGAATATCTAGTCTGTGACATTAGATCGATCAGCCAAGCGGAGCAGTCCCCTGGTATGCTGATCTCAATATTGTGTCATGCCGAGCTCTGAATCCACATTAGCGTGCCGTGTTATGCATTTAATAAAGCCGTAATACCTATGCTAATATCGTGATACTTGTACCAACAAGAAGACAAGACAGAATACTCAAGACACTGCACCCTTAAAATTTTAAACTACAGGAAAAATAGAAACACCGTCCTCCTTCATTTGTTATACTCGATGAAGTGGTCAAAGAATTTCCCATTGTGAAAGTCTATCGAACTCAAATCAAAAGCCTAATCTGCAACTGGAGATGTAGTTTACAGAATTTCAATGTTTTGTCCAATTAAGCTTATGTTATAAGTAAACAATAGGATCTAATTTAGGGTCACGCAAGGTTGTAACCTTGGCAAAACACCACAGTGTAGTTTGTGGGACAATGCAAATTAACATTGATAGGGAAACTTTCAAAGATTGCCAAATAAAATATTGTTTCCATATCCCTACTTGTCATACGGTATTCCCCGGCACATTGGCTGTCTACCTAGATCCCGAGCTGCAATATCTCAACGTGCCTATTTGTGTTCACGTGCGACTCACGTGGCCACTTCCTAACACAAACACAACTTTGATTAGCTATGGCTTTCAACAGCTTTTGGAAGCACTAACATTTTCATGTATTGGATTTTAGACTGTCACATAAGGGGATTACGTCCCTGTTCTCTACGATAATTTTGAAAATACAAACTGAGAAATAGAAGTTAAAACGTACTTAAATGTTCATGTTTAATCCAGAGCTGTAATATTCGTTGAAACTAAGTTCAAAAACATCGCTTATTACAAATCACAATAACCATCCACACTCCGGTGATTATTATTTTTCCAACGCGCGAGTTCCACAAAGAGTCGGCATCAAACATTCGCATAAAACCCAGCCCGGGGCCTGAACACGAAACTTCAACAAAATACTCTAAACAAGAAACGCCAACTTTCTGTTATTACTCTTCTTTATTTTATTATCAAAAATGTTTACGAGTCATTATCCGAACTCCCGTCGCTCGGGACCTTGATAAAGATAAATTTGTTCAGCAATTGCGCCGATGATTAATGATCATGAACAACAGGTAAGCTTTTTATATTCACGTCTAATCCTGTCTAGTTACTTACCTACCTGTCCGTATTGTTTTAAAATTCGCGAGGGAACGCGCCGTCACTCAGACTGACGCGTCTGTATACTATGTCATTTTTGAATCTTTTCGGAAGTGAGGTTGATTAAAAATCGTGTATTGTTACTGTTTTGGCGGCGGATTGGGAATAAAGGAATATCCCGTATGTGTCGGGGTATGGTTTCCGGGAAATTGTTTTGTTACGAGGGATTTCCACATTTTAGAGGTGTGCTGGTATATGGTAGATGGACAGAGTTTTGGAATTTTTTGGAAGAGCTTTACAATGCGTTTGGTGGTTTTCACGAAATGTGGTTTTGGGAATTCGTTCTCTATTTTTCGTTCTTACTTATACCGTAACAAAATTAACCCAACTTTTCCTATCTACAAATAACATAACAATTTTCTTATCAAAAGCCCCCTAAATAAAGTAAGTCAGCATCCGCGATAGTGTATATGCAGGAATAGAATTTTAACGTAGGCGTGTGATGTGCCAATGAATAAACGATTCCGGTCGGTTTATGCGATACCCTTGGATTACGGCCCCCATGGCACTCGCTCACTTTACAAACATGCGCGTTATTTTGTTGTTGGGATACTCCACAACTGAATTATGGGGCATTAAGGGGGCGTTTATTGAAATAATTCAGTTAATGTTATTGTGATGGAAAGAAATGAAAGGCTTTTAATCAGGGCTGTTGATAAGTTTGAAGGTGGAAGTGATTAGCTTCCGAGCTTGATACTATCACCCATGTATGGTGATTAACCTAGAATACTAAAATGAATCACAACTACACAGTTATCCTTAATGGAGTTTAAAGTACGGACCGCCCACAGTAGGTGCTTACCCTCATACATTGTTACCAGTCCTGATCAACAACAGATCTCAACAACAACAAACTAAACAACTGTTGTCCGTTCTGACATTTCTGACTTCTGAAGCTATCGCTTGCAATCGTCATAAGTTTGTATCTCATTGTGATCTAAACAATAGCATTTTGCGCAAAGTGAGCGTCTAGAGAACGTAAAGTCTCGCTGAAATAGGTTATGTAAATGCAAAGAATATAAGTTCATATCAACATCGGCGATGCAAGCCGCCAGGTTGCCTTCGAAACATACTGCCACATATTGTGCAAAAAACTGCAGCATCAAAAATTCTACGGGAAGATATTTTCCCCAAGTACCAGCAATAGAAATTGATCTAGAAAGTAAACTTCACTCCTAAAATAAACCTTACATAATAATTAGGTAGTAACAAAAACTCCAATTACAGTTTCCCCAGTCAGGGAATCAAACCAAAGTTTATTAGTCAGTGGTAACCGGACCTCTATAAAACACACGCGTTAAACTGAATTTATACGAAACCCGCTGAAAGGGCACAACCTTGTTATTTCATATTTGAATTAAGTCAGCTCTAAAATTATACATATGTGTAATGACTTGGCGTACACAAATTACTGACAAATGTTGCTTGTGAATGTTATGTTGGAATGTTGTAATAACTTTGTCTAAATAGGAAAGCTAGGTTACGCGTGTTCACTTGTTTTATATGGGAGAAAGATTCTAGATTGCTGGTTTCTGTGAATGGGTTTTGCTTCTTATCACGGCAGGTTGCTTGGTAAGGACAATGGGCACTTTGTATGGGATTTGGTACCCGCTCCAACAGTAACGTATGATATATCATTAGAAAGGTATTTACGTGAAGAATAATAAAAACTATGGGGCTTGCCTCAATTAGCTGTCCGATCCGAGTAACGATAAAAATTGAATCGTCATACAAGTATATCATCCATATAAGCAAATTCATTAAGAGGTCGTCAGTGTAATAATTTTTAACTCAGTTAATAGACATTTTACATTGTTTGAGATACACTTTATTATAATCTAAAGGTTGTAATAGTCTATGGAGTCATACTACGCAAACACAATCGTCATCTGATTTGACAAAAGTTCAAAACATTTCTTCATTTTCTTTCTTCATTCATCTTTTTTTAAGAAGAAATTCAATCATTACCTCAGCACCTCTTGAGGAGCAATATTGAGTCGTACACGTAGTAAAGTCAGGAGACGATGTTAACATAGTCTCCTGACTTTTCAACCCTAATGATAAGACTGATGCTGGCTGCTAATATAGTGGATGTTAATAATACAACATACGACAAGAAAAATATGTCGCCCTAAAACTGATTAAGACTAGTTTACCACGGATTTTCCATCAGAAGATCATTTTATAGTTAAATATTATTGTTATCAAAAATTACGATACGATATCGACCTCGGCGAAACATTACACTGTTGTGATGATTTTCCATTGTGTTCAAAATATTTGTCAAGTGACAATCTTCACTTTGAGTCCTTTATTTTGACAATTTATTTGAACGTGCGGCAAAAACATCGTTTTTATGACTTGAAGGAGTGCATACACGTTCCTGATCCATATCCGAAGCATAATAGAGACAAAAATATATAAATAAATGAAAGTCCGTCTAAGACGCTCACCCACGCTTGCCCAGCGCGGTGTCTATAGGCAAATCCCCCCCTGCTTGGCGTAGGTAGCAGACCATCAGTGGACATATTTCGGCTGTTACGACGACGATGGTGACGACGACGTCTGTCTTTGTAAAAGAACATGGTATCCATTATGAAAAATTATCGCCTTCTTTGTATCTAAGCCTCCAGGCTTGCAATAGTATTTAACTGGGCTACAGACTCCCAGTACTACTTTACCAATGTCACATATCCGAGCAGAATTTTGAGATTTTGAGGTGTTCCAGCTAATACATTCCGTACCGGGACTATATTCATTCTCAGCCTAAAATAAAAAGTCAAAAAAATACACTGAATAAAAACCGGAACAGTGATTGTCTTGATCAGGACATGCTTTTTCAGAATCAACAGTAAGTTCGTAATGAATTATAGAAAGTGCATTCCTCTTTTTTCCTTCAAATATCTAAACTGAGATCTTGCCTTCTATAGGAAGCTTTGATGTGGTTCAAACCAGACTACATAATATGTAGTCTGAAAAAAGATATATTATATCTTTTTTATCATAAAATTATGGCCAGTGTATAACTAAATCTTTTCTGAAAACACAACTAATCATTTTACATAGGTACTATCTTTAAACATACTGGCTTCCATGTACCTACACATTATATGAAATTAAAAAAAAAAAACCTGTTATTAAAACACGATAATCATTAAACATTAATTGATTGTAAATACTGAAAGACTTTCATCAAATACATAAGCTAGTTCTGCGTGAACTGCAATGGTTAGCACAGTCTTTTTTTAAAGCAGTCGGTAGGCAAACATTCTAAGAAGGCCAAATCCCTTTTTTTTTGTTACTTTACCAGTTTTTATTCAATACAGTGAGATTTAAGAACTACATCTACGTTGATGATTTATGAACATTACACATCCTATTAGTCGATGTCACACGAAATGGACAAGGATTTGGGACTAGTCGTCATAGTAAACATTTTTTGCCTTGCAAAGACCTACGCAATGGTACTAGAATCAACACTGTTGGACAGGGTACCAAAACGCCCATCATCATCTAAACGACATTTTCGCGATGATGGCAGCTAATGACATGACTCCACGCAGTTGGTAGAATAACAATTGTTTTTACATTTCCTGATTTCAACAGCTTCCCGTAGTAGTGTTCCCGCCAAAAAGTAACACTTTAAGGCAGCACTCATTATCCAGAATGTATGCTGTGTACGAGCAATGCAGTGTGGAAACATTGATTTGTTTCACACCCCTCTAACCTCGCCTAAGAGGATTCTAAATCGTGATAATTTAGTCACAAATATTTGTCTGACAGCATGTTATGTAATATGTATGTAAAAAAATGTTTTGTTTTGTTTTTTCACTGTGTCATTTTCTTTTCTTTTTTTGCATAGTTAAGTAGGTTTATGTGCAAATTATAGTGCATGCAGTGCTCTTCTTTAAGTGATGAGGCACTTAGATATAAGTTTAAATGTATAGTTATAGATGTAACCGTGTGCCCATTGTTGAAGAGCCAAACTAAATAAAATAAAAATAAATAGTGTCATAATCAGTCTTCAAGTCTTCGTAGGTACGTCCTGGTTATCTTACAACTTTTGTAATGCTAAGTATTGGTTAACTGGCTACAAAAGCCATGATCAACGTAACATGTACGTACGGATTTCAACCCGTGTGTCTACGTCCTTCAGCGGGCACTTGTGCCGCGGCGTCTCTTGGCAAAGCACCACTATAGTTCTCCTCAAATTGTGATTTATTCGCGACAAATGTCGAAATAAACCCTCGCCGCCGCTTTATATTGCAGGCCCCGTGTGCGCCTTTTATTTACATCGCACTTATAAAGATTCCCAAGTCTTTGTAGGTCACTCACATGTAAGGGTAGGTACACGAGAACGGTGCAAATGACACAGTTTCGTACATAACAGATAAATAAGAAAATATAATAAAAAAATATTGAAAGTTAAATTAAGAGAAAACGAGAGTCAAAGAGCTCTGATACCTCTAAATATGCTCTTTATTCTTAAATTTACTTTTATTGGACATTACCATGTCAAAAAAGATTATATTTATGTTAAATCGATATCGAAAAGGCGCTTGCATTTTATTTGCATTGATGTGAATTTTACGACCCGGGACTAATAAAGAAATTGAAGCATATTTTTTCACTCGTAAAAATTTACTTTCGCCATTATTTCCAAGCAATGAAGTATCAAGCTTGATTGAATCTTGTTTTAATGCAGTTATATTTTAAAAGGCTTTTTCTTAAAAACAAATATATAATAGGTTAACTTTGAGTCCGTACCGTTTACTTCGGCACTCCAGGTAATCGCAAACCTAAACAATTAATCGGACTTAAATAGAAACCCTATGTGGAACTCATTAAATCAAAGTTTGTAATACCCTTTTACTTAGAACTTAAAACCGCATCTGCCTTCCTTTCGAGGAAAAACTAGCGTAACTTGGTGGTTTCTATAAATATTAGTTCATCTTGAAAGATGAAATGACTGGTTGATCGTATAAAACGTTAATATGACAAACATTGTTGGTCGGGGCCAATCATGGCGGTCCTGAATCGCGCTCATATATATTTCAGTGTTTACTCGCGGGAAACAAAGCGGATTTCCCTAGAATAAAGCTAATAATACCGAAGTATCGGAGTGGGGCTTAAAGTATAGGAGATATGAGGTTTTGTACTGCAGAGGAATTTAATTACACATTTGACATTAACATTGTCACACATCAGAAAACACTTAATATAGCATTACTTAGCGATGATGACTGAACATGGCTACTTCTTTATAAGTAGCTGTCAGAAACGCTACACAGTGAATGCTATGAAAATACATAGAAATAATAAACAAGATTGCAAAACAAAATCTAAAACTACATTGTCTTGGTGGCTGATGAGACCTCTTCGTCGCTGGAGTCGCTCTCGTCATCAGATTCCACCTGGGTTAAAGCTCGGCTTGTGATTATAGTTCGGGGCTATACATTCATAGAAGTACTTACCAGATTACAAACGTCACTATTTACTGTCTAGTCTGCACGAGAATTGTTCTTTTCGTTTGTGAAAATGTATAGCGAGAAAACAAGTACTAAGTATCTTAAGCACCTTGAAACGCTATTCCATTTCAAGCCACATCATAATTATTTACCTGACGAACATTATTTTTTGTATACATTTCTTCATAAAATATTTTCCATGTTACCCTGGCCCCGCTGTCGCTTACACCTTCACCCCGTGGCCCCCAGTCGTCAATCCCGGGCGCCCGGGGCGAGGACTGGATGTTAACTATGACAAACACAATTACCCACTACACACAGCGGCTACAAGTGATACCCACCACCAATCAGCTGATCACGATGACCCGATGAAAATATTTGGACGTTGAAATTAGTACCTACCTGTGGTTCTGGGAAATCTTTGTAAGTAGGTAATGCTAATTGGAGAATCTAGGATTTTACGAGGTTATTTGATCTGAAAAACTGACGAGTATTATGTAATGTTATTATGTACCCTGTGTTTTCATTACTGGAAAATCGTTGCATTAGTGCAATGTCGTGTATTTTACACTTCGAACTAACATTTGCCTTAGGCCTACTCAAAATAGATTTTTGTTTTAAAATATGTAGGTATGTATGTTTCGCTTAACTACATTATCAAACACAGGTAACCCGACTGGAGAAAATAAAATAAGCATCTACCGCAAGTCGTTTATGCTACGTGTATCTATAACTCGATTTCTAATAATATTACCCCAAAACGTTCCATATCACAACTATATGAGGAGCACACCCACGGAATACCGAACAGCCGGTATCATCCGGGAACAAAATAATGTATACGGTCAATTAGTCTAACGTACGGTTATCCCAGTCCGTCCGGTACATAGCAATGAGCTATCGGTTACTTTATTTGCCAAGATCTGATGAATGTCGGCACGATTGGCCTGTAGTGAAATGTATGGGAATTAAGATAGGTAGAATATACCTTGATTCGCTGACTATGATCACTGATGCTAATTTTGAATAACTAATCATCAATAAGACCTTTTTAGGGTTAGGTTTATCAAATGATACAGAAACGAACTTTTCAGGTCTCATATTTACTGCTACTGCTACTAATTACACCTTTGCTGTTATGCCTTAACTGGAGACCCGCACCCGTTACACTCCTTTTTTTGGGACTACAGAAAAAAAACTGTCCACGAAAATCATTCAGCCTTTAAAAGAGCTAACAATCAATCAAAACTGAATCCTAAAGTCCGCATTAGCGACAACAAAGCGAGCGGAGTCCGCAAAACGTCGGAGCACACGTAATCCGCTAAACCCAAATAAATAACGTATAAAGGTGGGATCGTGACGGTCAGTAGCATTGCTCCTACATTGCTCATAAGCCGGGTTATCTTTATGAAAACTATCCGCCGGCCGGCATCTGTATGCCGCGCCCGCCGCCAACCAATCCGTCAGCGGCCTGGCACGTGATGCGAATCGGTTTGTGGTACCTAGATGTTGGTGAAATGGAAGTGACAGCGTGTCTGGTTGGAGAAGAGTGAATTTTTTAGATTTTAAAGCCATAATTGAAGTAAAGATGATCAAATACCTACTGTTGTAACTAAAGTTTAGTTTAACAAGAGGTTTTCAAAAAATGTGACTGTAATTTGATTGGAGGCATTGAAAAAGCTTTACATACTATACCGTCTCAATAAGCTATTATCATTAGGTAACCAGTCCATTTTTTCCTGAAATGCAAAGCTGAAAGAGTGCCTCTTCCAGTAATAATTCAGCTTCTAAGTCTGCGCTGTTATGAAATGTTAGGAACACACAATCGTTATGGCTGGCTATTGACTTAGATTCAATGACGTCATTGCGCGGACATGCCTCGCGCTACATCTACCAATGTACACTTTGTTACAGTTTTAGGGGACCCTACAAAAACCTGTATGAAATAACCATCATTGTGGAATAATTGAGAGACTGTTGAAAGTGAAAGATTGTCCTATTGCACTTTAGTGTAAAATATCAAGGTAAACTTTATGGTCAAAAACCATTTTAAATTTATTTGAATTTTCCGCTTAGGCCGAAGCTTCTACCAAAAGTTAATTAAAGCATCAGAAAATACGTTCGTACCGTACGATTTTAATATCTAAACGAGATTTTTAAAGGCTCTATTTAAGTGTGAAAAACCGGTGCAGTAATTGAATAAATTCGATTTTTCAACACTGAATCTGATCATTTCTATTTAATACTGTTGTTACATTTCGCTGCAGACAAGGTCTACATAAACCATAGTATCGATTAAAAACAATGACATAATATTCTAAACTAATTGACATATATCAGAAAGATCTCATTTTGGCTGACTCCATTCAACTCAAACCCAGGGATTACCCAGAAACTGCGTTAGTTATTCTTCGTCCGTCTGAAACATTCACTTTGATATATGTACTGGAGCCAATCTAGCATTACCTACGTTTTGTTTGTGAAACAAGTCTAGGTTTTTTAGGTCTTACCTATTTCATATTTTGACGTAAGGACGGATTCGAGTAAGTGTGTGGTACAAAAAATATAAGACTTTAAACGCTCTTTATAAACCGCTAGCATTCATAATTAAACGAATAGTATAGGATTAGTTACCCTTTAATTCAAAGAAAAAATAATTCTGCTTAAAAATTTAGGACCCTTGCTTTTTCAATTGCGATTCAATAATCAATGGTAAAATTTATTCTAAATTGCCTTATCTATTATAATTATGTTCATGTTTACAATATTCTTCCAATAACATGTACCTAAACAACATATAGAAAAGTTATTAGCATCCACAACGATAGGACAGAACTGAACAAAGTGCGTCATTTAAACCGAAGCTTGAAAGATTGTATCTGGTGAGAAATGGTTTCTTTTCCACGAGTTACACGCCAAACACGACCCTTAGGAGCACTAGGACGTTACCCAGCCAGACTGGGGACTGGGAACGACAGATATGACCCTATAAACGTATGTGTACACCGCGATATCGCACCATTAACCGCCTCAAAGGAGCTACCACGATAATAGCACAATAAAATTGGTTACAAAGATTTTTGAAATCTTGTACAATAGTTTTAAAATGAGAGTTTTTATCATCACATTTAATGGTATTGTAACAGGCCTCTGTGCCATAATTTTCTAAGTTTATGATTCGTCCAGAGTTCAATAAAAATAATTCAGTCATGCACCGTCAGTTCGCAGTCTACAGGTCAATGAACTAGCATTTCAGCAACATCTGTTTAAGGTTAAAGCAAAACAAAAACCACAAGGTTCAGCCACCAGCCGCTGTTCTATCAGCAGGGCTGGCAATAAAACTGGAAACATCTATATTTTGAAGACATAAAACTCATATTTGAGCATCTGGTACTGCGTCAATATCTCAGCGGCGGCCAGGACCGAATACTTGGCGTTTTTCTCCTTTTTTCCAATTTCCCGGGGCGTGCTCGCAGTACCGTATTTATTATTATTTGTTTTCAATTGCAAAGTAATCTAGGGGCTGTGCAGCTGTTGGTAAGATGAGAGTCTGCCTCGGCGGGTGGCGCGGGCTATTATGTAGCGGGTCGCGATGCAGATTGCGTGACGACGACTGGCGGAAGGTAGCCATGTGAGGAGGTAGCGGCTGATGGTTGCAGCTCTATGGTTTAAGAATATTTTTATAATTACTTAATTCTCTGGAAAAGTTTACCATAATAAAAAGCTTGTCGCGAGATTTAAGTACTCGTATTTATTTTCTTGGTAAAGTCGCGACAAGCTTTTAAAACATATAAATTGTGTCAAATATGTTAAATTTGAAATGTCGTTATAAGTTGACAGTAAAGTTACAGTAAAAGTTTATTTTTAGGGTTCCGTAGCCAAAATGGCAAAAACGGAACCCTTATAGTTTCGTCATGTCCGTCTGTCCGTCTGTCCGTCTGTCCGTCTGTCACAGCCGATTTACTCGGAAACTATAAGTACTACAGTGATGAAATTTGATGGGAATATGTGTTGTATGAACCGCTACAAAAATATGACACTAAATAGTAAAAAAAAGAATTGGGGGTGGGGCCCCCCATACATGTAACTGAGGGATGAAATTTTTTTTTTCGATGTACATACCCGTGTGGGGTATCAATGGAAAGGTCTTTTAAAATGATATAAAGTTTTCTAAAAAACATTTTTCTTAAAGTGAACGGTTTTTGAGATATCAGCTCTCAAAGTCGTAAAAAGTATGTCCCCCCCCCCTCTATTTTTATAACTACGGGGTATAAAATTCTAAAAAAAATAGAGGTGATGCATGCTAATTAACTCTTTCAACGATTTTTGGTTTGATCAAAGTATCTCTTATAGTTTTTGAGATAGGTTGATTTAACTGTAATTTACGGAACCCTTCGTGCACGAGTCCGACTCGCACTTGGCCGGTTTTTTTTCTTTTTAGCGCATTTAAATAAAAGCTTGTTTTTAAAGATTTTTTTACCTCAATTTATTTTATACTTTTTAGTTTTCACCTGGTAAGTTCTTAAATCTAAATTCTGTAGCGGCGGTCATCTTAGATTTTGATTTGGTAAAGTGCACTTTATTCTACTTGTCAAGCCCTGTCATTGGATACCCATATGGATGGGATTGAGAAAAAATGGTAAATAGGATATTCGCCATTTTGTAGCGGCGGCCATCTTGGATTTTTATTTCGTAAAGTGCAATATGTTCTACTTATCAATCCCTTTCATTTGATACCCATATTGTATAGGTACCTTAAAAATACCTGGTCCGCCATCTTGTATATTTAGCCATGTTGGATTTAGGATGACGTCACATAGCTTAACATGCATTGTCATCCAAACTAAACATGTATGCAAAATTTCAGCTCAATCGGTTGAGGGCAAGTGTCTTAAAATTGAGTTGTATGAAAATTTCACCCGAACACACATAGTTACATACATACATACATACATACATTGCAAGTTAAATAAAAGCTTGTAAAAATGCACATATTCACCCCTTTCACAATCATTTTGTTTTACTTCGATGTGAGCATAACTGTGGACTCATAACTTAATACGCTCAATTAATAGACTCTTTTTATTTTTGAACTAATGTTCTCAAAATCTAATTTTATAGAAACAACTCTCACGTAAACAAAACCATATAAAAAGTTTAAGTAACTCTTGTTTCATTTGTGACTAAAATTGCCAACTTCACAAGATAATTTCAGTAACAAATAGCAGCATTAGTACTTAGAATCAAGAGTTTAGACGTTAGTAATTTGTGTCGTGGCGTCTTACCGAACAAATAGCTTATTATGTCACAACACTGTAATACAACTATTGTGAATTACGCCATTTTGTGGAAACTCAACTACTTTGAGCGACGTTTCATTCAATGTAAGGTGTAATCAATCCACTCGGTGAACAAGAAAATTGTACTTATGTGGGTAGTTAGAAAACATGTGTGCTTTGAAATGACGGTATAGGATTTTAAAATTTGTGACTGCAGAATGCAACATTTATAGGTATTATTACGAGAACAGAGGTGAAATATATGTATATGTGTAAATTAGCATTCCACTGCAATCAAATGCTGTTATGGAAATTCAAATATAGAAGACACGAATGAGTTTCCACGTCCCGCCGGGGACGCGTCGCTAAGCTGTCATACTAGAAACAGGCTAAGAGATAAATTAATTAATTGCTAGGTACTCACCGAATACTGGGAACCAGGGGATCACCACCGCAAATAAAACACTACATGATCACCACACCATATCACTAATAGTCGTATATCACGAATCACGGTATATTTTATGTTTTTCATCGCGCGCGCAATTATTGATGACAGTCGGCCATTGCTTTCGTTCCAACTGGAGTTGTCGCAAGAGGTCGACAGGTGGCGCTCGGTGGTTTGTTTAAAAAAAAAGGATAGTACCACAGAAAATATATTTAAACTGTAGCAGTATTTTCTTTTTTGTTTTGCGTTAGATATATAAAAGATGACAAAATGAATACAAAATTTTTTGTGACAATTTTAGTTTAAATTTTGTTTAAACTCGGACATTATAGCTACCAAACAAAAAATAAGTATTTTCGAATCAACATGTTAATTGATTATCGTGTTTTATTAATTCCTGAACGCGAAAACAATATGTGAAAACATATTTATATTACTACATACGTTTACGTTACCCTTCGACGTTGGGCGTGCTGTATTCGGCATCTGTTTAATAAGGGAATCAATTAATATTGTTTGAGTATTTTCTCGGTCAGAGGGTGAGAGCAAATAGCGTGTCTAGGAGTGCCTTTATTGAATACTGGGGGTACAAAAACAATTTAGTCTACTCCGTAACATAGGTAATATGTAACGTCCTAACATAACTAGGTTACGTCTGCCATCGTCTCTTACGACAATTTATAGGCACATCAAAAAATCTTTTAGTTCACAATTGTTAAACACATGTACTTAATACCAAGTTTATGCTTCCTTTTAGTCATGATCCCGCTCCGCTTATCACAGCGCTCGCTCCAGAGTAGACAGACTCGTTCGAATACGCCAAAATTGAGCCGTCAATACGGGCGAGAAGCAAATGATTAAAATGTGCTCCTACCCACCTTTTTATTTGTATCGCAGGTCAAACCTAGACTCCATTCTTACTGGCGGCATTGTTCGCGAAACACGGGTTTTAGCAAATAAGCTGACGGCGTCTTCAGGAATATTTTCATTCAGGAACACAGAATTTGTCTTATTTAGTTCTTTTCTTCAGTGCCTTTGTTAGAGTTTTTCTTAGCTGTTAAATAATTTATTTAACTTATAAAGGAGTTGGGAAGTCTTTGGCGAGGCTGTGTCATAGTTTTATACAATGGTCTGGGACACGTTAAGCTTAAAAAAACTGCAATTAATTGAATATTATAGCTTGGTACGATTAATTAAGAAACCTCATTTTACTTTGAGTAGCTTATCCAGTTTTGATTTAACTTTTAGCTTAGTGATATTTTTACCTTGCGCAAATAAAATTCTACCTTTTAAACAGTTACATACATTAGCAAAACCGTCGAGAAACTCCACAATTGCATTTACGACAACTGAACAAGAAAACCAGACATTTAAACCATAAGCAATTCACATAACAGTCATATTCATACCCACACTCCAGCATCCACAGCGTACCGGAAAAGATAACGCAGATTACATCTCCCAGATAATTCCCAGATATGGCACAGTACATTAACACCGGCAGATAATGCCGAACAACTTTCAGCAGAACCCTGGAGTGTTGTCTCCAAACTTACGTTATTATCTGTGCAACTATGCTGAAATTTGCACCATCGCCGTGCAAAATTAGTGTTGCACAGGAATTTGGTGCCTAGTTTCTATAAAGCGGTTGCACCTCGGCACTAACTTTTTCGTGTACGGTAGACCGCACATCAGTGGTAACTGTCATGCACCTTAACTAAATGGTAATAAGTACGTTTTTCCAATAAAAGTGTTACCACTGACCTGAAGTTGACTGTACCTATTATTGCTTTGTGTTCGTTTTTGTTATTTTGTTTTTAGAGTTGATGTGGTCATACAAGTTTATCACTTATTACATTTATCACTTTATTTATGAATTTAAAAGCTTCTGAAGGAACTTTCCGAGTCTTGATTGCTTTCTAAATGATGACATTAGACTTATGCTATGCTTACAAAGCCATAACACCTGACTGGTGTAATGCGCCACTTCTACAGATGCCGCGATACTTATCTATTTGAGGGAAGTATTCGTGATGTTTACGTAAGTATATCCATGAAACTAGTCCATCAACTCGCTATGGCAGTACACGTGGCTCATGGCTGCTCAGTTTTATAGCAGCCATAAATCCTGACGCGATGGAACATGATCCCACGTGTCGCAGCTTTCATAATGATATATTGGATATTCTTCAGTTCAAAACATGCATAGTTTAACCGAAAATCGATCTCAGTGGCGTGCACTTGGAGAGGCCTATGTCCAGCAGTGGACTGCGATAGGCTGATGATGATGATGATGATGATGATAGTTTAACGAAGGACTTTTGACGTACCTGTAATATAAACCATATGTTTTATCTCTCCAGGAATTTTATGCTTTAGACTTAAAACTATATTAATATAGTTGTTGTATGTTCGTTCATAAAACTTTAGTGGTACTTCGTAATCAGGATGCAAACATCGCTTAAGTTTCTGTGAAGCCAATACCTTTGGCATAGTTTAGGTGCAGGTTTATGAAACATTTAAGGCACTATAACCATATCGCTTTAGCATGAGACAGTCTTAGAATAGATAGAGACTATTAACTGAAAATCGAGAAAAAAATACATTGAAAACAAAAAAGAGCGAGGCTTTCATTTTCAAAGCACACACTCGACATTTTAATAAAACGAGATATCTCTATTCTATTCGAGTCATCCCCAGAGGTCACTATCGCCAATAAAACCGGTGCACCTCATATCTCGTGACTCCTAACCTCACCTACTTTCCACTCACAGAAGGCTTTACAAAAGCTCCCAGATAGTAGATATAAAATACTTTATTCAGCACATTCACACAAACCTCAAATACGTACTTAAGTGAGATATGTACGTAGATGATAGAGCGAAAAATAGTGGAAATATCATAAAGTATTCCCCTCGCCCTCTTATTGTTGTTATCGTAATGTGCCGGTGAAGGCCGCGGCATGAGATATGTATCTCGTACGTTACGAGAATCAATTATATAATAGCTTAAATAAGTACTCGTGCTCCAGGGCTCTTTGACAAGGTTAGTACTAAACGCTTCTGAGAAAGATGGAGCTATTTACGTCACAAATTCCTTGCTAAGTTTGTTGTTAAGGTAAAACATTTTATCTGAATATAAGTAAGCTTGTCGCTTGAAATAGATACGAATTTTGGCTATACAGGTATTTCTCAAGTCACAATTGAGTGTGACTCTAACATGGTATTAATGTCTTGTGTAAACATCCTACACTACACTGAGACTAACTTTCATTCATATACATATTTCAGTAACCGAAAATATATACATAGCTGTATATAAATAGAAACTCTATTCAAAGCTTATTACAAATCAAGATAACCCTCCAATTTCCTCCTTGCTTTTCTTTAGACTTAAAAAATACATATAAAGTAAATATCTATCGTCGTATCTTAGCTGGGCAGTGGGTAATACCCCGGGGCACTTCACACTGGCCAACTACAATATAATCCAGTGTTTTACGCGAAATCAATAGGTCACGTGCGTACAGATAAGACTGGCCGGCAATATCGGACCCCTGTCAGATACTCGATATTAAGGCCTACCGTCGATATTCGTAAAGCCGGAGAGGCCTTATTCCCGGACGCGAGTGACGCGGGATTCAGACCTTTGGTGGCACTTTTGAAATGGAGGAATTTTATATGTGATGGTATGGTTTTCATTTTGAGAATTTAAATATTTTTGTGGTAAACTGTTCACTGATTGAGATATTGGATAATTGGTTTGCTGGACTAAAAAGAGCATATCACTCGAGTAGATATTACATATTCTCTAGTATAAGTTTTATGTGTTTGATTATTCTATTTCCCATTTACAAAGTTCTTTCTGTTCCTGGCTTAAAAATTGTACCAGGTGCACAAAAAGCCTAAGGAGGTAGTAAATTACGAGTAGCACTCTGTCTCGCCATCAATCAATGGGTAAGCATTTATTTAATTTGGCCACTCTAGCCTAATTCTATTACCAGTGGTGATGGATGGAGGCGCTCCCGTCATGTGGACTTGGTAAACAATGCATAGACGTGACCATGAATACGACACTTTTTTCTATTCTGTGGACAGTTTTTTGGCAGTTTGTTTAGTAAAGTTGGCGGCTATTTTTGGTGTATTTTTGTTTGGTTGGTAAACGTGCTTTGTATAGTTTTTTGAAGCTATAAAAATAAGGAACTGGCCTGTTGGTAAAGCATCAGAATTAACATATTTTGTACTTACCCTCCGAAAAGAGTTTGCAAATACAAGATGTTAGCATGGTTATTCAAAACGGAAACCGGTACATTACTTTAGGTACTAATCAATGTTGGCATCGAGACATAGACATAATATAATAAGCCACGGCTTGTGAAATAGCTTCTGAATAATGAGCATATTAGTGGCTCAAATTGGAATGACAACAATAAAGCTTTCCAATCCAAAAGTTTTCAGAAGTTAATATTATAACAATTAACCCCCTGCTAGTTTTAATAACAAAAACAAAAAAGAACATTGGATTGTAATCAAAAGTTCGTGTGAGGGTTTCATTAAACAAAACGAGTTTAACGTTAACGGGAACTGATAACATCTGCCTTTGAAATCACATCAAAATTTTAGTTAATAATTTGATTTCAATCAAACAATTGCAAAACTTTCGCTTCGTTACCGCCGAGTTGTTGTAACTTTTGATTTATTCACAATTCATTTGTTGAATTTGAATTTTTGATTTATATAAAATACAATCCGTTTATGTTTTAATGAATGGAAACTTTGCCACTTGGGGTCGTTGTTTTTTTGTAATTTCTGAAATCAATCAATTAAAAACTCCATTAAAAAAAGATAATTAATCATTCATTTATTTACGACTCCATCAAAAGAGGTGGGTCTCACTGTGTCGCTGGTGGCGCCTCAAGCGGCTGCGACAAAGACTAACAAGTTAATTTGCGCTCCGCTGCATCGCAATCAGATTACCGCTCAGTTATTAAATTAACCGAACATTATAGCAGCAAGAATCCTTAAAATACCGATAAATTAATTTCCTATGTGCGGCTTCACTGATAATGTTGATTTATTGCTCGCTTTTGTAATGATGCGCTTAGTTAACTCTACTCTTGCCTTTTATGTTGGCGTAGATACCCCGTTCACTATATTTCCATGCAATTTTAAACTGTGTTTAACCAAAGTTTAACCAATAAAATCTGTTAGAAAACGAAATTACACGAAAGCCTTCTCAAATCAAATATCGTAAGAAAAGTTATACAGATAGTACAGGTTTTCATTAACCTAATCTAATTTATAGAAAGAACATTTCGCCAATATCATCAAGAACTACGTCTAAGCACAAAGGTGGCACTAGATTCTCAAGTAAGGAAGTTCTACAGAATCTAACGCAAGACTTCACGGTCAACCTGCGACAGCTAGATAAAAGACGCGGGTTATTTTTAAGAAGTCGCCGATTTATTAGTTTCCTATCGTCTTCAGGTAAGTTTTAATCTACGGCCGTGAACTCGCTAAGTCGTATGTATAGTCAGTGCTCGTAGCTGGGCTATCGCTACATTGCTACTATAAATCGCACGGACATTGTTACGCCCCTATAGATAAGGCGCAAAACACAGATAACGCCGCCTGGATTGATCTTCAATGAGTGGAAATTCATTTATCTCGACTAAACCTTAAGTGAACTGCCTCACTAAGGCGATTTAGTCTCTCTGTTTGTCACAATAAAGTAGATTTTGGATTGGAAAGGAGTGGTAACGGAGAGGTTAATGGGAAGTTTTCCTAGCACGGATTTTTAGCAGCTCTTCTCTTCTTAATTTTGTCAAATTCGATTTGTGATGTGATTTTGGAATAGAGTTTCCATTTTGCCTTGTCATTATGCCTTTTAAGCACCATCTTCTTAGCGAGTCGATGGCAGACTAACTTAAATTATGAGCTTCACATTTTCAACCATTTATATTACAGATGATTGCAGTAGACACTTACAGATAAAAGTTACATTACTCAACCTTTACAGGGACACGTTTGTATTCCCGACACAATCGCATTAGAGAAACCACACTCTAAACCAAGGAAGCACATAATTTGTGACCGCTATCGACACGAAGATAAAACCGTTCGATTCGGCACGACTTTAATTTCTTTCCCCACGATAAATGCTCTCGTGCCCACCTCCTGCTCACATCGCATACGTGTGAGGGGGAGGTAAGACGCTTTGTAGACAAAGAAGTTTAGTTATTGGATCTCGGCTAAGAGCTTGAATTGTGTTGTGTTTTTTGGGATAACCGTGTAACCGTGGGACGAGCTGTGTGGGGAGATAACACGATTATGTTTTGAACAGAATTTCGCAGTTGAGTGTACCTCTAAGTATGAGTGTTTGTGCATGTGAGATTAGGATTACAGTTGGAGAAGATTTGTTTTCATGTTCTTTGCATCAATGGTAATACTGCAAAAAGATTTAATCATATCTTTTATTATTTCAACTTTATAAAAAAAATCAGCTCTAAGTGAAATACTTACATAAAAATCAGACCATAATTTGTGTTACCCATTCCACGATATCAGTAAAAGCTTGCATGCCTCAATACGCCGCGTGCACCGCTGTGTAAGACGTTGTCTCGTGTAAAGCCAGCTTTAGCCCCCGGCTTTACAACGCGACAGACGAGCCATGCCATCTTATACAAGTTACACAATTCTTAGAAATACCCATTGTAGTGTACTTCCCTTCTATCACTCCCAAGCGCCTCTAAAATAGTTTTCAAGACAAAATTTTGCCGAGAATTAAAGAGAAACATTCTCTTGGTCGTAAATTATAGGATTAGAGCGGTGGTTCTTGTAAGGATCCGAGACTTTATACAATAGTAATACGTCTTGTATGTTCGGTTTAAAGTTGTAGATGTGGTCTTACGTCGTGCTGCTGAAGTAATGGGCTGCGAATAAATCGACCCTAATGATGTGGACTTAAATAAAAATGTTTTTAATTCAGGTAATTATTAATTACACCTAGATTCTTAATCCGATGTTTTACTTGATTACACCCGAATTAGAAGTAATTGATACAAATTGCGAGGTAACGCGATTATTTACTAAAAATAGCGACGAGCTTTTGTGTCAGGATTTATTTTGTTTGAAACCTACGCAGAACCTGCAGTTATTTGAAATCCCGACAGTAGAAATAATATTTCACGCCAAAAATACGCTTCCTTCGGCTTAGCACATTACGAGTCTACAGTACCGTACTAATGAAGATATCAGTGTACATTTGACACAGCCAGGCGTTGGCTGAACAAAGAAGCTGGCCACTCGAGGGACTGATTAAATCTGAGTGACGCGGAGGAATGACCGGCCCGGCCGGAGGAGCGAAGGATTTAGACTGGGAGCCTGTCACACCGTGCTGTTGTAGAAAGATCTTTTAGTTACAACGTTTCATTGAGGACATAAAGTGAAATATACATATGTACATAAAAATTGATTTACTTTGAATGTTGAGGAAAGTTTGTAGCATGTTTATTAGTGAATGAGTAGGCTGTTTTTTTTTGTGAATCGTAATGGCATCCAAGCTCGATTATTGACAATATCATATAAACAAATAAGTTAATTAGCCCTAGTCTCTACTTGTCACTTGCATACTGAGTTACTTTACTAAAACCATAGAAATTAACTTATATATACTCCTAATTTTCTGTCTCTACCCTTACCTAACTTTTAAGCGAAACCGCCAAAATTGGCAGCGTAACATAACAATTCCTCCCACATGCTGCATCCTGTGTAACAGCACTCCAAGTGCACGTTTAATCTGAACCCAGTACCTGCCGGGTTTAATCTAGGCTACCTGCGGCTGGCGGAGATATGGCCGACCCACTACCAGCGGTCAGAGATATGGCCTGTCACGCACCGCCCGCTTAGCGTCATCGGCGAGACTCACCACAACTAGATGCCGCAGAATCTATTTACATTTGTAAGTGATGGAGTAGGTTTTGAGATGTTCTAGAGGAGTTGGACAGATAAAAGAGCAATCTATTTCATTACTTCAATTTAAGATGTATCAAAACCCTTTACCTTTATAGATAATACCTAGATGTTGCGCACTTTGTCCTCAACATGATCCTGAACATTTGTTTATTTATTAATTCAATAGTTTTGTACACAGTTATACGCAGAACACAGACAAAACGAAAAATAGAACGAGTAGTACAAAGGCACAGCTTATTTCATAAGAAATCTCTTCCAGCAGGCCCGTTATTTATTTATGTCTTCACCTCAAAAGAAAACATATTTCATATTATATTCTGCCATCAAGTACATTTTAGAGAAGCATATTAAACACCATACCTTCCAAAATCAATAAGTTCAGATCAAACTATTAAAAAAAACTTAATCCTTTTCCAACACCACAGGTAAAAACAAAACCAAACTTTCAGTGTGAATTCCAAGCATGTTGTCTTCTTGTCCAACTGTTGGAACTGTGTTAAAATATTCAGGCAGTTAGTCGGTAAGTTATAACTGTAAGATATGGGTCGCTCAGCCAACACGCGATAAGCTAACGACTATCGTTTCTTGCAACTACACTCCCTGATGAGATCTCCTGGGTGGAAGACACCTTTACTTATACGTTCGTATGAAGTAGTTCGTAAGTAGTAGTAGTTTTAGGATACAAAAGACATGAAAATAGAGGTATTATGGACACGTTTATTTCACAATTTTGGTAACTTTTGGGGATCCAAAATGTCGAATTATTCTTGAACACGTTAATCTATACTCACTCGTCTAGTAACTTTTTGGATAGCTTCAACATCTTCACAGCCTCGGTTCTCCGAGCTAACAGGTATCTCATTGACGTACAAATGCCATTCATTAAAGCTAAACCAACACAATTTAGTCGTAACGCTTCCAAACTCCTCACAAACTATCTGCAGCATCTTCCAGCTTAGTGCCAGATAACACAACTCCTGACTACACAATTAGTACTGACTGCACCGGAAGTGACGTCACCCAACAAATACTTCCACCATTCGTGGTATCATAAATCTGCACACCTAAGACTAGGTGTTAGTTTAAATTGTCCTGTTTAAGACGCTCTATATCACTAACTTAAGTACTGCCTATTGCACAAACTAAATTAGACTCTATCCGTCAAATTCTTAAGTTGAATTTGGTTCGCGAGAAGTTATGACTGGGTAAGTTGAAGTACTTTAATGGATTCCAAATACATTAGTCTCTGCTTGCTCCACGTACAAACGAAGTGAAAATAATTTATTAATACAACGCGATCATTAATCAGTATAAATGTTGGCAATGGCAATGCAACTGCTTTCCATTCGGAATTTTAATAACTTGTTTAAAATTTATTATTGTTTTCATTCGGATCCGCTGGAAGAAAAATGTTTGTAGTAGTTGTATTAGCTGTTTAAGATTCTGTGCGAGCGCCGGCAAACAGTAAAGTACGTTATTTTGCTGTTTGCGGGACGTTTCCACAAAATGAACAAAAAGAAACAAAATGGCGGAGGATAACATACAAACTGTATTGAAGAGAATAGACGTGATTAAAGTAAACACAACGTGTTTGTTTTGGCTTAACTAGGTACACGTATTCAGGCGATTGATGATAGCTATTTGGACATGCTGTTCTATTTAGAAACTTTGTTTGCTAGAGAGCAGCGTTTTTTCAACATTTATGGTGAAATATACCATCTAATACCAAATAATATAAATTAATTGTTCCTATTTAGACACTTGTACATTTTATGAAAAAGTGGCTGTCGACAAAATTATGGCCTTCCTTTCAAAATGATATCATATCGAACTAAATTTTTCTCGATAGTAGCAAAGAGATACAAATGTAATACTAGAACATCAATGAAATATCTATTTCTTTCCACATTAAGCGAGACATGGGTTCAGGAACTGCGGGATTTCCGAGAAATAACTACCCTCGTCAGAATTTGCAGTTGTCACACTATTTGTAAGAGAGCCCTTATTTTACTCGACTTACGAAATATTAATCGACTTGTCCACATTATAATGCTACTTATATATGTATTTTATGTTTTTGCTTAGATAGATCTTGTGTAAAGCACGGACTTATTATTTATCAAGACCAGCTCTCTTTTCTTCCGTTAACTGAATAAAACTTCGTACGTTCTAAGTGGGGCGCAGACACATGATAATTTATTTAAGCTTATTTCTAAAAGCGTGATCGATACTTATTATACATTAAAATCCACAATTTTTCTCATTTATTATATTAGTAGGTTTAATTTTAATATTATTTTAATTTTAATAAATAATTTAATTTAATTTTTAATTTTAATTGGTTTAATTTTCTTTGTAAATTAGTTTTTTTTTTTGTCGTTAGAACATTTGCTAATAAACGGAGATGTTGAAAATTGGCAGAGCAGAATGAAGCAGTCTAGTGATATTTCTGCTTATTTATAAACGACAGGACTTATTAGATAAAGACTTTGAAACTGCTATCAAATGTTTCTAGGTTTTCAATGTTTCCGCGAATTGTGATATGGGACAATGGGCGATTCCGGTCCAAATGTCCACCACGAACGAGACCTATATGGCTAGATAGCCCGTTAAATATAGAACATTTTTTGTTATGAAAGTAAAAAAAAATATAATGCCAGAAAAAAGTTATAGCAAAATCAAATAAACCATTTTATAGATTTTTTCAATTTCATTTTTTCAATTACTTTTCGTGGTGTTTGATTTTCGTACTTTCTGTAACTTCTGACAAAATAGAATTGTTCATGATTAGAGAGAAGACACCACCAGCTACATTGAACTTTCGTAGATCCAGGCACCGCTGAGTATATTCAAGCACTTCTGACGCCTCAATTGGTTAGTGATTCGTACATCCATCGGGCAAAAAATATGGTCTGTTAATGCAAATGTGTCTTTCTCATCTTAGTTTTAGATAAAGTGCGGAAATGGAAGTGGAGTAAAATAAAAAATAATAATGATAACATACAAAAACTACCGAAAATTAAGAATACATTTTTGGCTATAATTTTTTTTTGGCATTGTTTTTTTTTTTACTTTCTTAGTAAAAGTTACTCTAAATTAAGTGGGCTATTTAATTATATAGGTCTCGTTCGTGGTGGACATTTGGACCAAACTTCATACATTCTTGCCCAATCTCCTTTAAGTACCTACCAAATTAAGAACTTTCTCATTGTAACACGAACCAACTTAAAAACGTTATTTACATAAAATTGCAGTTTTTAGCTACAGAATCAATAAAACAGAATTACTAGCCCAACAAATATTTAGTTTAAAGCGATTCTAGACCACTGTACCGTTAAAATACCAGTTTATGTAGCCACTTTACCAGAAAATGTTGTTAGAAAGACGGTCATTTGCGGCTACAAGCAATTTAAAAGGTGTTTGTATCAAGAGCTGAATGCCGAACAAGTTCGCCAGTAAGTCAAGTCACTCCAGTTTCCCGAAACTTGGTCATTTTATTACACTACTTGTTGAGAAGTTTGGCGGATCATAAAAATAAATTGTCAGCAGATAATATACTAGTGTCTTGAGATATTTTCGCGTTCCAAGTGATGATGAGAACTGGGTTTTCCTTGGAGTATAAATAGGATTTTTCCTGTCCAAGTAGTAAAAGTGGGTATTCTTTACGGTAAATTTTATTTATTTCAAAACTATTTCCCATTCCAAAATCTCTTTGCAGAATTATAGTGAAACATATTTAAACCTCTAAAATAAGCTAAGCCGAGTAACAAAATAATATTTGCAGAACTAAGTCGAAGTACCTGCTCTACAAGTAATATTCCAATCACAAAAGGTATTCCCAAACACGTAAATTATTTGCTAAAACCGTTGAAATTCTGCGGAGTTTATTTCGCACGAACAAATCCTTGTAAAATGTAAACTAGCGTAATTTGTTACCGTGGACTTGAGATCGGGACGTGTTGATTGCGAAACACCAATTTATTTATTGTCGTTGCTTTAATCCCTGGATATATTGCCTCGGACGAATCAAGTCCTGGGACCAGATACTTGCCCTCTATTGAACACTTGGAGTTATAGGTTTCATTGGAAATTGCTCATTGAAGCCTGCTGTGGTAATCTGAGGAATAAACTAGAGGATTTATGTTCTATTTCTGTCCTGTGTTTGTACTTTAAACTTGGTTTTGCGTGGAATCAAAATAATGTCTATTTTAACTTGGACCATTTTGCTAATTGAGTAACTAAAGAATGAATTACCACTAACGCACCATTGAATTCCATAAATATGATCAATTTTATATGGTATCATCAATGTATATACTCTTCACAGCAATTGAACAGACAAATCTATTCTTTTTGTGTGTCCCTGTTATCAGTATCTAAAGAACATAGATTTTTCCAAATGAATGTCACATTTCCACGGCGACTGAAAGGCGAAGGATTATTATCAATGGACTGTGAACCTAAGCGGCTTACCTCCACATTCAACTTAAAAAGGCTTGTATTAGGTAAGTATTTTATTTGTTGTCTATACGTTGTATGCTATTTTGCCCCAGACTAATTACTCAATTCTACTTCATTAAGTTTCAAAAGCAAGTATAAGCGATTATTACTAACGCTTAGTAATGTTTGTCTTAAGAAGTCTATATTTACTTAAATAGGTTAAGTTGATTGATGGCAAATATCATTGAAGTAGTTCAAAGTAAAGACGCGTGTCTTTGCAATTGTTTTTTTGAATAGTCATCATAATATGTTGGGCTACACTTAAACGTACGAATAGAAGTGCATGACTCTCATCTATCATCTCATCTCTAGTCTAGCTAACTTAAAAGCAAAGAAGGTATACTGAATCCCAGGGCGTCAGTCTTGTTTTAGAGTGGTGATAGTAAACGCTTATGAAGCGATGCCTAAACCAGCAGACATCAGAACACCTGACAATTTGGACACGTGAATAAAACCACTTCAATTTAGTGAGATGTTCCGCTGCGATGTGCTGCAGCAATAAAATAAAAATTTCAAATGAAACGGAGTACGTTTCAGTGTTTCCAACGAAAATGTTTCAATTTGAACGCACTCCCCTATCCTGCATTTAATGCATCCAAACTCTTCGTAGTTCCAGAGTGATGAATAGCGCCAACAAATTATTAAGTTTGCAAGTTGATGCACTGCTTTTCGCTTTGTTTCCTACGCTATTGTTTTATGCTGTGGCAATGTTTTTATTTGTTTATCGTGTAATTGGATGCGGATAAAGTATTAAGTTCTGCTGACTGGTAAGAGTTTGCACTACGGAACCTTTGCTGGGTCGTGTTGATACTGCTAGGGTTCGCAGATTGTTAACTATCGTCTTAAATTAAATACTGTAAACGGAAATTCAAAGCTCCTGTTATTTCGTTGCTTAAATGAATAGGCATCCAATATCAAAGTAATGTGAAATGCAAAGCCGATTTTTATTAATGAAAATTATATTGACATAAAATTTCCAGAAATGTTGTTATGTAACGCACACAAATAAGTTCTAATCATAAACGAGAAACAGTTGAAAAGCGTCCTATTCGAAGTGCTCCTTCCGAATACAACTTTAATATCTGCTCACTTTTGAAGTATAACCCTACAGAGTTTTAATGTAACTGTTATGTTCGTACTCATTTGGTTGAGTGAGCTCTTTAATTTGGCAGTGCTGGAGGGAGAAATCTGTGCTAATGAGTTGAGGCAGTAATTAGTCATTTATTCCGAGTCAGTCAGTTACCTTCGACGGCCGAGGGTAGGGAATATTTTCCAGTGTTAAGTTATGCCTCCCTCTTTGCATACGATTTTCTCCGGCTCGAATAACAATGTGGAACATAATGGAGGACGTATGTAGATGTATCTAAATTATGTGAGTGCTGTTGTTAAATGCAGATCTAGTTTATACTAGGAATCGTTTGAATTTAATATTATTTGAATACGCATTTCGAATTTGGCGAATCTATTAATATAATTGCTTCACATTCGTGTCTATTTAGGAGCACGTGACCTAGGTACATCAGTTATTGTGAATGATAATGTGATGTGATAACATTTTCGGTCGTGATTTGAAGATTCTAAGGTTATTGTAACTAAATATACAAATTCCAATAAAAGTTCCAATCCTACGCCGTGGCCTTAATAAAATTCTTCAAGGGCTATATTTCAGACACCAATTGTTAGAAAAAGTCTGCCTGAGAGATATTTGAAATAACTTACAAGTTTACCAAAAGTTATTTTGAAATGTATTTCTTATGACTTATTATTTAACTGGAACTTATTTAAAATAGTTTTTAATACTATCGTTTTCGCGACCAACCAATTCTTTCAGGCCTTTTTCTGATAGAAATTAAATTCTTTTACTGAAGCCTTTTGTCTGACCTCTAAACTCTTGAGGCGAGTGAGCTTTGTGATTAATGCTGTAGTATATTTCTTGCGGGACAAATATCTTGAGGACTGGAATAAATCGGAGTGAGCGAGGAGTTTTCCCGGGAGAGTTCTGCTGAAGCCTCTGAAGGAGTATGACTTATACTTCGATGTACATCGGCTTCGGAAGCTTCACCTTATGACATGCTTTATTTAGTATAGTGTAGTTTTTATTTTAGTCTAATTTATTCTTATTACAATTCATAAACTTGTGAAGGTCTTATCGATGTGAAAATGTAGGCAAAAGGTTTACGTTTAGGTTTGGCATGAAGAAATCTTAAAACGTAAATACTGAAAATCATGTAAAGTTAATGTAATGTGGCATGATTGTGATTGCCAAATACAATCATGTCTCTTTTCTAATTACACGTAATTAGATATACCCTAATATTTACTGTACAAAAGAATAAATCAACTTATTTTTGTAACGAAATCTGATTAAACAATTAAGTACTTGCAATAATGTGTACGAAATAAACCAGCAGGTATATAAAAAGAGAAATGGTATATGATGTGAAAGTTAAATAGTACATTTAAAACAATGCATATTTCAGTTTCACGTGGATGTCGGCGCGGGCCTTTTAACCAAAGCCAAAAGTGCCGCAAAAACTAATCCTTAGCGAGGGCTGTGCACTGCAGTACTATCAGTTTTCAGCAGTAACAGGTAACCAAACCCACATAGTTGTTCTATAATTCTATGCAAATCTGTATTTGAATTAGACTCCACTATTGCTAGCAATTTTAACACCAAACACGTACAACCTATGTTTCGAATCTGATTTCAAAATAATCTCATTTTTCCAAAAGGGTTATGTGAGAAACTCGAGTCTACGACTTTCCCTAATTTTCTTGTAGAAAAAACAATATATTTCAAATCCTTTAAAATGCAATACATTAAGGCAACTGTCAATTTTACGAACAGATTGTAAAAGCTATCTAGACACACGGCAGTGTGTCCGCCAAGTTCGAGCAAAAAAAGCGACACACCGGCCGTGGGTTATATTACACGAACCATTTCGGGCCAAATTCGACCCCCCTGTAACTCAAAATCTATTTTATTTACGCATATCAAATTTCTAGTATCTGTTGAGACCCCCTCACTTATCTAAAATACAAAATTTCATTAAAATACCTATTGTAGGTCTTGAGATATTGACGTCAGAAAATCGCTATTTTTACTATACACTGATTCACTGATTCACTGATTCACTGATTCACTGACTCACTCATCAAAAACCTAGACCACTTCCAATGGTCGTATTGACTTGAAATTTGGCATGGAGGTAGGTCTTTATGTCAAGGTAAAGGAAAAAATCTGAAAATGGCCAAGTGTGAGTCGGTTTCAAAATAATGAAGGTGTTTTATACCAGGTGTAAATTTATACCCCTAAGGAACTAAAGCGACCTAAATTTATCTATATTTATATAATATATCCCACCCAAAACAAAAATGTGAAAGACTGCCAAGTTCGATAATATGGGAATGCTTCGCCTATAAAAGAAGTGAGATCTGAATAAGTACCAAGTTCCATACACATACCTCAGTTAAAAATAGTTACTTTTTAATGATGTCACTTGGCAAGTTTTCATACACCTTGTTATAAACCTACTAAACGCAATGAATCAAGTATTTAATTTTCTATTAAAACTTGCCAAGTAACTTCATTAAAAAGTAACTATTTTTAACTGAGGTATGTGTATGGAACTTGGTACTTATTCAGATCTCACTTCTTTTATAGGCGAAGCATTCCCATATTATCGAACTTGGCAGTCTTTCACATTTTTGTTTTGGGTGGGATTATTTTTACAAGCTTTTATTTAACTTGCAATGTATGTATGTATGTATGTAACTATGTGTGTTCGGGTGAAATTTTACAACTCAATTTTAAGGCACTTGCCCTCAACTGATTGAGCTGAAATTTTGCATACATATTTAGTTTGGATGACAATGCATGTTAAGCTATGTGACGTCATCCTAAATCCAACATGGCTAAATATACAAGATGGCGGACTAGTTATTTTTAAGGTACCTATACAATATGGGTATCAAATGAAAGGAATTGACAAGTAAAACACATTGCACTTTCCGAAATAAAAATCCAAGATGGCCGCCGCTACAAAATGGTGAATAACCTATTTTTTTCAATCCCATCCATATGGGTATCCAATGACAGCGCTTGACAAGTAGAATAAAGTGCACTTTACCAAATCAAAATCTAAGATGACCGCCGCTACAGAATTTAGACTTAGGAACTTACCAGGTGAAAACTAAAAAGTATGAAATAAATTGAGGTAAAAAAATCTTTAAAAACAAGCTTTTATTTAAATGCGCTAAAAAGAAAAAAATAAACTTTTACTGTAACTTTACTGTCAACTTATAACGACATTTCAAATTTAATATATTTCACACAATTTATATGTTTTAAAAGCTTGTCGCGATTTTACTAAGAAAGTATATACGAGTACTTAAATCTCGCGACAAGCTTTTAAAACGTTTAAATTGTGTGAAATATGTTAAATTTGAAATGTCGTTATAAGTTGACAGTAAAGTTACAGTAAAAGTTTATTTTTTTCTTTTTAGCGCATTTAAATAAAAGCTTGTTTTTAAAAGTTTTATTTACCTCAATTTTTATCGGTGATCACACACAGATAAATAATACCTATCACCCCTGATGTAGCTGCTACACATGACAATCGTAATATCTTCTCTCGAAGAATTTTCTCGAATAGATATGTCTTCCGACACTTCTTATATCGCCATAGTTACTCATTTTCATGTCGCATCTGAATATTTTATAGTAAAATTATTTAAAATAAAGGGTCCAAGTATCAAGGTATCCCTCTCAAGTTTTCTTATGCTTATCGTTTAGACTAAATGAGGGGAAAATGCCTTGTCATATAATTAGCATCCGATCGAAGTGTGACTTTATTGGCAAGTTTAACTCTTGTAATTAATCCTGTTAAAAAATCTTCTGAAAACAGGAACTTGTTTTATTAAAAAGTTTAGATATTTGACTACCATAGTTTTCTATGTTACTGGTAGGGCTCTCTTTTCAGTGAATAATAGCCTACACCTGTGACTGCTTAAATAAACGACACAAACTGTAAAATCCCATCCACACGTGCCGACAGCGATCGTCCGACCGGCCGTCCAACCGTCCAGCTGTCCAGCAGACACATCGCCGAAGAACCTTTAATAATAATGAATTACCCTCAACCGAAAGGACCGTACTCGACCTACTTTCCTTTTACAACACAACCGAATTCCAACCTTATTCTGGAACTAATAAAGGTGAATTTTCACCGTGTAATGTTTATTTTTAACCAATTGTCTTGGCTTGGAAGTTTTACTTGTTCTAGTTGTGCGTGAGCCTGACAGCAATGTCACGATCTATGAAAGATGACTTGTAGCTACGGGCAGTCGGTGGTCTGGTCTGAGAGCTCTCTTTAAAATGGACTGATAGCACAATGTATATGTAACCAGTATTACATGGGCTGTTTTCCTTTAGCAATTTCAGAATTAGGTATGTACGAAAATATCTTGGGAATTGTAGAAATATCGTTTTGGTTGTATTGTCGCGTTGCTGGGTGCGATAAGTGGGGAATTGAGAATATATAAATATCTACTCAGGTATTGTTTTGTAAGAGACTGTACACTATTCTACAAGTACTACTAAATAAATTATATAACATTGTTTAATGTTTTATATATACATTTTATTTTAAGCACAATCCTGCTTCTAGCTTGAACCTATTTCTTCGAATTGACTAGAGCTGCTTAACTTAGCAAATTAATTTCTGTGAATATCTTTAAAAAGAGGCATATAAGTGGTTCTCAAAGCGATAGATAAGTAAGGCATAATGAGAAAATCGGAATCGTTTAACTTGCCTAAGTACATTAAGTAAGATTAGATTAACTTACCTTTACTTAGATTAGTTTGTTTAAGGTTTCCGTCCACTGACTACATAATTTTTTTGCTTCTTTCTTATTTATTTATTTCATGTTAGGTATAGTCATATGTAAAGTCTATGTAAAGTCATATTTTTTTTCTACACTACATGTAGAAAACACCAAGGTACGACTTTTCACTCAAGAACTATTTACATAAGTGCTTAGTTATCCTAAGATTACCATTCACAAACAAACTTACTCTCCTTATAACATTAGAGAGCATTACTTGTTGGTAATATTTTTCGATATTGATACAATAATATAAATACATCCTTCGTTGGCTGGTGTAGCTCACTGAGCTCGGTGAGTTCGCGTTACACGTGTCTCGTACGGAGCGAAGTAATGAGTTTAATGTCACTCTTTGAAGTATTTTATGGGAAATTACAAATGGCCTTCCTACAGGAAAAATCGAAGTACTCTCCAAATGTTTGTGTTCTTCTCGTAAGTATTTTTCCATTGTATATGTTGCCAGCTACTTGGAAATAGACTCTTCTAGTGCTGTTAAATTAGACTGAGAGTAAAACCGTTTGCAAATCTCAAGTTCATTAATTTTAATCTTATTTTTCGTAGGTAGACCACAAAAAGCTTAAATGAGTTAAGCACAATCTAACAGAATTAAATTTCCTTTAAATTGTTGCACATATTTCTTAAAACCCTCACATACCAATTAGGGCAAACACCACACGTCGAAAAGATTGTGTTAAAAATTATCATATTTTCAGCCGGCGAATGAATTTTAAAAGGGGAATTCAGCCAAGACAATTTTAATTAAGTCCCAGAGAGCTCATTATCCTACCGTCACCGTGCGGATGGAAGGACCAACTTATTTTTTTTTTTCAACAAAAATCTTTTATGTTAAGATAGCGTTATCTGGCGCAAATGTACCAACTTATACCTAGTCGCGTTAAGTTTCTTGAATTCAATTTGACTTTTGTAACAAGTTTTTCAATCGTGTGCTGTTCATATTACATATTTACTGTGAGGATTCTTTGTCGATGTATTTAGGTTTTGATGGCTTTGGTTTGCTGTTTGTTCAATATCTGTTTCTTCTACGAGGTCTACCCTCTTTTTGATTGAGATCGATTAAAACACGTATATAGCCTTGAGACAATTTTTGCTCAAGTATTACATTAGTTCTATTCTTAAAGTTTACTTTATTTCTAGAAACTTTGACCAATCGGCAAACCTGCAATAGTTAAAATGATTTATTTCTATACCTAACTAGCTTTCGCCCGCGGTTTCACCCACGTCCCGTAGCCGGATGGTGACAAAACTCCTAAAACCTTCTCCCGGGTCTAAGTTACCTCCCCTCTAATTTTCAGCCAAATCGGTCAAGCCGTTTTCATGTTATCGTGTCGTGACAACGGAAAGCGGGTTTCATTTTTATTTATATAATATAGATTACAACATTACTATTATTTTAAATTAAGAAGTCCATGATTAACTCTAGATAAAAAAATCTTATTGAAAAATAATAAAATAACTCAAAACCCCCGACTTAACCCAATTATATAGGAATATCCGTCGGGAGCTGCCATTAAACCAGCTAAAGGATTCTAGTGTCGTGAATACAATTATTGAAGAATTGTAGATGTTTAACGATGACATAAAATACACTCAATTAATTGTTAAAATTTCATATAGAAAAGGCAGCCCCCGACGGTTATTCCTATATAATTGGGTTAAGTCGGGGGTTTTGAGTTATTTTATTATTTTTCAATAAGATTTTTACCGTCGGGGGTTTTTTCAAAATTTTTAATTTTGCTTAATTTTATTTCAGACTTTTTAGAGAACATATACGAATTATAGTCTATATAATATGTTATTGCAATATTATTTTGCACCGATATTGTAGCGCCCTCTAGTGAGTTACAGGCGTAATTTTTATTATTTGGGAACATGCATTAAGCACGTACACATTGCTGATGAAAACAGAATTGTAATCGGACGTTTTGATTATATTGTAACATTGTTTGGCACTAATATTGTGGCGCCCCCTAGTGATTAATAGCCATGACACCTATCTAAGAACATGAACTCATCGAACACAAAACCGTTATTAAAAACCGCATCAAAATCGGATCATTAGTTTAGAAGGTAGGTGGGAACATTACTTTGCTCTTTTGCACTAATATTGTGGCGCCCCCTAGTGAGTTACAGCCATGACACCTATCTAAGAACATGAACTCATTGAACACAAAAACGTTATTGAAAACCGCATCAAAATCGGATCATTAGCTTAGAAGGTAGGTGGGAACATTCCTTTGCTGTTTGGACTAATATTGTGGCGCCCCCTAGTGAGTTACAGCCATGACACCTGTCTAAGAACATGAACTCATCAAACACAAACCCTTTATTGAAAACCGCATCAAAATCAGATCATTAGTTTAGAAGATATGTGGGAACATTACTTTGCACAAACGCACACACAAACACACAAACACACAAACGCACATCTCTCACCCTAAACGCATATAACTGCTCCGTTCCGTCGTGGGTAAAAATAGGATTCAGATAAGAGAGTCATTTTTATGTTCTAATTACACACATAATTAATTCTTATTAAAAAGGAATTCTTATTGCTGCAATTTAATCCGACCCTCCAATAATTTAGGTACTATTTAGAAGAAATTATAGAATAAATAACAGATGATTATCTAAATAATGCAGTATTCTTTGATAAACTTCAAATTGTGATACAAAACCTTTATTTTACAATTAAAATTAGTAGTGATAGAGTACAATCTCTATTATTATTTGAATTTGAATGTAAATTTAAAACCGTCGTATAATTGGGGGTGGCTAACTCTATCTAGTCGCAAACGCCAGACATGGTTAACCACTACTATTGGTTCTCACTAACTTACAATGCAAGTGTAAATATGAATAATTATGAGTTTTGAACTGAATAGGTTAAACATATATTTTTGTTATAAACTAATCTAAAGTTGCCCATGTTATATTTATTATAGAACTTCAATGTAGGTCAGTACGTGAATGGCCGATGTATCTTTACGTAACCAAACGCGTCTGATATGATAAACATATACTTATAAGTATGTAGTTTCAGTAGCTTGACGTGAAACGAAAATTCTCATTTATGACAACCAGTGTAACTAAAGAATCTTACAAATAGCATGCATTAACACTTTTCAAACTAATACTCTCAACTAAATACTATACTCATCATTATCACTTTTTTACATTTAAAAACTCACTTTCTGACTTACAATCTCCTAGTAGTTCCCCTAGGGCTCAGTAACTAAGTGGTCCTTTACGCACGAAGTGACACAATTAGGGTCAGTGTTCGTAACCCGGGTCGCGTAATGAGCCCCGTCCCTGATACACGGGGATCACTTGAATTTCTAACTGACCGCGGACGGAACGACTAGAAATAAAGTTTCGTAAAGTGACATCTGTTGATTAAAGATTTAGTTAATTAAATAGGTAGACATTTTAAAAAGCTACATATATTTTGAATCCTAACAAAACAAAACAACAAAATCCTAAGATACCGTAGTTCAATTATCTCATTTTACTAACCACAATATGAGTCCTGATTGCTCCAATGCCCTTTTCAATGTCTGGCCATTACATCCCATTAAAACCACTAGAATGTTAAACTTTTAAGTAAAGAACGTAAAAGCTGCAACCTCGAACTCTTTTGTCCATTGCTCTTATAAAGCTGATGACCTAATAGCTATCTCAATGCATCTAAAAGGAGCAGTCTTTACAGCCGCGCAGTGTGCACTCGCCTTTATGTCGTCCGGTCTAGATAAATATTCATGTCGCACTTTATAGCCAGCTTTATTAGGTTTCCATGTTGTTTGGTTTAACACATTATTTGAATATTGGTGAGATTTTATAGTCGTTGTTAAATTTTAAAATGTACTATATTTTAAAATAGCATTAAATCTTTCTCTAATCACTGACTGTGGACAGAAAAAAAAATTACCTAAAGAGATGCAAACATAAATTGAGAACCACCCTCTTCCTCAGAATGCTTAACAATATCCACAAGAAGATATAACATTTGATACAATACACCAACCGCCTCAAAACTCCAAAATTTTCCATTTGAAAATTAGCAGCAAATCCTTTCGCTCCCAATAATGGCGCAGTTACAACTAAACCCGTCTGTCAATTAGTCCGACTGAACTCAAAGACTATCACAAAAGGTTTGTTGGAAACTTTTTAAAAAAGAAATGGAAAAAGTTCCCTCATTATAACAGATTTAAGGGCGGCTATAGAGGGGGAACTTGTAGTCCGAGCCACTTCTGATTTACGAACGCTCAAGACAGATGTTTGTGCACCCTGTAAATATTCCACTCTTTTTTTTTAATTTTATTTGGAGGATTTTTCTTGTTCTTCTTGTAACGGGTTAATTTATTTTATTAGCTGTCTTCGTACAAGAACAAGCTGGTTTACCAAGTACTATTCTAAGTCTAGCCTTTTAAGAATGATACAAATAGAATTACTACGAATCGAATTTTAGAAGTAAGATTTATGTGATCTTACAAGACCATAATTTATTTGCAATCTGCAAGAGACTGATCATAAAGTGCTTTCACACAAGTTTGCAATAGCTGATACAAACATGACATACTTGAGCAGTAACAATACTTTGTAAACTTAGTTCTGCCGAACTAAGTCTTACACAAGTATGTTTTTCAAAAATAAAACTCAGTAAAGTCCAGACTAAGTACTGAGCAAACATTCTAACCTATTTATTCCATAAAGCTAAACTTAAAAACAGTCTGAGAATGACAAATGTATTACTAAAGATTAAAGACATTTTTCTTCAAGCTACTACTTCAAATTTCTTTATTTGCTCAAACAATCAAAGCATTATTACTTTAAGACGAAAGAATGTATCTTAAAAATATCTCGGTGCCATGCATCAAGCTTGCTTTGTAAATGTAAACACTTAGCCGGGAAGCCTGCGACTATCCGCCAGCCGTCACAGACACGCTCCCTAATCCTCGCTACCCGACTGCAGAAAAATAAGTTTAATTCCTTGATTAAGGCGGCACATTCGTCTACTGATGCACTTGCAGAAGCTACTGTGTTTGTCTTGAATTAGTTGCTTTGGAAATCTTGTTTTAATACACGAAACTATCAATAATTTGCAGCTAAGCAAAGTAGATTGCTGTCAATTTATCATACTTTAACTTGAGAGACAAAAGTTGCGATTTGGCTTTATTTATACCTTTTTGCTTTACTAGATCTTATTAAGTTTAAACATATTTTAGAATAAGAATTTTCTTTTAAGTTTTCTTGTTGAACTAACATTGTGTTACACTTGAACATGGATTACGACGTATGCCACATCCAGTCCTTACATAGCATGTGGTGTTTCGGTCCGAGTCAACAGTTAAACGCCTGGAGATTCGCATGAAGTTAATATAGTTGCTGCTCTACAGCCCGGACCGGCTAATAGATTAGTTTGGACTACGAGATCAAACTAGCTAAATTATTGGGAGTTCCTCGAGAAAATGCGGAGCTAAGCAATGTTCTGTTTCAGCTAGTTAAGTGGGGGTTTTGCACGAAGTTTACTTGATACAATTTGAGAATTACATATATCAATTAAAATGGTGATAGACCAAGCTTATCATCACGTGGGACTCCTAATTTCTGAATTAGTAATGTTGGTTATGTGGATGATAAGTCTATGTATGTTTGAACCATGAATCTATTGTATTTTCTAGAAATGTAATTTTCTAAAAAATAATGTAAATAATGTCGGAAAATTGGAAGACGGTAAAAATATGTTTAAACAAAAAAAACATTCTCCAAAGAATAGTACTACCTTATTCAATGAAGAAGTAATAAAACTGACCACAACTCAAACCCAAAATCCAGTCAATCACCTTCAATGTTAACAGCGAGAGGCGTGTCCGCGTGACGTATGCTAGTGATTAGCGCGCGACAGCACCCGTCACTGACATATCGTGCTGTTCAGCGTTTTTTGCCAGCGCTCCAGCGGGTGGAAGGTCATGTCGACAGCCAATGCAAGTGGTCATATGAATAAATCTGGAGGAGCCTTGGATTTGCCTTGCATCTTTTACAAGTAATTTAGTGGATATGGTAGAGGTGGGTCTTATCGCTATCTAGAAAGCTCAGTAGTTTTATATAAAAGATTTAAGCCCAAAAATATTGGAAATATCATCGTCTGGGTAACTATTAAAAAGTTTTAGTTCAATAATCTTACACTAGACTTACTGCAGACATTTCTTTGCTAAATAATACTACATATACACTTCACACAACACTATATTATAACACCATATACAAGCAAAAAAACAAAGGGACAATATCAACCACCAATTTCTACATTTTCTCTAAATTGCATAAAAAAAAATAACTTTATTAAAAAAGTTCCAGCACATTTTTTCGAGAAATAATAGCAGTAGTGTTGCATGCAACCTACATACCCAGTACCGTAGAGTAGGAGCTAAACAATTTGGCGGGAACACCTGGTAAAATCAATTTTCTGGTGCGCGCACAACCGACTCCGCCATGTTGGCGACGAAAATATAAAATCTATTTGTTCGCACACTTTAATTATTACTAGTTGATTGAAAATCAAATGGCGGGAAACGATTTGGTTTCCAAAATAGTTTGCTGTAACTCTGATGATGTCGATTTCCGAGTTTTGATTTAATTATGTTACTATAAATTACGTTGGGAGAATGTCAAAAATTGTCTCAAGTATTATTTTCAACTGAAATGCTTAAACATTATTGTTCAAGCAGTGTTAATTCACGATTAAACTGTTATAAGGCTTTTTTACTGTCATTTGATATCGAGAAATCAAAACTTAAATAACATTTTTAGTTATCTTTAGTTATGATAAGTAATCTATACTCTCAGACATTCTTATTGTCAGTCATTACAATTAATACTAGAAAATCTCTATAAGTAGTTCAGCCTTGTAAGCCAAGTATTGACCTGTCTTCCACTAAACATGAACTTCCACAAATAAATAGGAATAGAACTAGATAGAACACGAGTATAATTTCTTGGGCCATTCCTTATTGACACCCTTTTAGTCCTTTGCCGGTCGAGCGAGCACTCGGACGCTCAAGGGCGGCCATTGTTATCATAAGTGTATGGAAATACTCTGAATACTGTATTAGTATGTATATTGTTTCTGCCCTTGGAGCCTCACTGAAGAATGACCAACATATAAATAAACACGATACATAAGATACATTTCGCAACTTCAGAACAACAAATAGTGCACGCGTGGTAAAATCTTCTTGGACTATGTCGATAGCAAAATTCTAAATGCATGTACTACAATGATTGTCATCGCAATGTGTGCGTAGTATGTGCTAACTAATTGGGCGTGACTAAATGACGTCAGTATCGTTACTTATTACGTACAAGTAGAAGAAATAAGGTAGGTACCTACGCCCACATTTCAGGAGTATTATTAAACTTCTTTATCGTAGCGGTGTCATCAACCTCACCTCCCTATGAGGTCTCCCTGGTTTTTTCTTCATATTCAATAACTCAGTGTAGTGTCAATAACTAGGACCTAACAGTATGTATACCTAAACGATAGCTCTTTTCATACATATTCAAACAAAATCCGTAAGACATTTTTACGAGCTAGGTATCAATTCTCGCATAAAATGGTCCTATTACTACGCTAGATATTTTTTTAGGTGTAAATCATATTCATCGTATTAAAAGTCCATATTTTCGCACAGTGGTTAACGACGCAGAATAAATTTTATCTGTTGTGCATTAATAACAGTAGCTCACTGTGCGCACAGTGGGACGATCGTGGAGCAAAGATCAAAAGGTTAGACAAAATTGAGCGTAAGTAAGTAATTTCTACTGTGTAGACACACTGGGCATTGTATGCTCGTAAATTATAGTGACCTGAGCATAAATTGAATAGTAAATGCTTCTAAAAAGTTAGTTAATCTACCGAGGCTGAAAGGCAGAAAGAAGATATAAGAATAATTTAATATTCTTTACATGATTTCTGGATTAGTCATTCTAGGATCTTTGTGATCTCTTTCATTACTGTTTAAACCTACTTGCAAAAGAAATAGACCTAAGTTTCAAACCTGTATTGTATTTATCAAGAAAATCGAATAAATCCATGTTAGTATCTTGTTACCAGATAGTAACATTTTCCAGTGAATACGTTCTGAAATCCGTTGAAATACAGTTAAACGGCCCTGTCTGTGCCTGTATGCTCGTCTCACGAACATAAGGCTGGGGATACAACTGACGCTGTCTTTTACAAAGTTTTGTTTGTGATAACCTATTGGATACAACTAAAGCAGTATTATGACACTGATTAGTTGGTTTATTTGCTTGATTGCACCAATCTAAGGAACAGTTACTGGACCAATTCGGAAAATTCTGTCAGTGTTACAATGCCAATTTCTTGAGGAAGGGTTTTTCACTGGATGCGCGGAGTAGTCTCTACTGGGTATTAGTGAAACCGCAGGCTGTAACTTTTATAATCACATTGCATTAGACTTCGGCTATTTGCTCCATTCTCTCTTTTTTCCGTTTCCTTCTAAAAATCATTATACATCACTGAAATGTAAGATTTCTTAACGATACTCAAGCGCACCAAAACATCCAAATATTCCAGACCATCTTAACCGCATGTGCACACCGCCTTAACCCCGGTTCGCATGCTTTTAACTGATTGCCGTCGTTTCGACCAGTTCGGCCCGATAGCCGGCGCACGTACTTAGCTGTCCATGTAACTTTTCAATTTAGATCGGTTAAGTAGCATCTTTGACTAGCTTTGGTTACTTCAAATGTTTGGTTTCGGATTGCATAGAGTGCTGCTTTATGCCTTGTGTTTACCTTTGTAGGTGGACTAGAGACTTGTAGTAAAGTCTATAGGTAAGATTGTATACCTACTGTTTGCTTTTTTCCAGATAACTTTAAGTATAACCTATTCGTGTTCTTCTTTGGTATTTGAGGATGTAATGTGAAACCCTATCGCTCTATTACAGGCCACAACGTTCGAAACCGCTGTCAAACCCGAACCCTTTTAAGAAAAAGGTGTGATGCTAATTTCGTATGTAAGCTGGCCTATTATTTGTAACATCTTTCTTTTGTTTAGAATGCCTGAAAGATACTTGTGAATAATCCCAGAACTTTTCTAACATTGGAATGTATGGAAAGCTATTCATTTAGGCATCCTCTGTGAGCCTCTTCTAAGTAATAATAACTTTTTCATGCGGGTACTGTCAAGGAAAAAACTTATTCATCAGACAAATGACAAGTACCAACAAAATCTATGAGTTTCTGTGACAAACATCAATAATTCCGCGTGATCCAGATACGTCTGTGTCGTGGAGCAGTATCTTAATATCACGTCAAATAATACAATAGTGTCACTCCTTCCACTTGCCTCCCTTTTGACGTCCGTTCGACCGAGCAATTCGTTCATTGTTTCTTTTCATTCACTCACTCCCGGCCGTTGAATGAACGAGTCTGTTGAACGGGTCGGCTCAAAGACAACTCTTTTGTCGTTCGAGATGAAAAAGCTACGATTGGAAATGTCATTTTATGTTCTGTCCGTGTTAAAATGGAGTTTCTGCACTTTTTGTGAGTAAAAGAAAGAATGCAATTGGCGTAAGAATGGGGACGTTTAAGAAAGTCTTTAAATGCCTGCAAGTTTGTTACAGGAATTCATTTTAATTATGCTAGAAACTCGTTGTTGAAAATGCGTTCTACTAGAAATTGTGAGATTTTCATTCGAGATTATTGCTACTACTCAGTTTAAGGACTTCTGCTATGACAATTTTATGTTCAGCTAGCTGTTTCCCGCGGTTCCCAATGAACTTTCTTGCCGCACGCGGGTAAAACATATAAAATGTCCCTTTTCAGGTTTTAGACTTTCTGTTTCAGACATTGAAATATATTTTTGACATCAAATTATGGGTCTTATCAAATATTGCGTCTAGCCGACAGATTCCGAAGATTACCTAATAACACCAACTAAAAATAAAATTCCTTATAATTTAGCACATCACAGAAATATTCCCGGAGCAAATCGCACGCTATAAAGTATAAATTGGCTACAAAATTGTAGTGAAGCTCCTGGCTTTTGATTCTCGCCGTTTTGGGGGATTAGCTGTCCGCGCAGGGTAAGCGATAGAACGGTTCAGTCGAAACGTGCCGGAGCCCCTATCCCTCGGCTGCCGGTATTTTTAAATCTTTTATACTTATCTACAGTCGATGGAATATGTATGTACGTGTATACTTAGTTCATAGACGTGTTGCCTTAGGTTTTAGTCGGGGCAGTGTTGGCTGTGTGAAGAGGAAAGCTACCAGAAATGTAAAGCAAGATGTGAGTATTTTATAAATACAAAAGTCATTCTGTCTATCTGTCGCAGTTTTAGGCAAAAACTACTGAACCGATGTTAAATGAAATGGGTACGCGCACCGGCAGTCTAAAGCCTGAGGAAGAACATAGGATACCTACTTTTTATCCACGTGGTTGCTTTCCTCGGGAACCAGCACGCGGGTAAGTATAACCTCAAAAACAATTGGTAGTACCTAATAAATGAGTTCAGAATACCATGTATTTATTATACACACTGAAATTCATTAAGTATTTATAAGAATGTATAATTTCTATCAAACAGTACAGCTCCTTTAACCTAACCACTCATAATTTATAACCAATTAATTGAAACCCCGGGCTAAAGTATGAAATAAAATTTATTTCCGTCTCTTCCAGCGGCTACAAAAACCTCGAAAATATATTTATACGTACGCGTATTCCTACATTATCAAAAATTTACGAGCATAAGTCAATTTCAATTTGTGAGTACCATAACCAAAATGGCGAGTGCAACTCTTTGGCAAAAGTGCAGTTAAACTGCAAATGAATGGGCCCGTTAATTTAATTTAATCGCTTTATTCAATTAATTGCTCACGGCAGCGCAAAAATACAATTTTGCCTTTATTTTTACAGCAATGGAGGTCCATGATGAGTCATTTGTTGGTAATGAGTGTCCTAGTGACGGACAATCCGGCGTGCCTATTAGTTTCAATATAATGTCAAAGGATCCAACTTAAATGGATAGTTGCAGGTTAATTGAACGGGAATTGTGTGATCCTGATGCAGCTTGTGTGTTTTAATGTCGATACTGAATATTGAGGGTGGTTATATGATGTACTGCCACATTTTGTAAAAGCCACTTATGTAAAGCATGAAATGGTTTATCCCATCTAAAGCAGATACTAGGCTCCTTATTAATCTATACTATCTATACTAATATTATAAAGCTGAAGAGTTTGTTTGTTTGTTTGTTTGAACGCGCTAATCTCAGGAACTACTGGTCCGATTTGAAAATTTCTTTCAGTGTTAGATAGCCCATTTATCGAGGAAGGCTATAGGCTACTTTTTATCCCGGTACGGGAAGTAGTTCCCACAGGATGCGGGTGAAACCGCTGGCAGGAGCTAGTATCCTATAAATTCGGAAGACTTTGAGAAGACCATGGTCTATGGATAAAAAAATATTACATATTCATAAAAATGTCGTTCACTCCGGGATGACCCAGCGGCAACATCATGCACTCATACATACCTTAAGCATAAATTACCTTTATCTATACTAATATTATAAAGCTGAAGAGTTTGTTTGTTTGTTTGTTTGTTTGATCGCGCTAATCTCAGGAACTACTGGTCCGATTTGAAAATTTCTTTCAGTGTTAGATAGCCCATTTATCGAGGAAGGCTATAGGCTACTTTTTATCCCGGTACGGGAAGTAGTTCCCACGGGATGCGGGTGAAACCGCTGGCAGAAGCTAGTACGGGATAAATTGAAAATGTTTACTCAGGAAGCTACATTTAATAAGAGAAAAAGTTCAAATAGACTCGCTGCCTAAGTCGGAAGCCATACGCCATGACCGCAACATCATTATAATATTTCCTGCTTTGTAATAAAAAAGCAAATAATTCAATAACCTTCATCTCTTCCTTCGAATGCCAATACAAACTCATTGGAAATTCCCACAAAATTCTGTATTTCTTAATTATTTCCGCATAGACGACAAAAATGTTGGCGCTGTGAGGGCTCACCGTCAGCCGGGTGGGGCCATAAAACGCGCTGTTGACTGATCGTAGCTGCGAAGCTTTACGAGTGCACGAACTAGGCCGAATACCTATTTGCCTCTTGATTTTGCTGTTTGGCCACAAATCAAGCGGCAACTGACGAAGGGTTCACAAAGGGCTCCAGATAGGACATAGTGTTTTTTGTTAATCAAAGTCTATCACTCCCCCCTCACGCTGCACCCACAGCGGTCATTTGGTGATCTTCCTCCGAGCCTTTTTCCCAAACTATGTTGGGGTCGGCTTCCAGTCTAACCAGATGTAGCTGAGTACCAGTGCTTTACCCAACCCAATACCCCTTGGTTAGACAGACTGGTGTCAGACTTATTAGCTTCTGACTACCCGTAACGACTGCCAAGGATGTTCAATGACAGCCGGGACCTACAGCTTAACGTGCCATCCGTAACACAGTCATTGGTGTCTAAGCTATACTTAGAAAGTACATACAAACTTAGAAAAGTTGCATTGGTAATGGCCTGACCTGGAATCGAACCCGCGCCCTCATACTCGAGAGGTTGGTTCTTTGCCCACTAGGCCACCACGACTTTTATGATATCCAGCAAAAAAAAAATTAAATGAACAATATTTTATCAAAATATGAAAGAATTTATATTCGAGCTGAAATTAAAACACTTCGTATCATGCATAAAGGAAAATTAAAATGCCCAATTTCTCGCCATGTTGCGTTCGTAAAAGCTCTTTTGTCTGGATGCGCTTTTATTGAAACCGCTTGTTTTATGGCCCGCCACTGTAACTCACTTACAAAGCTTATGCCAAGTATTTGATTGACGTAAAAACTCTTTGGCCACGTGCATCGCCTGACTAACGAGTCCACGATATAAACAGACCAGCTAGGTAGAGTCAAACCCATTTTGTTAAGTAATATTTGAATAACGGTTCACATTCATTGCTTGACGAATGTTCAAGAAGCAAGGTAAAGCGGAACTGGTCAGACACTTTTGATACCTATCACTTAAAGCACTAGTGGCCTAGTGGGTAAAGAACCAACCTCTCGAGTATGAGGGCGCGGGTTCGATTCCAGGTCAGGCAAGTACCAATGCAACTTTTCTAAGTTTGTATGTACTTTCTAAGTATATCTTAGACACCAATGGCTGATAAAAAGGTGAAGGAAAACATCTTGTGGAAACCTGGACTATAAAGTCTGAAATCACCAACCCGCATTGAGCAAGCGTGGTGATTAACGCTTAATCCTTCTCCGTGTGAGAGGAGGCCTGTGCCCAGCAGTGGGACGATAAAAAGGCTGTAACAGTAACAGTAACTTAAAGCACCTGATACAATAGTTATTTGTTATACAAGAGTGCAAAGTTGCTTTTTAACCGCGGGCTCAATTTTGATGACCGAGCAAGCGAAGGGTTCTAAAATTGAAACACGAGCGTAGCGAGTGTTTCAGTAATTAGAATCCTGAGCGATAGCGAGGGAATCAAAAGAGCACAAGGTGAAAAATCTTTGCACTCGAGTGCAACACGTAACTTTTCATCCCACCTCATCGAGGAAATTTCTAAACTCAAAAAAGAAAATTACACGCACATCACACATGGCAAATTAAAAAGATATACCTATTAAAATGTATTTATGCAAAAACTCAGTTTAAAAATGTTATGAGGTTTAAAATCGACCTCAAAACAATAAAAAATAATAATTTCATCCCACTTCATCGAGGAAATTCCTAAATGCAAAAAAAAACAAAATGGCGCGCACATATGAGTATCAAGTTAAAAAGAAGTACCTATTAAAGTTCATTTATTTGAAAACTCAGTTTAAAAATGAAACGAGGTTAAAAATCTATGTAAAAATAATAATAAAAATTACTTAATTAATTGAATAATTATTTTAAGCAGTCTTTTATTTGTTTGAAAAGTCTTATCAAGATTGTCACAAATCGAGTATTGCACACGATGTTCTAAATTCAAATCACTTTGCCGCTCTAGAGGATAAAAACGGTTTTTGCGATCAGATATCAAAGAGTAAAACTACTCTTTCCGAGATGGTGGGATGAAAAAATTATTTCCAATCTCATCAATATTCACAATAACAATGCAGCTTCAGAATCAATAAACAACGTGCATTAAGCACGATCCACCTCGCCTAATTCAATGAGCAGAGCGCTGAGAGCGGCCGCGCAGCCTGTCTTACAAAATTCCATTTCAAATAAAGTCATTACGCACGCCCGAAATCCCTTGGAAAACTGTGAATAATGACTGGGAATTATACTGTGTTTTATGCCTCCGCACCACCGGGCCACGGCGGGGGAGCGGCCGTAGCGCGGGGCGCGGGGGACACGCAAATTTTAACGAATTACTGGAAAGATTGGAGCTTTTGCCTGAAAGAATTGGTGTGTGAAATTAGATTGTTGGTTTGGGAAGCTTCACATCAGTTTATTATAACAAAGAAATTGTGAGGGACGGCCGTGTCTTTGTAGAACATTCAAGCATACCCAAGTAGTAGGTTACAAACAAATAGACGCCCCGGCGTGTTCCCCTCACAGCAAAGTTACAAAGGTCCATGTAATTAATATTACAACAAGTGCGACAAAAATGATAAAGCTGTATCTCTGACGTTCAACGTGCAATTCAAAAAGTCGCATTCACCAGCAAACACAATTTTCTTAATTAACAGTCTGCCCTGAGTGTACCCAAACAAAACACTCAAAAATCATAATCAACAAAATGCTCGACTCACAAACGAAACAGCATCAAAAAATATATCCTTAATTACTTAATTTTTGTAAGGCGGGTACATTTCGGGTGAAAGTTATCAAGGAGGGCCGTTGTGCTAACATCGGGTGAAGCCTCCTAATTATCAAATGAGATTTTAATCTGCCGCTTAATATCTTTAATTTAATCACTTTGATATTACCCCAGGAAGGCGTATCGGATGCGTTGTGTGATATAGTACGTCAATAATAATCAGTGGAAATTAATTAATTACTTCGTCCATATTATAGAATCGTAGGTACCTCGAATATAGCAATGTAACTCACCATCGCATACATTAAAGGTTTACGATAACTGTCTACCATTTTCTATTTCTTGGATATCGGACAGTACCAGAAAGTTATAGAGACATATAAAAAGGTGAACTTATTAGAAACAAAGAGTCACACACCGAAGTCTACACGCAAAAATAACACTATGATCACGAGCCGGTTTTCTACTCCGACTAAGATGATTCTTTCTCCAGCAAAAGCTCATCTATTTGATAAGATAACTCAATCCCCAAGCGATGTCGGGAATGCATCTTTCAAAACAGCAGAATCAGTAGGTAGTTTGGAGGGAATACAACCCACCCCACAACACTCACATAAAAACACGCAAAATGTTGCATCAATACGTTTGACTGAGGAACATCCACCAAACCAGAACAAGGAGGATGACACCGGAACCAATGACGCTGATCAGCAAAAAATCGTTCAAGAAAATTTTAACCATGAGGACATGAAAGAATATACTATGAACAGGAAGACAAATAAACATAAAAGAATAATAATTTTCGGAGACCAACAGGCCCGCGGTCTCAATAAAACTTTAACAAAGACCAGGGCAGACAAGTGGAATGATGACTACAACATTATGTCTTTCATCAAACCCAATGCAACAAGTGCTCAAATTCTCAACAGCTGCAATGACGAGTTCGTAAAGACATTAAGCAGTGATGACATTATAGTCTTAGTGATAGGTTCAAATGACAAGAACCCCTACTCTTTTATAACTGAGTTGTGTAACGTCCTTTATAAGCTCCGGAATAATATTGTATTTATTACTAACGTGCAAAATAACCCTTTTTTAAACGAAAATACCACTAACTACAACTTAGAACTAATAATACAAAACTATAGAAATTGTAAATACGTAAAAATACACAATTCTGATTACATAAATAACATCAACGACAGATCTATGACAAGTAACCACCAGTACTATCTATCAAATTTATGTCTGAAGTTGAACACAAGAATCGATTATAAAAAATATCAGACCGACTTTCTCAATAGATTTAAAAATAAACCTTCTATCCAAAACACACATACGACACCGCAAAGAGCCACGCAAACAAAAATTACTGCCTTCTTTAGAAAAATTAAACAAACCGGTAATAATGCAGAGACTGGGTTTTTTCGCAACAAACAAAACTAAACATACTTCCATCACGCTAATCCACCAAAATATTGCAGGGGTATTGAACAAACAGGATTTAATAGAAGTAGCATTAGCAGACTTAAAACTGGAACTGGGTTCCGTTGATATAATTTGTCTTACGGAAACCTTTCTCAAAAGTGGTTCTGAACCAAATCTTAGAATTGAAAACTACAAAATAGCATCATTTTTCTCCCGACCAAACCAACGCCGAGGTGGTTCATGTATCCTAATCAGAAATAACATACAATACAAGGAAATCAACCCTATACCCCCTAGCCCCCTTCAATTTGAATACTGTGCTATTGAAATTTTTAAGTATAATCTAATAGTAGTATGCATCTACAGAACACCTACACATGATGCTGCAACATTTCTGAATAGTCTGGAATCTCTTACAAATAAACTGTCTAAAAAGGTTAAGAAAAATATCATAATATGCGGTGACTGGAATATAGACATCCTAAAAAGAAATAAAATATCCAACGATCTAAACGCCATACTTAATAATAACAACCTGAAAAATTATATTGAATTACCAACGAGGAAAACATCGTGCATAGACTTAATTGTAAGTAACATTCATGACGCCAAGTCCGCACTGCATTACTTAGCACTCTCAGATCACGAAACAGCTCAATCGCTGACAGCTAACTTAGAAACGGACAATAAAATTAAGGACATTCACCGTTTTTCGTTTAAAACTATAAGGGACCTTAGTGACGAAAACATAAAAAAATTTAAAGACTGCTTGTCAAACTTATCATTCTCTGAGGTATACGAATACGTCTCGACAAACGAAGCCTTCAATTGCCTACACGATACAATTATTCTTTTTTACAATTTATGCTTTCCCATTATTAAAGTTAAAGTTAGAAACAAACAAGTAAAAAATCGTCGATTAACAAAAAATATTAAGCGATGTTGTATAAAAAAACGAACGCTATACCTAAAATACAGCCTTTGCAAAGATAACAAAAAACACAACAAAAAAAAATATGACGACTACACTCGAATATTAAAAAGATGTATACAAAATTTACAACAAATAAATAGTCAACAGTATATCAGCAAAGCAAAAAATACAAGTAAAGCAGCATGGAATTTAATTAAAGCAGACGTTAATAATAATATAAGCTACTCCGACATTGACACAATAAAAATTAATAATGAAAGTTATGACAACCCTAAACAAATTTGTGACCTATTTAATGACTACTACATTTCCCTGACTAATGCGACTGAAATATTACAAAAAAATAATCACACTACAAACTTTACAATTCCTCAAAATCCCAAAAGCATTTTCTTAACACCAGTAGATGAAGCAGATGTGTATAAAATAATTCAAGGTCTAAAAAATACGAACGCTACTGGTTATGACGAAATAAACACCAAAGTGTTAAAAATATGTGCAGCGAGTCTAGTACCGACCTTATGCTACATAATAAATCTATCACTAAGTGAGGGAGTTTTCCCAAAACGTATGAAAAAGTCTATTGTTAAACCTTTATACAAGAAAGGTTTAAAGTCGGACATGAATAATTATCGGCCAATTACTTTGATACCCATATTATCAAAAATATTCGAAAAAGTCATGTGTAATAAATTAGAAAACTTTTTGACATCATGTGACATCTTCAAAAAAGAGCAATTTGGATTTAGAAAAGGAAGATCGACTGCTTCAGCATGTTTCTCTTTAATTAAACAAATAACCGAAAATCTAAACAAAAAATCTAAGACAGCCGGTGTCTTTCTAGACATGACAAAAGCATTTGATTTCGTCTGTCATGAAACATTACTCGCTAAACTTTCTCACTACGGAGTTCGCGGAAAAGCTAACGATTGGATCAAAAGCTTTCTTACCGAGCGACAGCAATGCGTAGAAATAACGAGAATGTGTAAAAATGAACAAAAACAATTCAGATCTAAATACAAGCAAAACAACTTCGGGACACCTCAAGGAGGAATTTTATCCCCTCTCCTCTTTCTGGTATATATTAACGACTTACCAGAGGCTATTAATGAAGAGAGCATATTATTTGCTGATGACACAACCTTGATTATTACAGGTAATGATACGAAGGACTTGGAAAAACGAACTGTTAAAGCATTAGACAAGGCAATCAAATGGCTAGAAATAAATAACTTAAAAATAAACATGACAAAAACAAATATAATACAATTTAGAGCAAATTACAGAAATACAGATAGTCTAAATATACAATATAACAATATTCTATTAAACACGGTTAATGATTGTGTATTTTTAGGTATAACCGTAGATAAAAACTGCAGCTGGAAACCACACATCGATAAACTACTCAAAAAAATTGACCGCTTTGTATATGTCCTGAAAAGATTAAGACAAACTGTTAACTTAAATACCGCATTGATTGCTTATCATGCTTATGTAGCATCTTTACTGAGATACGGTCTCATAATTTGGGGTAACTCAGTAGACGTGGAAAGAGCTTTCAAAGGACAAAAAAAATGTATTCGGGCATTGTGTGGAGCTCACTTCTTGGATAGCTGTAAACCTCTATTCCAAAAACTTAAAATTCTGTCTTTACCATGTCTTTATATATTTGAAACATGTATGTTTGTTAAAAACAATTATGATCTATTTGAAAAAAAGCACTATAAAACAAATAGTAGAGTGCGACACAAAGACAAATTGAAATTACCCCAAATAAAATTAATATTATATAAAAGAAATATTTACTGCATGGCAATAACTATATATAACCACTTGCCAAATAATATCCAAGATTTACCATCGTTATTATTTAAAAGAGTGCTATTTAGACTGTTATTAGAAAAAAATTACTACAGTATCAAAGAATACTTGGAGGATGAATCACTAGTGACATAATAAATAAATATATTTGACTGCACATACTATATAATATTCAAAAATGACATATAAATAAATATATTTGACTGTACATACTATATAATATTCAAAAATGACATAATTACAATAATAACATAATGTAATTTCAATTTCATTATAAATATTTTGTACGCCATAGTATGGCAGGATATGTTGGAACCAGAAATTTGTACCATCTATTGTACCATATTCTGACAAATAAATATATTTGATTTGATTTGATTTGATTTTTTTTTTCTTAGCCCTGACTGTCCCACTGCTGGGCAAAAGCAGTGGGACAGTCCCCAATTTGTCTCCACACCTCTCGATCCTTCGATTGTTCCCACCAATCAGGGTTGTAGGCATCCAGGTCGTCCCGCCATCTTTTCCGGGGCCTTCCTCGTCTGCGGTGGCCGTCTTGTGGTATCCACTGAGTGACAACGTTGGCCCACCTGTCTGTATGCATACGGCTGACGTGTCAGGCCCAGTCACATTTTAATTTTACTTTCTACCATGCTATCGGGAAATTATTATCATGTTATTTTACAAATATGTTCTCAACGTTTATTTTTTATTATTTTTGCCAATATCATTACATGAACCTCCATATTACATTTTCTTGTTGTTTGCGATAAAACCGTTCTATTGTAATAAAGCACTATGTATAATGTTATAACTACCACTATTGTCCTTTCCATGCACGATAAATAATATTTTATCTAGACAATTTATTCTAAAATTCTATGAAAGAAGGCGAACGATATTTCTTTTTTATGATCACGTCTAAAACTGGACCTACAAGTTTTTATGATTTACCGTTTGGATAAACAAAACTTGCAAAAGTTTTGAATAAAGATAGAAGTTAATTAAGCAAAAAAGGGTGCAGATAAGGTTACAAAAATAGATGACTCGAATTAATCACCTATATAAATAAAAGCAATATCTTTGAGCGTACCCCATGTTACATAAATAGTTGAGTCGTGTAGCAACAAATTCTTAGCGGAGTGCAATATATCAGGCGCCAATATATCATGTGAAACATTATACATCACTTCGACTATTTTATCCGTTCGTATTCCAGACATCGTATGCAGAATACTATTCGAAAAACTTTACAGTGAAAACATACGAAGCGGCAGGTGATTTTGGAAGCAACACAAGGATTTCTAGAATATTTCTAAATTCAGTTTTCTAAGGAATATTAGCGTACAGTACGATTAGAAAAGTAATAGAAGATCGACAGTGGTTAGAAAATACCTTCGTTCAACACTTTAATTTGTTTCGACTTAGCCGATGAAGACACCAAAGTAATAACATATAAATCCGATATCTAAATATATGTCCCTAATATTATAATTCAGATACCTATCTCAGCACCATAATCCTGTGCAAAAAAATCAATCGTCCCAAAAACCTCAAGAGCAAGCAGTCCCGTATATTACCTTACAGCGTACCCTTCTCAACTGGCTGTTATCAGTATATTTTCACCCAGGCTGCCGTACAAGTCGCCGCCACTGCCTACCACACATACCTCACCCTCGCCAAGCAAAAACAAGCCATCTCACAAAGACAAAAGGTCCACTGCAACTGCAGAGCTATGTTGGCAGCTCCATAACAAGTTGGACCGAGGTTGCCAACAATTTACAGAGTCCATTCGTGGCGATCGCTGGAATTATGTTTCTGTTGATATTTGGATTTTTTGCTGTTGTTTTATAACATGAAGTATGGATGGGATGCTTCCGTTTGCCTCTAACTTTGGTTATGAATAATACCGAGTTCTGTTAAGTTTATACTCCGGTTACTGCCCTGAGTTTCGTTTTTGTTTGTAACAACTTATCAAATACGTACGTCACAATTTTATGTATATTATTTATCATTTTCATTTTCTTGCCGAGTTTCCGTAGTTTATGCCGATACTACATTAAAGGTTTATAAAAGCTAGCGAGGATTGGAAGCTGAGCCAAAGTAACGTAGACACTAGAATTAAAATAGCAGCCTAAAGTACTCTAAACTAAGGATCAATTAGACGTAAATAAAGTTAACAATTCGTAACACAATTGGCTCAGTTAAAGCTACTAAGTTAATCTCCGGTTAAAGTCGTTATGTAGCTGGCAGCGAGCCAGGTGTGCCGCGGTAATCATTACACTTTGTATTGTTACTCGAACAATTAAATAATTAAAAGAATTTCCTAGCATTACGCCCAGAATTAAAGCAGCCATTTCCAGTATTCGAGAGAAATAAAGCTGTGGTACTTTATGTCATGTAGTGGTCATCCACTATCCACAAGGAAAAGATACTTCACGGTAGGCAAACACAGAACCCGGTGGATTTAAAGGTGACTGCCGATGCCAAATAGTTTAAAAGGAATAACCTGAGCAGGCATCGTAATTACGACTCGTTAAATCCTAAATAAGAATACCTACATATTTAACTAACTTACGATAGCCATTCAACGGCTCTATGTAGTTTTAGCTCTCCTAATCGGCGCAAAAGTTTATGTTGAGCAGGTACACATATTTCCTCACCTTCATAATACCTTAATCCCGGCAACGACATCTATCGGAGCCGCCGCAACCCGGCTCAAGTCCGCACCCACAAACCTTATAATTATCTTGAATGACACCAACCCCTTCAAGAGTTCACCCTTAAGGTGCACACTAATTACTCCATCAGGGCAGAGTAAAACATCTTCTAAATAAAACCTATTAAAATTAGCATATGCCGCGTCTTCACCAGTAATTACATCATAGCGTTTAATTACTTCCCAGCCGTTTACCGGCTTAGTAATTAAATACAGACAATTTTACGAGAAAATTGTGAGGAATACGGGAACCTGTCGGAATTGTCACATTAATGTAGATTCTAGAAAATTGTGTACTCCCCGCTAAAGACTACGACGATTTTGTTGAAATATTATGATTTGATTTTAAAAGCGATTTGCCACGACTTCGTTACTTGGGATATTCTGCTGCGTAGGATTTTTGGAACTAGATTTGTTAATGATTTTAAAGCGAAATAAATATGTACTTCAGACCTTCCTCTAATTGCTTTATCAAATCTGCCAACGTCAGTCACCTCATTTTAAAGATTGGGTTTTATAGGTATCAACCTATAATAAAGACAAAGCTATGTGAATAGACGAATTTAAGTTCGAAGAAAGCCAAAAGCGCCACACTCCTTAACAAAATGACTTCTCTTCAGTTGAAATCTAATCGACTTAAAACGATTACCTTCCTCCTAATATATCAGTTGGAACCGTTGGAACAGTGATTTTAGTTCGTCGGATCACAAATACGCGGTGAAACGCCAACCTGGAGCGGCGTGTATTGTGCCGGGATGAAAGCGACTCACAATGGAACTTGCCCCGAGCGACCGGCCAACTTGGACGCGACGCCGATATACTCACACTAGATATACTTACGACTTATATACTTGTTTTATATTTTAGTACTCTTCTAGGTGTATTTTTTGATATTCCTGTTTAGATGTTTGGCATAATATTGGTCAAAAGTTCCTAAGGCCATAAAAGGATTTGCAAGTATGTATGCATCAATTTCTGAAGCATAATGAATAAGCGTTACTCATTTACTTTGACGCCGCGGATACCTTGGATAGATTCATCTTGCACGATTACTCTTATATATTGACTCCGCTCTACTTGGCTGTATCATGTAACATAAAGTATGTGCTATCTAGTCGAGCTATTCAGGCTACAATTTCCTTCAACAAAATAAGATTTTCTATGCTGAAACTCATTACGCGCGATAATGACTTATTACATTAGTGGTGTCGCTGAACGCAGCTCTAGATCGGGGTCAACTAGTTTACAAACTCGCTACTGTCTAGCTGTCTTAATTCAGTTCTGCTGTCGCAGCCGACCGCTGCGGCACCGCTGCGATTTGCCGACGATAAACTTGCGTTAAACTGTTGTTCACTAGAGTGGGACCGTTTAAAACGGAACTTTTTCAATTATTCCTCTTGTAGTTTATTGGATTCGATTCCAAGCTAGCAAGTTATTTGATTTGCAAGTTCCTGCAATGCCGTTGAAAACTTGCACAACTAGTTATGAACAGAGATTGAGGAAAATTTCTAGAGATGTTGAGATTGTCCGCTAACAAAGAGCTCATAACAAAAGTCAGTCCGTGGCGTGCTGCGCCCCAAGGAAAAAACTGTTTTGTAGTGGAGCGGCGAGGACGAGCAGCGCTCCAGCGATGTCGGGGATTGATGGCCTGCGATAACATGGAAACATTTACCACTCACATTTAAATATCTGCTGATTAAAGCAAGCTTCGTATTTGTCTTATTTCTGCATTAATTCAGAGGATTCTTCTTTTTCCCTTTCTAGAGGATTATATTGAAAACATGAAAGTCGACCTCTTTGCGCATATTTTCAACACATGACCCAAATAAAATGTCCGATAATCCTTAAACGAAACTCGAACGAGACAGTCCAGTTTTTTCAACTTTACCGCAGAACGTCTCACTGCTTCTAAAAGTGTATGAAACAATATTTTCCGATATTAAAACTGTATTTCGAATCGAGTCTCAACAAAAATTCGATTTAGTAACTTTTGTAAAACGTGCCAAAGTTTAGCAAAGTTTCCAACTTGTCGTCATATCGTGGGTAGAATATATGCTTTACGCGTTTGCAGCTTATTAAAGCCTTACAGCGTACGGATTAAAGGCTAAACTGGCTTGGCACGTATGCATTGACCTATTATTATCAAAAAAGATGTGATGAACATCAATGTAAATATTTAGCCAGTCGCTTTTGATGTTCATATTTTATTTTATTGCTTTCAAATTAGGTATGTAAATATTATAAGAGTTGCTTTATCCGTGTACTTTATATGCCGTAGGTACAGACATACATAGTTTAAGATAAAACATCAAGGTTGTAGTCAACCCGAAAATCAGTACTATTGCCCGAGCTTAGCTACTAGAACAGAAATATGGATTTTTTACCAGGAACTTTAATAACGACAATTATTCAAAGTGCAATTTAATCCAACTATTTCACACATTCGATGTTCTTGAATGGTGCTTTACGGTGGCAATTAGATGAGTTAGTTAATAATTCAGAAATAAAAACACTACTATAAAACCGCCGCAAAATATCTTTAAAAGAAATTACGATAAAAGGAACACCCCACATACCTTTTTTCCTTATCCAAATCCCGAGAGATTTGTGTGGAATGCTCTCACATAGTCAACTGATAACTCCAAATAAAAACAAAACAGGCTATCTCCTGTACCCGTATCAAGTAAATCATAAAACAAATAGTAATATTGAGCGGACAGGGCCTGTATCCGCTAGATTATGTTAAATGGGTCGCCCAGTGTTTGAGATCATGATCCAACCACTTATAAAACATAGTTCGGCTGCGAGCTCCATTTACCGCTGGTCACTCTAACCGGATCGGGCCGGTTAAATCCGGTAAGTGGGCCTCGGTGCTCGAATAAATCCCCATATTATTGTTATTGCCGGAGAGGTTGCAGCCTCCTTTGTATACGGACGTGTAGTGCCCGGATCAACTGCTCTCTAATACTACTTGTAGTTTTCAATATCGTTTCGGAGGCATGCCTCTATTTTAGTTAGTTATCTATGAAATTAATTACATGAGTTATTTAAAGCCATCCCGAACTCTCCAGAGTTCGGGATGGCTTTAGAGCTCGCTCCAGAGTTCGCGCTTTCGTAGTAAAACGCGTTTCATCCAACTGCATACGTTACTTTTATTCATATTTACACACACGTAGCATAATTGTTTAAAATTAATAATTGGCGTTGAAATAAATTAAATAATATTGCAAGTACGTGACGTACCTACTTTACCATTTCGTTACAAAGGAAACTTTCAAAAATTTACAGTCTCATGCCACTGGCTTAAAACGTTTATTGGACGCATTGTGCCTTAGAACATTTTTAAGAATTATATAAGTATATATTTGAATTACAACTGCAGTTTTACAGTATCACATAAAACAGTTTTTTGATCTTAGTGTAATGCTACGAGTACACTGTAGTGTTGGTATTAGGTAGGAAGCTATTTGTTTGCCTATTTCTGCGCTGGAAGGCTATACGGCGCGTTTTTATTCTCTTACTTCTCGGTGAACCTGCACGAACATTGCAACCTCCTAATACGTTAGTTATTTACTGCATACTCCTAATTATAAAATATGTAGAAACAATTATGTAAAAGGAAAAAAATATTTTTAGAAAAGTCATGAACAGAAACATTTGAAAATGTATGTGTCCTACAACTCGTGCCAGTGTGAACTGTTAGTCGAGTCTCAGTTACATGATGCAACACTAACAATTGCTAATAAAATGATCAGAATAGCTTAATTATGTACAACCTCGTATCAAAAGTCATTAGGTTCCATGTAGCAACAGCGGGCTCTAAAATTGAGTAGTTCGTGTAAATTGTATCATGTAAATTGACCTCAACAGACACCACAGAAACTCGATTACCAAAATGTGACATCGGACAAATCCCTTGTTTCTATTACATTGCTATTTTTTCGCTGCTTTCAATTTCTCCTCCTCTTCTAATTTCTTCTTGAGTGACTCGGGCATCTCTGCAGGCGGCGGGCGAGGCATTTTCGTGTACACCTTGAAGGCGTCGTACACGAACCACTGCAGGCCCGTCAGTGTGCCGATCATGATGATACGAGCTACCAAGCCACGCCAGATGCCTGCGAACCCTACGTCTTTGATGATCCCGCCGATGCTAGAACCCGGCTCCTTGTTCAGTTTAGACACAATCGTGTCAGCGGGGTGCGACACTATCGCACACAGTACGCCAGCGATGTACCCCGCAGTGAACGTCACTATCAACTGTTCTACTTTCGTGCATTGGGCCCTCGGCTTCGGAACCACTGAATCGTACAAAAACTCCAAAGTCTTCTCGAATGAAGCGAACTTCATCATGGTGTAGGGCACCTGTCTGCCCCACAGCGGTACCAGGCCCTTGTAGAACGTCCCCATCCCTTCCGTGCTGAGCATGTGTGGCATGGCCCTTCTCATCTGTGAAGTGTACCCCGGCGTCGTCTGCATCCGAACTTTCGTAGCCTCGAGTGGGGCGAGGAAGAAATCGGCAATGAACTCTGCCGACGCCGCCGCAGCCAAGTAAAGGTATGTTCTGTAAATGTATCCCGTTTCCTCGTCGACCATATTGGCATATCTATATTTAAAGTACTCGTAGCCAGAAAACTTGGCTGCACCCTGCATGGAATATCCAAAGAAGGTGGGTGCCCAGCCCTTGACGAGGTTCTTAGCGCCTCCCTCCTTGAAAGAGACGAGGAAGCCTCGCGCGATGGACTTGTAGCGATGCGGGTCGACCTGCAGACGGCACTTGACGAGGTCGAGCGGCGTCACGAAGGTGTGCGTGGTGCCGCACGCCAGTGCGCCGCCCGCCGCGCACAGGATGAAGAACTTGTTGCTGTGCATCTTACAGTAGTACTCCTCTTTCTCTTCCCCGTCCTTCTTCGCCATGCTTACGAGTTCTTTGTTTACTTTATTTTTTATTTATTACGTTTCGGTTAATTCAGGAACAAATTCGACACAGATTTCTTTTCACTCCACCAGGAAGGATTTGATGCTAGTTATATACAATGTGAAATAAATTTACTTACAGGACGATTTCATTCTTACAATGTCATATTTTTTGTTTGGAGTTATTTGTTTGGAATGTAGGCAGTTTTATATTATTGTGTTTCTGTTCAAAACAGTTCAAAGACTTTTTTATATGACTGCCATAAAGATGTGCCAAAAACAATGAAGTATTCCGAGTCTGAATTTTGTGCAGTTGACAGCGGCTGTCGGTCATTATTACCAGACGTGGAAATTTAATCACTCGCAATTAAAAAAGAGGTTTTATTCGTAATCAAAAAATATAAAAAGTCTACCAAAGTTTGGAATCTCATAATATGGCTTGAATCCATCTAGGTATCTATTTTATTCCTTGATTTATTCTAAAAGCAACTTTCGTAGGAATATAGAAAATATTTTTTATTACTCAGATTTCATTGAGAGTCTTATAAGTTTTTACGATAAAAGAGACTGACTGATGTGGGACATGACGGCGGATAACATAAATAGTGTAACTGTATTGTTATAAATTGTGTATTTTAAAGACCCTAAAATTGTAACTACCAAATTTCTTGGTAAATTTCATAACATCGCCACATCGAATAAAAACTGACAGCTGTCAACTGCACAGACAGTGGCACTTCAGGTGATATGATTTTTTCATAATATTCTTACAGTTATGCCTCCCTTGGAAATAGGTGGTATACTGGTTTTATTTTACCTACTCTTTTGTTACATTAATAATTTGTGGTTGTTGCGATTTCGTAGAGGTCACGTAGCATACTTATTTTGAAAGATTTTTTTAAACCAGTCCTGTAGTTTTTGCAAAGTTGTAGAAGAAAATTCTTCAAAAAACCGTTTAAAAAATGTCTTTATTATCGTAACAATGAATTCATTTCATCCTAAAGACCTCCACTGCTGGGCAAAGACCTCAGCCAAAGGTCTTCAGCAACCTGCATCCATCGCCGGGCAGTACGGCGACCTTGGCTAGATCGTCCGTCTAGTGGGGAGGGGAGCCAGTCCACGCTGCGTCTTCCGGGTCGTGGTCACCACTCGAGAACATTTCTACCCCATCGGCCATCTGTTCCGCTTTCATCTCCACTCATCCCTAGTATCCGATACGTAGGATGATGGGTTATGATTGAGTTTAGCGTCCAGTCGGGGACGCGTTGATATCTTGCTAGCTTTGGATGTAAAGGATTAATGTCTATGTACTTACCGGATGCCGGAAACAAAGGGATCACCACACCATATCACTGTTCGTCGTATTCACAGATTTAATTAGGTTTTTCCACCGCGCGCGCAGTTATTGATGCCGGCCGGCCATTGCTGAGATTAGAACTAAACTCTTGTGCTTGAGGTCGATAGGTGGCGCTAGAGATGCACGGTTTTGGTGACGTATAAAAGGGAGGAAAAGGATGGGAAAAGTATCTCAAAGCCTGTTCAGGCTATATACTGGAATATTTATTATCAAGTGCGCAAACTTTGACAATTTATAGTTAAACAAGTTTTAAAGATACTTTTACTTTGATGTTTTAGTACATAGAAAAAGTAATTGATAAAGAAAGATGTTTATTTTGAATCGATTTTATGGTCATAACGGAAAAGTGACCAGTCACCTCGATTACGTCACACTACGTAATTTTTTAAGGTACCTTTCGGAAGCGAGCTGGCGACTACCAGCTGCCGCATTGCTTAAAATTTGTTTCTGTATAATAAAAACGGGCCAGCTGGAAGAGATTTCTAATGAAATAAGCTGTGCCTTTGTACTATCTGTTCTATTTTTCTTCTTCTCTGTATTCTGTGTGTGTACATAAATTGTTAAATAAATAAATAAATAAATAAATAAAAAAATAGAAAACCAATATACGTGCGATTATATACGTATGTACGACTCGACTAGTTAAGAGAGATCTTTTGAGTTCATGTTTGGAAAACGAGTACAAATCGTGAAAGTGCTTTGCACTTTGGTGCTTCGTAAAACAACAGTGACGGGAGTCGGAAAGAAAACTAGAAGTCGAATTAAAAATTTATTAATTTGATTTTGATCCACTTCGTCTTACAACTACGTTAAAATAATTCTTAAAATATTTCTTACTAAAATAACTAAATATTTTATATTAATTTTAATATTTGTATACACATATTTACAAACAAGACTATTGCATTGGTTTTTGTACTTTTTAGAGAACGACTAATAAGTGGCAAACGATGATAAAAATGTATAAAAATATCTCACATAAAATGTATCAAATATCCATTGTGTGAACCTACATAGAGAAATAACTGCAATAAAAAAATAAATAATTCAATATTTAAAGTCCTTTTCCTTTCAACAACGATGAGGCATTTTAATTAATCTTAACTGATACAGCAATAAATTTGAATAAATTAATAAATTTCAAAAGCGTGTGGGTTTTGTGTTTGTGCCCTTTAAAAATACAAAAAGAAAAAGACTTTAAAGTAAAACATTAGTTCGCTTATCATAATGAGAATAAACTTATTCACTGGCTTTTCATATCAATGGCAAATTAACTAGTGTTGTATCGTTAATATTATAAAATAATTGTATTTTATATGAAACATCGATACGTCCCAGACTTCGGTATGAGAGTCAACTAACTACGTATTATGCATTCAATCTCACACAAATTATTTAATACTGCCGACGAGGCCTGTTGGCCCGATGGGAACGTGCGGCAAATATTTTGTGGGGACGGCCATTTTCCTAATATTAAAAATAAAGACCTGATCAATAAACAATCGCAATCACTGAATCGATCGTCACGCAAACATTAAAACAATTCCGTCGACACATAATATTTAGTCACACATTAAACAGAACCAGTCTATCATTTCAATGACACATCAATTTCAATCGGTAGTGAGACTTAATCGATACATTCCAATCGGTGAACTTAGCGTTAATGGATTTAGAAATTTCTACTTTTATAATTTACACAGGGATTGGCAGTCGTTGAACGTTGGCAGTGTTATAAATAAGGAGTATATTTACAAGTCTCACTACTGGACACTAGAGAAGTTGTAGGGAACATCTCTCGAGTAACTTGCCTAGAATTGGATAGATGACACCGCTATGCACATAAGTTATAGAAGTATTTTCGTGAACTGATCAAAAAGCAGGGGCTCGATTCTGCCAATTGCAATTTTTACTCAAGCGATATACGATTGATATTCAATTACGATTCAATTACGAGTGAAGCGTATGTGGCATTCCGCTATTTTTTCTTTTAAATAAATATTTTTATCTTTTTCTGTGATTCAATAGTGAATCATATTGATTACATTTTGACATACGTGGCACGCGAGTCAGGTATCCTCAGTGAGGCAGCAGCTGTGGAGGTCGTCGCTCAGCGCGTGATGGGCGCGACGCGTACAGACACGTAGAGGCGCAGCGGCGCGGGCACGGCGACGTGGCGCCGCGAGCGTCCGCGCCGAGCGTCGGGCGGCGCCACGAACCGCGCCTCCAGCTCCAACTGACGCTCTAGTACCACCTGTGAGGACAACAGTTTTTATTTTCATCATCATATTCTATACGTCTACGCAACCCCAACAACGTTGGCATGTATTTACGTCCGCTGAACGCTCGTAAAACGCCAGTGGGATAGCGGCCTTACTGTGGATTGATCCATGTAACTATAAAAATTATATAATTAGCGATAATTTGACAGTTTTCAAATAACTTTGAAACTTAGCCATTTGATGCCTCGCAAAATATGCAAAATATGTACGTGCATTATACACCGTGACTTTTTAGTCGTCTTACAACGGCAGCCCACTTCATGTATCTAATGACTAGTAAACGTTCATAAAAAAGAAATTGTTATTTATGAGATTTTAATAATCTCATTGGATGACAGTCCACGTGGACTATGCTAGATTGGCTTACGATATTTTGTCTTGTAAAAAATGGAGATAGAACGATCTCTCGACTCGAGCGCTTTAAAGATACCTACTTTCTACCGTTTGATACGTAAACATTATTAACAGGATGTTTCTTATTTCTATGTATTAATTATTTTTCTTTGCACCTATTATCTTAATTAATGCTATAAAATTAATAATCATGCCTAGTGGTATTTTATGTCGGATACATTGAGTAGACCACCTTTGTAAGACGACTAAAAAGTCACGGTGTATGTTTTTCACACTTTGTAATTTTTCCATAACTAGTAGTAAAACACAAAGCAGCAAAGATATTTATTTATACGGATCTTTTTTATTCAGAAAAAAACTCTCTAAAAGAAATATCAAGTTATCTATCTATTTAGAAATTCAGCATAAAAGACATACCTCTTTCTTGAGATGCCTCCTAAGCCTGAGTGCCCAGGCACCGTCTCTCTTGGACAGCAAGAAGTCCTTGTCCTGGTCTCCATAAGCGATCCTGTAGTGTGGCCGGGCTCCGCCCTCGGCTGGTACCAGCCGCAACAAGGGAGCTCGGCCCCAAGTCTGCTGAGGAGTCGCTGATACCACGATCAGCTCTGCTTCCGGCTCCAGGATGGAACGACGACCTGCAGAAATAAGTATATGTGTGAAAGGACTAAATAAAAGAAAAATCGTGTTAGTTATAACAAAAAAAAATAGAGGGAACGATTTGGTTGAAAATTGGAGAGAAGGTAGTTAGACAAGGGGGGAAAATATACATACAGACATAAATAGACATAGGACACATTTTTATCCCTATCCGTATACGGGAAGTAGTTGCCTCGGGACACGGCAACTGCTTACGTAACTAAACTTAAATTTATTGTCAGATCTGTAAATGATGATGAAGTTAGCAAGAACTCGAACGAAAGGGTCGTAAGCATCCCTGCTTAAATTTAACAGCAGCATAATGTAATATGTATATAAAAATGTACTTACGGCGACTACGCCTCTTGCGTTTCCTGACGATCATCGTGCCGTTCGCGTACACTATCGCCTCGTCCGGAGCCCTTCGTCTTCTGCCGTTCACCTGTACAAATCACATAATATTACATAACATGGAAAGTTAAGTCAACACTAGAAACAGCCCTTTTTAAGTATTCTTATGGAACGAAAAAGCTTTGAAGGAATATCTTTATAAACTAAGAAATCTCTAAACAACATTATATGCTACTTCTGTGGTACTGTCTGTACCTACTCATAGTTTTCTTAATTTCGGGATTGACTGGCATGCATTAACTGTGTCATGATTAGCAAGGGTCTCAAAGAGTATCAATACTGTCAGTCACTCACCTTGCAACTGAAGCATCCTTCAGTAGATATCAAGTCCTTATCCCCTCCGATCTTGTACTGGTCCCTGACGGGGAAGACTGGTGCGTCGCCGATGTCTCCGGGGGGCAGTGCACCGTCCAGCGCCGTCAGGCAGTGTCCGGCACCCACTAGCTGGTAGCCCGCTGGACAGCCGCACTGGTACGAGTCGCCGAACGAGTTGCACCCGTATAGACAGCTTGCGGTCGCGCAACCGCCTGCCAGCTAGACGGGAATATCTCGTGTTAATTTTTAAAAATCCAGTCGTAATAAAATACAAATATTCTTTATAGTGGTACGCAGGTAAATAATAAGTTGTTATATGCATACGAAGAGAACAATATAAAATAGACTATAATTATAACAAACAATATACATAACTTTAAGATTGATGATTAATTTTACATGTCAAGGCTGTAATTAAAGTAACAATAACTAAATACCTAATATAATAATTAAAAATAACTTAAAAATATTGGGGATAAATTATAAGGAATTAGAAAAAGTTAAAATTATAAACACAACAAGGATTAAAAGTGAATTTAACATAATGACGTGTCAGACATGATATAATTTATTACGAGCAATGTCATCAACTTTAGGTATAATATACCTTTCCCCAAAAAGTAACACTGAAGGTATTTTCGTGAATAATTTATCCGTCCAACCCTTAATAGTATGCCTTTACCCATTGCTGGCATCTTTAAAGTCATCTAATTAAGAGGTGCAAGACACCGACTACGGTGGTTAGTGTTACCTGCAGACACACGGCGTGTCCGGCGTCCCAGCCGTATCCGGCGGGACAGCCGCAGCGGTAGGCGCCGGCCACGGCGAAGCACGGCGCCGCGCCGCACGGGCTCGCCGCGCACGCGTCCTGCGCCACGCACACGCCGCTTGATGAACGCGTTGTACCTGCCAGAACAAATAACGTTAGTATGGTGTAACGGTCAAGTGATGCTTATGGCGAAGCCCCAATATTTCGACGATAACTTAGTAACTCCTACACCATTCGGGCGGTATGATTTGGTAGAATGTAAGATGACGGAACGACGTGCCACCCCGTCAACGCACTGTATGTACCTATGGCTTCGCTGCTGGACCGTTCTAAAAAAATCTCAAGTAATTTAAAAAATATCCAGGTATTACATAAGTATCAAAAGGAACACACAATAAATAATGTGATTTTGATGTAACAGGACCCTATTTCTCAATAAAGAATAATTTTAAGTGTCTGCACAAAATTGTTCTCCACGCCATCTATGGAATCACTTCTGAACTAGATTTGTTACTACAACACGACGTTCACAGCGATTTGCTCCAATAAGATACACCCAGTAAAGAGGGCACTACAAATAGAGGGCTTTTGTTCACACACATTTTAATGTAAAATTTACGGTAAATTCACTTTATGTAGGCACGGCGATCAGCACTATAAAAAACGTGCCATATTGTACACGGGCGATAGTCTTCGACTCACCAGCAGGACAGTCGCAGCGGTACCCTCCGGCGTAGTTCCTGCAGGGCGCCTGGCAGCGGCCGTCGTCGCACTCGTCGCGGTCCAGGCAGCGAGTACCCTCCAGGTCTAGTCTGAACCCGCGCGGGCACACGCAGCGGTACGAGCCCAGCAGGTTCACGCACTTGCCAGGGGGTGGGCACAGACCTTCTTCGTGGCATTCGTTCACATCTGAGGGGAGGAAAAACAGATTAAAAATTAAGTAATTTTTATGTAAAGCTTATTAAGATAATGTAAAATCATATTATTTGTTCGCTTTGCGCAAAATTAGCTGAATTGACTTGGATGAAATTTGACGTTTAGATAATTGGTCCAGTATTTTCTTTGGGACGCAGAACATGGCTATCATATACATTTATCTAAACATATATAGAAATGTATACACCGTTATGCTGCCGAAAAAATATATACTGTCCCAAATATATCAAATTAGCTGATCCTGCTGGATCTTTACGAACATTTTAAAACCAAAATAAGCTAAGTCGGTCCAGTCACTCTCGAGTTTTTGTGAGACTAACGAGCAGCAATTCATTTTTATATATAAGAAAAAGATAAAATAAATGTGTTATCCAAATATATGAAACAAATATTTGATAGAAGAACAAAACTCACCAACACAAGCATCACCCCTCTTCTCATAGCCATCTTGACACGAGCATTCATACGAGCCATCCGTATTACTGCAGATCTGCTGACACGTATGAGTCCCCCTGGCGCACTCGTCCACGTCCCTGCAGGCGGCGCCGTCCTCGTCCAGCTCGTAGCCGGCGCGGCACAGACAGGCGTAGGAGCCGTCGCTGTTGCGGCACAGCTGCTCGCACGGCGCCGGCCGCGCCGCGCACTCGTCCACGTCCGCGCACACCTCGCCCAAAGCCTTGTAGCCGCGACCGCACACGCAACGGAAACTGGACATGTGCGTGAGTCTATTATTCTTCTGTTTATATAAACATTTTTTTTGCGAATTTGACAAGTACGATATTTTTAATAGGATAAATTATTTAATTTCTTTTCAATTTTTTACAATAATCTTTGAACCCTGGAAAACTGTCTGTCAATTTTTTGGACATAATTTCATTAACAGTGGGGTTGTTTTATCAGGTGGTCATTAATGATAAAGATCTGCAGCACAGTATCATTTAGCAAAATACTATGTTATGTTATATTATAATTAATTATTTTAGCAAAATAGTATGTCTATATTAATAATTTCTTCAAGAATAATTTCGTCGTTATTTTTTAACAAACCATAAAAAAAAAATTTTGAGTCGAGAACGTATACCCGCAAAATTCAGAATATGGAGAATTTCGTTAAATTCCAATGGAACTGGTACACTAATCGCCGTATGATAGCCATATTTGTCTCTATGATTCAGTCATAAAGGCACTAACCTTCCAATAGTATTGATACATCTGCCAGGTGCACAGAGGCCAGGCATAGCAGCGCATTCGTCTACGTCGTACATGTCGGTGCCCATGCCGTGGTTCTCGCCGACTAGGCCCGGCACCCCGGGCACCAGGCCGGGCCGGCCGGGCTGCAGGTTCTCCGGAGTACATAGCGTGCGACGCTCCGGGCTACCGGGCGCCGGGCACAGCTCACACTCAGGGCCCCAGGCGACACCGAGCGTGCAGCAGCACTGTGCTCTGTCGAACAAACGCCACTCTCAATGTCAAAGTCAAATAAGGTTAGGCCTTTGCAGGCTCCTATGCCTGCTATGCTCCTATGCCAAAAAAATACTTTTAACACTACGTGAGTACCAACTAAAGCATGTCAGACTAAACTTAATTTTGTCGTGTCGAGGGACCGCTCTAATTTATTAGCCTAACGTTAGAAGTAATTATATACTACTACATTATATAGGGAAATAATAAGTGTAGCCACAAAATTATTTATTGGACACATGATTAAACTTCTAATTTTATAACTAAGCAACGGGGAAATTACATAGCCTCTAATAAACGAATTCGTCTTTTTTACAACGCCATCTACTAGACAGCTTCAATAAAAGATCATCAATTATTGTAACTTGTCCTTCTTATTTATACATTGTCATCTAATTTACTAACTCGGCCTCATTTTTCCAAAAACGAGCCAAGAAAAACGAGATCAACGTTTTTCGTGGCTCGTTTTTTTTTATGGTAGAATTTAATTTGGATTCATTTCATTTAGCATATTGCCATTTATAACCTTCAATTAAAAAACATTGTACTAAAAATTCAAGTTAGTGACGAAAACGAATCGGTGCAAAACCGACTCCACGTAGTCTTGTCTGCCCTACCCCTAGAGTGCAATTCAAAACCGCGTAGGCGCGGAGGGGCGAGGCGGCCTGCGAGCTGAGGCGCAGGTAGTTTCAGCGCTCGCCGCCGTGACGTTGACAAGACCTTTGCAACAGTGAAGGTTTGGAGCTGACCTGATGATGGAAACCAGAGAAGGTCGAGGGAGCTCGACAACTGAAAATGAAAACTACCTCGTGTTTGGGCTTATATTATTTGTATTGACGATACCTTTGCAACAGTGAAGGTTTGGAGATGACCTGATGATGGAGACCAGAGAGGGTCAAGGGAACTCGACAACTGCATATGTAAACTACCTCGTGTTTGGGCTTATATTATTTTTACTGACGAGACCTTTGCAACAGTGAAGGTTTGGACCTGACCTGATGATGGTGACCAGAGAGGGTCGAGGGAACTCGACAACTGAATATGTAAACTACCTCGTGTTTGGGCTTATATTATTTGTATTGACAAGACCTTTGCAACAGTGAAGGTTTGGAGCTGACCTGATGATGGAGACCAGAGAAGGTCGAGAGAACCCGACAACTGAATATGTAAAATACCTCGTATTTGGGCTTATATTCTTTGTATTGATGAGAACTTTCCACTTATATGGATAGTGACAACTATTCGTATCATTGAAAAGCTGTAAATAAAAAACTTTTTTACAAAAAAATTAAACCGACTTCCAAAAACACTAAAAAGCAAAAAAAAAAAAAAAAACAAATTTTAGGTTCATCGGCCTAGAAGTCCGATGTGGCAAAATTAACTTAATAACATCCATTAGACACCGACTTCTAGGCCGATGCACCTAAAATTTGTTTTTTTTTGCTTTTTAGTTTTTGTCTATACGAAGTATTTTTTAAGGTAAAAAGCGGTCCCCCGACACGTCAAGATTTAGTTTAGTCTGACATGCTTTAGTTGGTACTCACGTAGTGTTAAAATTTATTTTTTTGCTTTTTATAGGGTTTAGCGTTTTTAACCCTTTGTCATAATAATTGCGTACTTTTTTTTTGGGTCGAGGGTTGTTTTTTAATTTATAATTTTATTTTATTTCATGCTTTTTGAAGGAGCTCCTTAATTTTTCCTTCTTTCTTTTAATTTCTTTTATTTTAAGATGGGGTCGCTATATGCGATCTCGGCCAAAGGAAGCTGTTTAACAATTCTCATGACAAACCGGTTCTGGGAGAATTGCACAGATTGAGAAACAATAAAGATTAACCTTTGGTCATTCTAGATTTTCAGCAATAATATAAATCGTATTATCCGTTTCATTCCGGCATTCGAGGGTTTCATCCGCCACATCCCATTTCCAGCATCAGGTTCTCGTCAATTAGAAACATGAAGAGAACTAGTCAAGACAAATTAAACGAGCCCAAACTCGATGGGTTTACTAAAAGGCAGTTCAGGGTTACGTCTCCTGTCTTCATGCCCTAACAGCAGACTAGCTCATTGGTTCCAGAAGACATTAGTGTTTCAAATTTCAGATCCCACATATGCTTGCAAGTAAACTGAGCGTGTAACATCCCTATCACACCCAACAAACGAGCTGATGACCTTGAAGACCTGAACCGATTTCCACCAAACATAGCTAAGAACACTCTCGACTGACATACTTTTTAAACAAAAAAAACCGCATTACAAACGGATCATCCATTTGGGAGCTACGATGCCACATACACAAACAGACACGTCAAACTTATAACACACCGTCGTTTTTGCGTCGGGGGTTAAAAAGACGTGACTTGAAACTTTACAAGACAATTACTGAAGAAGCCGATAGATATGCTTTACTGAAGTAAGATAGTCAAATGTAATAATAATAAACTGTGTGACACATTGTGTGATTAAGATTTTTGGAAATAAATTATTTTATTTATTTTATTTTTACTTACTTGGTAACATGTGCGGGTGGCACGGGCGTGGACGCGATGGACCGCGGCCACGGCTCCGGCATGCAGCGCCCTGACACCAGCGAGCGGTGACACATGCCTGTGCGGTGATCTGGGAGAAAATAACAATCTTATTTTTCCCAGGAACATCAAACGTATTGCAATAAAAGTATAAAAAATTATAGCTCTCTAAATTGTCCACTATTTTGGTATGCTCATTTGAAACGCCGAGATGAAACAAGTAGGCATAAAAGAATCATCAAAGATTCATCTTCTCCGCCTCATCATCATCATGTGTATTCATTTATTGGGATCAACATACACTGTTTTTAATATTATTCTTTATTATTTAGCTACGATTTTTTTTAATTATCCTTGATTTGAATGACGTATCTTAATATCAATTATTTAAGTTTCCTTACCAATACAAGCCATGCCGTCCTCACTGGGCTCATACCCCGCGTCGCAGTCGCAGGCGAACCCTCCCTCGCTGTTGATGCAGACGCCGGGTGCGCAGCGGTCGGGGTTGTCGGAGCACTCGTCGATGTCCTCGCATGCGTCGGGGGCGTCGTGGGGGGATGATGTGCGTCTGTAGCCTTAAATGTTACGTGGGATTGATGAAACTGGCTAATAGGGTATTGCCGCAGTAAGGTGCAACAAAGGTGACCATTTCAACTTCTAAGGGTCCGTTCAGACAGACCGGCTCGGAGAGGAGAGCAAATTCTTAACACGTTGAAAATTGAGTACTTAGTATTTGAAGTAAGGTTTATTTTTGCATGCGCACTGCTTTTTTTATTAAGAATGCTCGAAGGCGCTCGGTGTGAAATAATAAGAGGAGCCGACCGGCTCCGATCGTATACTTTTTCTCGGTCTTGCTGACGTTTGGCTCCAATTGCATCTCACGCAGCCGATCGGAGCCGATCGGAGCCGATTCCGGTATGTGTGAAAAGAAAAATGCGCGCCGATGCTCTCCGAGCCGGTCTGTCTGAACGGACCCTAAGGCTACTCTACTCGATGCAAGACTGTATTTCTTACCGTCACCCCGAATTACCCAGATTCACTGTATTTTTGCTTAAAAAAATATTATATATTCTTCTTCTCGGTCGTGGTCACGTTGAGAAGTCCACATTCTATATTATTCCCTACTAATTTAAAAAATAAATAAAATTGAAAGTAACTGTCTGTCTGTCTGTTACGTTTTCACGTCTAAACCACTGAACTGATTTTAATAAAATTTGGTACAGAGATAGAGTTGACCTTGAGAAAGAACATAGGATAGTTTTTATCCCGAACTTTTGAAGAATTCTCTTGTATAAGAATTGTATTGTAGTTGTAGTATAAAGTATAAAAGCAGCTTACCTTCAGGGCACTTGCAGATATACGAGCCCACAACATTCTCGCAGGCATGGGGACAGACCCGGGGGTCCTGTGCACACTCGTCGATGTCCTTGCAGTGCACGCCGTCGGGCGCCACCTCGTACCCGTAGGGGCACGTGCAGCGGAACGAGCCCAGCGTGTTGTGGCAGCGGAAGGTGCAGGCCGCCCGACCTTCCATGCACTCGTCTATGTCTACACATGTCTGCGAGGGTAGGGGGTTAAGTTAGCATTGGAGATAATTATGCTGTAGGTAGAGTAAATAAAAGGTAATTAGTTTATCTTTTATATAACCCTTATGTAATGGGCACGTGTGTCTTTTCTCCCACAAACTAATAACAAAGAGATATAATATGTTAGAATTTTATGTTACTTCACTTCTAGGTACAAATACTTAAATGCGACGTCATTCACCCTGGTTACAAAACTAAGACTTTTTATGAGAAAGAAAATCTGACTCGAGTATATATTTTCCATATAATTTCTTAAAGTAACAAACTCAAAACTCACCCCATCAGGTCCTTGCGTGAATCCAAAGTTGCATCTACACTCATATCCTCCCGGGGTATTGGTGCAGGTGCCGTTGCCGCATATCCTTGGGTCAGCAGCACACTCGTCAGCATCCACACACACTAGGCCACTGCCGTCTAGCACGTAGCCGGGCGGACACTCACAGCGGAAGGAACCGTCCGTGTTGATGCAACGACCGCCGCGGCACACGTCTGGACGGACTTTACATTCGTCTAAGTCCTGACAAAAAAAAATATGATAAACTTTTTTTGAAAACCGTATGGAATATGGCAGTTTGTAATTTATTAATGTAAACGCTATGTAAAGTGCTTGGATGTTGAAAATTTTCTTTGAGGATGTTATAGTTTACCTGTGTAAGATTAGGTCTTCCCATTCCACCTTGACAGATTCGTAGGAATTCAGGCGAATCAGGCGCCGGACAACGTTCACAATATCTGCCCCAAGCAGCACCTGAGCACAAAATTCATTACACATTAACTAATTGTGCACAAACTTGGTTTAATTTTTATATGCTACTAACCGTTTTCCCGCGGTTTCACCCGCGTCCCGTGGGAGCTAATGCCCGCACCGGGATAAAATATAGCCTATGTTACTCGCAGATAATATAGCTTTCTAATGGTGAAAGAATATTTAAAATCGGTCCAGTAGTTTTTGAGTTTATCCATTACAACCAAACAAACAAAGTTTTCCTCTTTATAATATTAGTATAGATATACCCTTTGGACTGGTCGCAAGACGAAAAAAATATAATTTTGAATGAGTTCCTCAAGATATTAATGTTGATAAATGCTTAAGTCCAAAACAAAGTCCAGGTCAAGAGTTATACCTTCAGAACAACAACACTCGGGTCTGCCGAGCTGCAGAGGTCTAGCCCGATGGCATCGTCCGGAGTCCCACTCGTCGTAGCAGAGCTCCTTACGTTCGTCCACGCAGATGGCCGCTGCCTTGTCGAAACGCCAGCCGGGTGGACAGTCACACACGTAACTAGAGGATAAGATATAAAATTAAGTAACCACCTACAAATATTTTCTGTACTAATGACTTAAATAATATTAATTATCTTCCGAGTTCTTGGTTTACCTCTTCATCTATATGCTGTTTCATTGCTGGGTATAATGTTTCTTTCTTTTTGTCGTAAGCAGGTTGTGGTGTTTTTATTTATTTCTCTTTTTGTGTTTATGACATTTTTGGCCTATACATATTTGGTACATATTAAAGTAAAACTTACCCTCCATTAAAGTTCCTGCACTCGCCGCCAGCACACACGTATTGTATTTCTTTACACTCATCTCGGTCCACGCAGCGTCTGCCTACTAGTCGCCAGCCGGCACCGCATGAACATTCGTAACTAGAAACAAATAAATCATGTTAAAATAATAAAATAGGGCTTTGAGTCTATTTAAAAAAAAATGTTTGATAAAAAAAACAGTCATATTTATATTGTGGCTATCATATTAAATCTTTCTAAAGAATTTGTAAAAAAATAATTACTAAGAAATATCGCCATAGAAACTAAAGTGTTGGATCATACAAGTCAGTCAGTTAATATCAATGCAATGAGCACCAAAAATAAACGACTAATCGAATTAATGTCGTCGTTAATTCAACTGTTACTTACAAGCACTAGTAATATAGATACATTTCACTGACGTCAGCGTTGATCATAACTATATGGCGAATGCCCCCAAAGGGGATTCTGTCCTTTGTAAATATTGACTTCCAAAAAATGACATTGACTTGGACGTGTAAAGACGCCTAGTGGGTAAAGAACCATCCTCTCGAGTATGAAGGCGTGGGTTCGATTCCAGTTCAGGCAAGTACCAATGCAACTTTTCTAAGTTCGTATGTACTTTCTAAGTATATCTTGGACACCAATGGCTGATAAAAAGGTGAAGGAAAACATCTTGAGGAAACCTGGACTATTTAGTCTGAAATCACCAACCCGCATTGAGCAAGCGTGGTGATTAATGCTCAATCCTTCTCCGTGTGAGAGGAGGCCTGTGCCCAGCAGTGGGACGATAAAAAAGGCTGTAACAGTAACAGTAACAGTGTAATAAATCCAGTGTCGTGCCTCACCCGCCATTAGTATTAGTACAGGAAGGCGATCCATCCCTGCCGCAGGGATGCGGCAGCTCGGAGCACTCGTCCACGTCGCGGCAGTGGCGGGCGTCGGGGCTGAGCGCGTAGCCGGCGGCGCAGTCGCAGCGGAAGGAGCCCGCCGTGTTGCGGCAGCGCCCGTTGCGGCACACCATGCCGCCCTCGCGACACTCGTTGATGTCTGAGTACTCAGAATTAATCATTCAGATTTTATGTGCTAAAAATATACCTAAATCTCATTATACGGGGGGCAAATCCAGCCCTCAAAAAAGGTTGCGCAGCATCCATCTGATATGATTGAAAACTCACATTCAATAAATTCAAGTAATTACATGAGGAAGTCAATAGAGCAGTACATAAAGGATTTTAAACAGAAAGTTATATAATGAAGTAGGTGTATAGGGGTAGTAGTACATAAGAGAGTAAATAGGTAAAATACATAAGGGAATACATAAGAAAGTTCATAAGGAAATATGTAATGGAGTATATGGGATAAATAGTTAAGGGAGTATAAATGCGTAGTACATATGGGTTTTACATAAAAGAGTATAATAGGGTCATACATAAGAGTGTCCATAGGGGAGAGCACATGAGGTAGTTTATTTCGTTTCTCTTCAAAAACAGGAATGCAAATTAAATATAGAAGAAACTCACCAATACAGTCATTATTAGCCCCCGGCTTGAACCCTTCGTCACAGTGGCAGGTGTAGGAGCCGGGCAGGTTCTCGCAGGTGCCGTTGCGGCACATGGGGCGGGGCCGGGCACACTCGTCCACGTCGCGGCACACGTTGTCGCGGAGTGTGTAGCCGGGCTTGCACTCGCATCTGCATACAGTTATAAGTGACTAATGTCATTCTGTCTAAATATACTACAAATGTGACAAGACAGCTGTTGACTGTAAATTCAGGTTCTCGAGATTCCTTGAAGAATTCCAAAATCAATTGAACACCGAACCAGAGTTATACAAGTATTGGTAATATTATAAGAAAGCAAACCCACCCAAAAAAATTATTCAGACAAAATTGACGCGTACCGTTTCGGAATTGTATAGAAAAAAGTCTAAAAGGTCGCAAAATATTTCTCCATACTAAAAGGGTGGTAACATGAAAAGGTTGAGAAACGCTGTTCTAGAGAAAATTGACCCTAAAAGTTTGTACTCAATATTCAAGTCTTTATTAGCATTCCATATGTTATACAGGTGGTACATTTTACAGTTTAGACACAACATGGACCCTATAGGTTACGGCTTAAAGAAGTTGGGGAGTTTAACAGTATTTTAACAGTGTTGCTGGGGAGTTTGTTGCAGTACTTTTTCTTCCCAGCAAAAACACATAGGAAGTGGTGAAAGGTGGGCGTTTTGGAGGCTGTCTTTTGTAAATTTCTGACGTTCGAAAAGTGCTGTTTTACAAACGTTTTTTGATTTTGATTTTGAGTACTGACCTGTATGATCCAATAGTGTTCTTACAGTCTCCATGCTCGCAGAGGCGCTGGTCTGCGCACTCGTCGACGTCGTCGCACTCGTCCAGCGTGGCGGACAGCGCGTAGCCGGGCGGGCAGCGGCACTCGTAGGCGCCGGGCAGGTTGCCGCACTGCGCCAGCCCGCGGCACGGCCCGCGCCCGTCCGCGCACTCGTCGATGTCGCGGCACAGGTGCGACGTGTTGTCGTGCTCGTAGCTAGGAAGTGAGAGATAAACTCAATTTAAATAGAACAGATACAATATCGAAAAACATTAGAAAAAAAAACATTATTGTCACCAGGTTAGAAACACATATTTGATAAAAACCTGACTGCTACATGTACTATTACGTATCTCAGTTAAACGGCCCATTTAATAGGACACAGAAAGATCAGTAAAGACCGATTTCTGAGGAATAAATATGGCAATTTTACATATTTTTTATATGTCAAACCACGTATAATACATATTTTTATCTCAAACTTAAAACGATAGTCAATACCACATTGAAAATCTTATATGTCGGAGATAGTCAATAGTACGGTGACTGAACGAGACGCAAGCGCGCCCTCTGGTGGCGTATCCGGTGAAACAACGTTTTGGCGCGCTTGGCGGAGTCGTGGCGGTCAGCGTGGCGTCCGCGGAGCTCAGTCTCGGTTGAGTCTTAGCGCAGTCTTGATCGAGTCTTGGTCGAGGCTTCGTCGAGTCTTCGTGTTGTCGCGTTACTGCCTTTCGTTATGTGTAGTGTACCTAGTGTTATTGCCTAGTGTTGTAGTACCGTTGTAGATCCATATTGAAGTGTAAAGGTTCTTCTAACCTAACAGACAGACTTGTGTTGCTGGGGAGTTTGTTCCGCCACTTCTTCTTCCCAGCCAAAACACATAGGAAGTGGCGAAGGGCGGGCGTTTTGGGGGCTGTCTTTTGTTCTTAGTAATTTGAATAAACGTTTGAGTTTTTGAGTTTCTTTGAGATATGAGTTTCTTTGAGTTATCTCTTTGCTTGATTACCCTAACTGATGTCGGACGATAGTGCCATCCTGATGTGGTCGCTCCGACATATAAATAATATTGAATAAAAGACCAAAAAGATAGACAAGGTAAAAAAAGTGAGAATTCCTTACCCATGATCACATCCACATTGGAAGCCAGTGGGAGTATCATGACAAGTACCAGGTTTACATAACTGAGGCATGATGTCACACTCGTTGATGGGCTTAGTCTCATTGGTCATAGGATTGATGTACTCTCCCGGCTTCTCCCCACACAAGGCCATGTGTTCCTGCGACCCCTTGTCGGGGCAGGCCTCGCAGGGAGCCCCCCAGGCCTTGCCGACGGAGCAGCAACACAAGTACTTAGTCTGTGGTACCCCTGCGGCCCCGGTACAGCGGCCCGTGTCGGGGTCCCAGTCCATGTAGCATTGACGTTGACGTACGTCCACACATTCCTCTGTAAAAAGTAAAAAAGTAGGTTTAGGGTTGTTCCTTCAGAGGACTTAAGAAAAATAAATGAGAGTATACGCGCACTGGTGACTTCTGTCAGAGTGCTTATTTTGTATTGTGATCGAATGACAAGTCCTTTAAAACTCATATACTCAAAAAAGCCCTCCCACCGTTAACTCTCAAGGAAGATCAGACTCATGATAAGACCTAAATTCCATGTCTGTTTATGTTTTACAACCGTGTTAATGCTTCTATGTAAGGCACACTAATATAGTAAACATTAATTCATATTTTTTTAAATTAACGAAGCTTCATAACCAAAAAATAACCTAAAGCAAATTACCAATATTAAAATATCCCGCACTCTATGTCATATTGTAAATACTTCATCGTATTTTCTTGAGGTCGAACACAAATTAATTTAAAGGTTCCAAAAAATATATATTCATGGATCATTCATTCATTCATGTGCTCAACTTCTCCAAATATACTGATACTCACTTCCATTAGGCATGGCCACATATCCTTCCGGACACAAGCACACATAGGAGCCCTGCATGTTCCTGCAGATCCCCGGCCCGCAGATCCCGGGCACGGCACACTCGTCCACGTCGTCGCAGCGCTGCTCGTCGGGCGACAGCTGCCAGCCCGAGCCGCACGTGCACACGAAGGAGCCGAACGTGTTGGTGCACGTGCCGTGGGCACAGAGTGCTGGGTGCTGCGTGCACTCGTCTATGTCGGCCAGGGTTACTACGTACGATGGCTGGAGAAAAGGTAAGGAACATTGGAAAAAAAAGAAATTAAATTAGGCAAAATTGTAATTTTGAGAAAAGTTACAATTTTACAATGGGATAGATGAATAGGTTGAATATTAAAAAACTGACAATACAGTGCAACAGACAAAGAGAAAGTATTTCCCTCGGGATGCTAACTAAAACACAAAAGACAGCAAGTTGTAAATCCTGAATTCATTCTATAAAAGAAAGATATATCGGAGGCAAAATACTTACAGGTTCAAGAACGGGTTGATATCCGGGACCACCAGGACACAGTTGTCTGTAAGCTTCCGAGCCAGGCTCGGGACATAAATCACAGTAGTTGCCCCAAGCAGCACCTGCAGTTACACAAAACAACATTCAATATCAACTTACGATTTTTTCTAGATTATTCGAACAGTTAAAAAAACATATATTTACAACTTTGTATGTAATTGTTATATTTTACTGCTTTTATCAATATGTACATAAACTTTAAAATAAATATATAACCTGTTAAATAAATGCCATATTATCGTACTTACCAACAGAACAGCAACAAGCGGCCATGGTACCATCTTCAGACAGTTCGTCACTATCGCGACAATGTTCCGCGCCAGACTTCAAGTCTACCTTGCCGTAGCAGCGAGCCTTTCGCGAATCTAAAATCAGAAACAGAAAAATACATAGAATTGCCTCGTCCATGTTTTTCGATAGTGAAAGATTTTTTCAAATCAGTTATAAGTTTAGGAAATAAATTAAATAATCCTCTTTATAATATTAGTTGAGACGTTTACATAGGTTCAAGTTTAATTTTTGAACCGACTGCGGCGACTTGCACTCGTCCACGTCCGTGCAGTTGCACCCGGGCATCACTATACGATCAGAACTCACCATAGCAAGCGGTGCCGTCGGAGACGAGCTCGTAGTTGGGCGGGCAGCGGCAGATGTAGGAGCCCTGTGTGTTCACGCACTGCCCGTACTGGCACGACTGCGGCGACTTGCACTCGTCCACGTCCGTGCAGTTGAACCCGGGCATCACTGAGGAATAAACAATATGTGTAGTAAAGATATCACAAAGACAGTTTTTACCAAACTTAATTTCAACCTTACACCCCACACATAAGGTCCATACTCGCATAAAATAGACTTACAATCATCGATGCTGTCGGACTGGTAGCCCTTGTCGCAGATGCACTTGAACATGCCGTAGGTGTTGACGCAGCGCCCGAACACGCACACGTTGTCGAACGTCGCGCACTCGTCCATGTCTGTAGGAGGAAATAAATAAATAATAATAATAAATAATGTCATAATCTTCCCCTTGTCTTTAGTTTACAAAAGCTAATTACAAAAATGTAATTATATAAAAAATAATAAATATAAATCCTACTAATATCCTACTAATATTATAAATGTGAAAGTTTGTGAGAATGTATGGATGTATGTTATTCTTTCACGCAAAAACGGCTCAACCGATTTGGTTGAAATTTGACATTTAGATAGGTGATACACATACCACACAGGCTACTTTTTATCAACACACCACGCGGGCGAAGCCGCGAGCGGAAGCTAATAAATAATATTTCATTTTATTTTACATCAAATTACAAAGATATAAGACGAAGCAGATGCAATCTGTAAATATCGGGATAGTTGGTGTTTTATAAGAGAGCCTACGTTGAGGAATACGCAGTTACGAGAAACGAACATGTTGCTGTTAATGAAGAAAACATATTACAGGAAACTTCACAACACACACACAACAAGCACAAACAGTTAAATAGTTTCAAAAAAAGTATTTCTCTTGTGTTTTTAAAGCTACTTACCGAGACAAGATCTACCATCAGGAGACTTGGTGAAGCCGACGTCACAATCACACTCGTAGCCTCCGGGTGTATTCGTGCAGTGACCGTTTTCACACAACGTGGGGTCGTTAGCGCACTCGTCGATGTCCACGCAAGAGTAACTACAGAGAACAAGATACAATTTAACAAAATTAAAGCAAGATCTTATTAAAAACTTTTTTATCATTTTTACTACGCAATCTCCTAGATGAACCTTAAACTTTTGATTTATTTTACAAGCTTTTATTTAACTTGCAATGTATGTATGTATGTATGTATGTATGTATGTATGTATGTATGTATGTATGTATGTATGTATGTATGTATGTATGTAACTATGTGTGATCGGGTGGAATTTTACAACTCAATTTTAAGGCACTTGCCCTCAACCGATTGAGCTGAAATTTTGCATACATGTTTAGTTTGGATGACAATGCATGTTAAGCTATGTGACGTCATCCTAAATCCAACATGGCTAAATATACAAGATGGCGGATTAGTTATTTTTAAGGTACCTATACAATATGGGTATCAAATGAAAGGGATTGACAAGTAGAACACATTGCACTTTACGAAATAAAAATCCAAGATGGCCGCCGCTACAAAATGGTGAATAACCTATTTTTTTCAATCCCATCTATATGGGTATCCAATGACAGGGCTTGACAAGTAGAATAAAGTGCACTTTACCAAATCAAAATCTAAGATGACCGCCGCTACAGAATTTAGACTTAGGAACTTACCAGGTGAAAACTAAAAAGTATAAAATAAATTGAAGTAAAAAAATCTTTAAAAACAAGCTTTTATTTAAATGCGCTAAAAATAAAAAATAAACTTTTATTGTAACTTTACTGTCAACTTATAACGACATTTCAAATTTAACATATTTGACACAATTTATATGTTTTAAAAGCTTGTCGCGATTTTACTAAGAAAGTAAATACGAGTACTTAAATCTCGCGACAAGCTTTTAAAACATATAAATTGTGTCAAATATGTTAAATTTGAAATGTCGTTATAAGTTGACAGTAAAGTTACAGTAAAAATTTATTTTTTTCTTTTTAGCGCATTTAAATAAAAGCTTGTTTTTAAAGATTTTTTTTACTTCAATTTTTTACTTTTTTTTTCGCTTTTTTCTTGGTGAAAATAATAATACTGTAGTCCTAGCAGCCTTGTTTGTGTTGTACAGCTACAACATAAACATCTGCGCATGTAGGTGGGCACGCCGATTTTATACTTACATCAAAAATACATTTTTATTTTATTAACAAGAGGCTTTAGATACACTTAATAGAATATAAATAATGCTTGAGTACTTAGTCGTTATAGGTGTAAATCTGTGTGCTAGCCTACCTGTGTTAAGTTTGTTTGTTTTCTTTTAATTTTATATATTAGTTATCATGTGATAATGATATTTTTATTTGACTTGTTCTGTATACATTCTGGTTCTTCCAACCTAACAGACAGACATGTGTTGCTGGAGAGTTTGTTGCGCCACTTCTTCTTCCCAGCAAAAACACATAGGAAGTGGTGAAGGGCGGGCGTTTTGGGGGCTGTCTTTTGTTTTTGACGTTCGAAAAGTGCTGATTTATCAGCCTAATTTGAATAAACGTTTTTGAGTTTGAGTTTAAACGAGATATTTGGTTGACGGGAACTGACCATTCCCCCATTTGTTTTTGTCTGGTTACCATCATCAAGTATAGAAGAATAAAGACGAATTTCTACTTTCTCTTTAGGATCAGTTTTTGCATGGCTAAAAAGCCACAAATAAAAATGTTCCAACTCACCCATCCCCCTTATATCCAGTATCACACAGACACATGAACGACCCGTCAGTGTTAGTGCATGTAGCCCGCGGGTGACAGCCGCCGTTGTTGGTGAGGCACTCGTCGATGTCCTCGCATTCGGTCCCGTCGCCCCGCCAGCCGTCGCGGCAGCGGCATTGGAACGAACCCTGGGATAAATTATATATTATTTACTTTATTAAGGACACTACTATCACACTGACTTCCCAAAGTACTGCAGACAGACTTTTAAGAGTGCTTCCTGTGTGGGCGAATCAACGAGAACGCGAGTGCGAAGCGAATTAAAGGATGTACGTCATGTCACATGAACCACTTCAAAAGATGTCGTCTGTCTATTGTCGTCACGTCGCGCCGCGCCGCTTCGTGTTCGCATCCAGATTGCTTACATAGGACGTACCGTAAGGTGGTAAGGTTTTCTTTATTGGAAGGTACGATTATGAGGGCATGCTATTTTATGTTGATTAAATTCGTCAACCTCTTCAGACACTTTGCTAGTTATCTTAAAAGTTATAGCTATAGCAGCTAGATTGCTAAAAATTGAGGAATGAAGGCATACCGGCAAGTTGATGCAGTCGGCAGCAGGATGGCAGTCGCAGGTGCCGAGCTCGCACTCGTCGTCGTCGGTGCAGGCGGGGCCCTGCTCCGGCTTCACGCTGTAGCCGTCGGGGCAGCGGCACACGAAGCTGCCGATCGTGTTGTGGCATTCACCAGCTCCACATAGGTCCGGCACCTAGAAGGAATTATACAAAATGAAGGTCAGTTGAAAAGGTGAAACACGTTTAAGCGCCGAAAATATTCCATCCCTACACAAAGGCCTCCCAAGCTCTTTGAAGATGCTGCTGCAAATCTTCGAGCGAGGCATTTTGTGATGAGTTTTACTATTAATAATCAGTCACTAAGTGAGGTAAGCAATTAGGCTAGAACGATGCTAATTTGACCCTTTACACCTTGTGTGTATGTGTCAAAATATGTGTGATGGATTCTAAAACTGTTATACTATTGTTATAGCTTCCCAAAAAATTAAGAAAGGCGACATAAGTGTCTCAGCAGTCTATATGTGAAGTAAAAATACAAAAAAGTCAGTCTTCACTTCGAATCTTCCTGCTTTTATACTGCTAATTCCCGCTAATTATTAAAAGCTTATATTAGTATCTTAATGTAACAAACTGCGTAAGTTAAAACTTCAATACCAATCTGTGTTTAATAATCTTAGCAAATTCGGATTTGTCTCACATAGCTTAATCTCATGGTCACTCTAATAGAAAGGGACAGACGGCCTCCGTACTATCTGCTTCACTCGGCTCGTTTTTTGGGTATAAGTGTGCAGTCCTTGTTTACTATATTACGTCTATGATTCATACGTACATCAGCACACTCATCGATATCATGGCAGGTGGGCTTGGCTAGGTCGGGCGAGGGCAGCAGCCCGTCAGTGCAGGTGCAGACGTATCCGCCGGGCGTGTTGCGGCACGCGCCGCCGCCGCAGGGCCGCGCGCCGCGCCCGCACTCGTCGATGTCGCGGCACGTGCGCCCGTCCGCGCGGAGGTGCCAGCCGTCTCTGCGGAACGGCGATAATGTGCCAATATGTTTTACGTCATCTTCGACAACTTTGAATACCCATTTTAGCATCGTATGTTACTTCACTTAAAAAAATGTTGTAGAGGAATTCAATGTCAAAGTTAGAGGAGCGATATAATGCCAAACAAAAAAAAATCTCATTTTTTTTTTAATTGAAACATCAAATTAAATAAAAGGCAAATCTTACGCAAAAATGTTATGTCAAGTTAAGATCAAATCTAAAAACCTATTTGTAAACACACACATCATAATGACTTACCGCGTTTTGGAAAAACTACGCTTGCAGTAAGAAACGGAACTAACCTTGACTTAACATATTGCTTTAAACTAATCCTACATACAGACCATGTAAACCAGCATACAACTTATTAAAAAAATGTTTTCATCCCAACTCACCTACAAGTACAATGATAAGACCCAGGAGTGTTAACACACTCGTGCTGACATCTAGTGGGGTCCTCAGTGCACTCGTCAATGTCTTCGCAATGTGACTTGACGGTCGACTGCGCGTATCCCTCATCGCAAACACACTGGTATGTTCCCATTAAGTTCTCGCAGGCACCGTTGCTGCAGATACCTGAGGAATTTTGGGAATGTTATAATTTATTAACTCAAAACATTACCTGTAACAGTCCCAGACACAATGGAAAAAACTATTATTTTGTAAAATAATTTAGCCAGAAAGTTATTCCGAACGGAAGTTCGACTCATTACGGTCAGTCTACCTCTAGAACTGTCATTCTTTCTTGGGTCAGGAAAACGATCATCCATCGACTGATACAAGTCGGCTAACTTAATGGCGGCCTTAATTGGTACACCTATTAAATGAGGTACCACACAAGTGAAACAAGGTGACAGCTGAAACACATAGGAAATGATGATGGGTGGGCGCTTTGGGGACTGTCTTTTGTTTTTGACTTTGGAATTGTGCTGGTTTATCGGCCTAATTAGAATAAATGTTGTTGAGTTAGAGGTGTATCCCTGACCCGAGGTGATGGAGCACTCGTCGACGTCCTTGCAGGAGAGGCGGTCGGGCGCCAGCTCCAAGCCGGCGCCGCACTCGCAGCGGAACGAGCCCGCCGTGTTCACGCAGCGCCCGCCGCGGCACAGCCCGCGGTTCTCCAAACACTCGTCTATGTCTGTGGGGGAATTAAATGTTGCAAACTTACACTTAAGATATTTTAGGGTTTAATTATCGTATCCAATATAAATCTCAATGCTATTTGACAAGCACACCAATCTTTGCCACGACTTTCTTGTCCTAAGAACTAAGACCCAAGTTTACCGACAATATAAACGTCTTTTTTATTTTTAAACAACTATTTACTATGAATTTTCACCTTCAATTTTTTAAGTAAGTAAATGTTTATGTCGTCGGTGAAATTGGCCTGAAGCTGGCGCAGTAATCAATGGTCAAAGCTTTTCTAAATCACACAAAGAACACACTGGTCGGACAAAACAAACAAACCGATCACAAATAATATAAGACATTGACGTTGTCTTGTCTTGTCACTCAATTAATTTCACATCCAACAGTATAAAAATGATTTGTCCTTGTGCACTCACCGACACACACTTTAGAGAAGTCGTCAGCCTTGTGTCCGGGATGGCAGGTGCAGGAGAAGCTGCCGTCGGTGTTGCGGCAGTCGCCGGCGCCGCACACGCCGTCCACTATCTCGCACTCGTTCACGTCCACGCACGTGTGGTTCTTCGAGTCCTGGAGGATGAATTCATTATTAAAATAATCACTGAACAACTCGACAAAAACCTTCTCCTAAGTTTTACTAACTCTTATGAGATAATCGCGCAAACATACATGTATATACATTACATTCAGTTCGAACTAAGAATATCCCTATTTCAAAGTCGTGCTAAAAGAAATTAAAATTCTCATCATTTTGGTTTTTGATATTCTTCGTACTCCAAAAGTCTTCGTGTTGTTTGATAGCTAAACTTGGGGAAACTTCCAATGTAGAAGCAATCATTTTTAAAAGACAGTCTCCAAATTATAACGTAAAGATAAAATCACAAACCTTTTCATAACCCGGGAAACAGTCACAAGTGAAGGTTCCAACCAGATTCCTGCAGCGTCCATGTCCACACAGACCAGGGAAGGCCGCACATTCATTGACTTCCATCTGTCCAGGGATGAGCCCAGGAGTTCCCTTGTGCCAGCTGTCCCCGGTGACGTTCCCCCAGTTGTCTCCCCCGCCGTGTCCCCAGTCGTAGTCGCTGCCGTCCCCACCGCCGTGACTGCCGTCCCCCCATATGCCAGTGCCGTTGCCGGAGGAGTCGCCGGGTCGGTCCCAGACTGTGGGTGGGTGACCCGTGCCTTCAGAGATGCAGAGGTTGCGGTAGGAATCCGTTCCTGTGAGGAAATTACATTGGATAAATATTATTATCCTAATATGTACATCAGCTGGTCTTAAAAGTCAAACATCACATAGTCCTTCAGTATTTTTTTTTTATCATTCCTCAGTTCAACTGGGTCATGTCAGTTCTTTTCAGGCAGTTTAACAAACAAACGCTTACGCTCTTACCCTTCTTAGGACAAGGTTCGCATCGTCCATCGCCCCAGGCCTTCCCGAGAGATGAACAACAACACACCGCTCGTAACACTTCAATCTGGAGAGGGTTGGAACAACGCCCGCCGATGAAGTCTGTGTAGCAGTATTCACGACGAGTGTCCACACATCGGTTTCCTGAAAAAAACAAAGAAATATTAGTACCATTTCTGGTTTATATAATGTACGGTAAATAGGCCATATAATATCATATATTTACCTGTAGTATCAAGCGCTAATCCAGGTGGACATTCACATTTGTAAGAGCCGTCAGTGTTAACACAAGTACCGCCGATACACAGCTCCGAGTCTAACTGGCACTCGTCCACGTCACGACACGTCGCACCGTCCAACTGTGAATGTGATATTAAAATATGAGGGCTAATACATCAAACTCCAAAAGGCATAATAAGAGGATCCAAAAGTCTTGAGGAGTTGAAGAAGGACGTTTTACAGCCGTTCCCAATAAGCTTTCTATCTCTTATTTTGCTAACTAGGGAGAGTAATCTGACACTAGGTCCTTACAAGAAATGTCAAAGGACAATGCTATTCTTTGTATGGAAGTTGGGCTCAAGAGTTGTCCACGGTAACTGCATAGTGTATTATGTTCCATAGGCTTATAATAGGTCCCAGACCGAAATATTTCGAAATCTATCCCAGGAGTCCTGAGAAAAACTGGTTTGACTCTTATTCAATATTACGAAAAATATGCTTACGAACTCTTAACTATTTCACTTTTATTATTATCTTAATTGAAATGCATTATAATATTAATCGACAAATACGAGGTATTGAACGAGAATTTTTTTACCGACTTCAAAAAATGGAGGAGTTTCTCAGTTACTTTGTATTCTTTTCACGTTTGTACGTGCATAACTCCGTCGTTTACCAACCGATTTAAACAATCATTTTATTGTTTGAAAGGATTTACTTTCCAAATGGTTCCTTTGTTATTCGGTCCAGGGTCTGGTGATAAAAACCTTAAAACAATAGGGAACTCTCGGAAATTGTAAGCACATATCGAATAAAAACTTGTCATTCGGGTATATGTCTCCGACACCACAAAACAGTGGAGGTTCAAACCTGACCTGACGATGGAGACGACAGTGAGACGAGGGAACTCCTCAACGGTATCTATTTACTACCTCGTGTTCGAGCTTATTTTATTCGTCTTGATGAGATTTTTCCATTGCCATTACGGATATTAATTGCATGACGCTACACGAACTTAGGACTGATTGTGGTAGATAGAGACTGAAAAGCAAGAGAAACAACAATTTCCTTCAAACGTCTATTCCTGTTTTTTTATCCTATTAACAGTGAAACCACTAACTATCTGAATGTTATTTCAAGAAAAGAGGTTGTTTAGGTTTGTGGCTGCTTAAAATGGCTAGCTAACAATGGCTGGCTAACATTAGAACCGGTTTTTCTCGGGACCTCTGGGACCGATTTCAAAAATATTTGGATTCCGTCTTAAGAGTGAAGTAAAGAACCTATTTTAACCATTCCCACTACTGGGCAAATGGCTTGGGCTTTATAAAGTGACTGTTCAAGTTGAACATTAGAACTGGTTTTTCTCGGGACCTCTGGGACCGATTTTCAAAATATTTGAATTTCGTGTTAACAGTGAAGTAAAGAACCTATTCTAACCATTCCCACTACTGGGCAAATGGCTTGGGCTTTATAAAGTGACTTTTCAAGTTTAAACATTAGAACCGGTTTTTCTCGGGACCTCTGGGACCGATTTCCAAAATATTTGGATTTCGTGATAACAGTGAAGTAAAGAACCTATTCTAACCATTCCCACTACTGGGCAAATGGCTTGGGCTTTATAAAGTGACTGTTCAAGATTAACATTAGAACCGGTTTTTCTCGGGACCTCTGCGACCGATTTCCAAACTGCACTATGGAACCAGCTGGAGCTACTCCCACTGCTGGGCAAACTTTGAGCCCAGACCCTGGCATTGTCCTGTCTATACCTAGTAAGCCAAACCATAGATAGGTAGAATATTGGGAACGGCCATTAGATTTAAGTTTTAGTTACTAACAGATTTTGTATATAACATACGTATGTTAGTTTTTACAAGCTTTTTTAAGATATTTAAGTTGCTTATTTTAGTTTGTAAAGTAAGTGTCTATGGGCTATTGATGCCTGAGAATAAAGTGTTTAAATAGAATTAGTGGGTAGGAGCTATGCGTGTGGTACCTTAGCGAATCCCTTAGGACAGGGGCAGTGGTCGGGGTCGCAGGGCTCGCAGGGGGAGCCCCACGCCAGCCCCACGCTGCAGCAGCACTCCTGCCGCAGCAGCGGCCGCAGCGCCGCCGCCTCGCACTGCCCGTCCACCACGCGCCGCCAGCACGACCCGCGACGGTTGTCTGCAGATTATACATACAGTTCAATCACTTTGTTCATTTGAACTAAGGCATTTGAAGCCTCACACATATGCGGTTAAAAGAAATAACGAAGGTTTCAATTTCAGATATCTGAATCCAGGCTGGCTTAGCTGCTAGACTTACAGCCAGTTTCTTCATCAAAAGTTAAAGCCAAAGTAAAAGTCAAAGTAATGTCTGAAGTAAAAGTAACGGTTAAATTCAAATTTTCTATGAATTTTGCTGTCACTTTAGCCTTGAAAAAACGAATTTGACCGTTACTTTAACTTTAGACATTACTTTAACTTTAACTTTTGATGAAGAAACTGGCCGTTAGTGGTAAAGATAATCCACACCAAAAAATCTTTAATAAACAGAAGTCCCAGTTTGCGCTCAAGACTAGACCAACGTGGCAAGTCTATCAAAGAGGAAGTTATGGCATTTTAATCTCAATCTTTTATCTTTTTCCTTCAATGCTCAATCCTTCTCAGTGGGAGATGAAGCCTGTGCCCAGTAGTGGGACGATTAAAAAGGCTGTAACTGTTATTTATCGTAAAGTATATAGCGACAAATGCTTGTGACTCCACCTATCTTAGTTAAAATCTATTTCACTGACTATGACAGAAGATATAGAAACTTTATATGGTCAACAAACATTCATTATTGTACTTAACACACTTACCGATACAATGCTGAGCGGTGGCATCGAGAACGAATCCGTTTTCACACTCGCACTCGTAGCTGCCGTGCGAGTTGATACAGCGCCCGTTGTCGCACGGGTTCGATTGTTCTACAAAACCACACAACTATTTAAACCAACTGTGAAAAAAGGTGTTAAAAGTAGGATCTAAGTTATGTAATTAAAATTTTCAAGTAAAGAAAAAATATTCAAAGTTTAAATAAAAAGATTTATCAAATTGGCTAGCTGAAAACAATCAGTTGCATGTCGTGCAATAACTATTTACCTAGATAATATTTTTTTATATAAAACATGATAGTGTAGTACATATCTTAACAATTACATTTTTTTTTATGGTAGTAAATAAATTAATCCAGTCGAATAGATAACCACAAGTTATTTTCAAATGATTGTGCATTCCATTACTTTTTGTGCCCGTCACGGCCAGTTCTATAACCTAATTTTAATAAAAAATTAATCACATGAATAATAATAATAATCAAGCAGTGCAATGAGATCGAATTGCGTGAAATTAATGTTCTATTAAGATATCAGGATCCATACAACGGATGGTAGGTGACCAAGCTCGGATGTTGGTCAGATGATGCTAGTCCGAGGTTAGATGTCTGGATGGCACGTTATGAAGGCTTGTCAGACAAGGGTCGTAACCTGTTCCGATGGGGATCAGAGAGGGGATGTCCCCCCGGTCGTATTCCCTGAGGCGGAAAAGAGTCTCACCCTCGCACTCGTCTATGTCGCGGCAGATCTGCTCGTCCGGCTCGTGCCGCGTGCCCGCCGGACACACGCACGAGAAGCTGCCCGGCGTGTTGCGGCACTGCCCGCCCGTGCAGTACTGGAACAACACCACATCTCAATACCGCAACGTCATTTATTCGAAGTAGGCTGAAAATCAGCACTTTTTGGAGGTCACATTTACAAAAGACAGCCCCCAAAACGCCCGCCCTTCACCACTTCTTATGTGTTTTTGCTGGGAAGACGAAGTGGTGGAACAAACTCCCTAGCGACACAATTCCGTCTATATGGTTGAAGAACCGCTGACATACAAAAAACTAAAAATATAATTATATAAAATGATATACTTAAAATTCTTTGTAAAAAAAATTGTTGTGTTTATGTTTGTTGTAAAAAGAGCAATATATTTCATAATTTTGGCCCATCCGTAGAAGTAGTCGGCCGCATTCAGAATACCCAAAATTTTGGCAAACACTTGCTTTCAACTATCTACTCACAGACTGATGCATATCACATTCATCAATATCCCTGCAGATGCCATCAGCGTCGGGATGGAAGCCAGGGTCACAGATGCACTTGTACCCCGGCTCCAGGTTCTCGCAGGTGCCGTGCGGACAGATGCCGGGGATCATGGTGCACTCGTTAATGTCGGCACCTCCGTTGTCTTTGCTCGAGCCTTCAGGGCAGAGGATGTCGTACTCCTTGCTTCCACGTTCAGGACACGCTTTGCAAGCCACACCCCAGCCTAAGTGGAGTCCTGAAATTCAAAAAAACAAAGTGTGATATAAATATAGGTGGATATTAACATTATAAAGGTATTAAAACAGACAAAAACTCACCTTTACTTGAACTACAACAGCATTGAGACCTAGTGACTGGATTCTGTCCCGGTAGTGTACAATGTCCTTCTTCGTATTTCTCGTAACATAAGTCTTGTACCTCGTCTGCAAAAACAAAATACTTTGTAGCACACGCTTAGTATCTGTGTCGAGTAAATTATGTAATTCGTTAGTTGACTTACCAAGACAAGTCCTGCCATCATTGCTAAGAGTGAATCCAGGCAAACACTCGCATCTGAAGGATCCAGGAGTGTTGTGACAGCGTCCATTCCTACAGACGCGTTGTTCCGAGCACTCGTTGACGTCGACACAGGCGCCGCGGTCAGGCGTCGGTCTGTAGCCAGCTTCACACACGCACTGGAACGATCCTTCGCTGTTCACACAGCGACCACCCTATAAAACAAAACAATATTAAATGTAAAATTTGAGTGGTCCGACAATATTACCCTGTGGAACACCCATAAAAATATTGGCATCTTTAGAACAGAACTATGGATATTTATAATTTTTACACCTGTGGTCATTTGATATGATTTTTTCACGCATTTTGGACAACATCACCCAATACCTTCAACGTGAAACCAAGTTTTAACTACATATCAATAGTATCAAAAGCTTTTCTTAACACCAACATTTCAGATGAAATGTTTAATCACAAAAGACACCTTTCTTTTAGCTTTTTGCGCAGTATTTGCGACTGGGTTTTACTTCTCCTGCCCTGCTAAATCTTGACCTCTCCATGCCACCCACAATGGGCCTCTCTATCCCTTCTTAGTTTTATTTTCCAGCAAAATAGCAATACAAACCTGACAAACACTCTTATCGGCACACTCATCGATATCGGTACAGTATCCCCCGGCGGAGATATGGAAGCCGTGCTCGCAGTCGCAGTCGTAGCCGCCGGGCGAGTTGCGGCAGCGGCCGCGGCGGCACACGCGCGGGTTGTCGCGGCACTCGTCCACGTCGCGGCACGCGTGGCCCGTCTCTGTGGACTCGTAGCCGGGGTTGCATACGCACTCGTAACTGGGAAGAGGAATTATAATGAAAATATTCAATTTATTTTCAACCGACTTCAAAAAAAGGAGGAGGTTCTCAATTCGGCTGTATTTTTTTTTTTTTTTTTTTTTTTTTTTTTATGTTTGTTACTCGATTTCTCAAAGACGCCTGGACCGATTTCAAAAATTCTTTTTTTATTTGAAAGGGTATGCTTGTCATTTGGTCCCATCGTCATCAGGTCAGGATCTGATGGTGGAAACCCTGAGAAATCGAGGGCATCTCTTGAAAATTGAAGGCAAGCATGGGGTAAAAACTTTATATTTATGTGTATATCTGATGAGACTACAATACTATGGAGGTTTAGGGCAGATCTGATGATGGAGACGACAGAGGATCGAGGGAACTCCTAAACGGCACATCTTAACTAGCTCGTGTTTGGGCTTATATTATTTGTATTGACGATACCTTTGCAACAGTGAAGGTTTGGAACTGACCTGATGATGGAGACCAGAGAGGGTCAAGGGAACTCGACAACTGCATATGTAAACTACCTCGTGTTTGGGCTTATATTATTTGTATTGACGAGACCTTTGCAATAGTGAAGGTTTGGAGCTGACCTGATGATGGCGACCAGAGAGGGTCGAGGGAACTCGACAACTGAATATGTAAACTACCTCGTGTTTGGGCTTATATTATTTGTATTGACAAGACCTTTGCAACAGTGAAGGTTTGGAGCTGACCTGATGATGAAGACCAGAGAAGGTCGAGGGAACTCGACAACTGAATATAAAGAATACCTCGTATTTGGGCTTATATTCTTTGTATTGATGAGAACTTTCCACTTATACGGATAGTGACAATTATTCGTATCACTGAAAAGCTGTAAATAAAAAACTTTTTTACAAAAAAATTAAACCGACTTCCAAAAACACTAAAAAGCAAAAAAAAAAAAAACAAATTTTAGGTGCATCGGCCTAGAAGTCGGTGGCAAAATTAACTTAATAACATCCATTAGACACCGACTTCTAGGCCGATGCACCTAAAATTTGTTTTTTTTTTTTTTTTGCTTTTTAGTGTTTTTGGAAGTCGGTTTAATTTTTTTGTAAAAAAGTTTTTTGTCTTAAGTGGTATTAAGCAGAATGGGGATGATGACTACAAAAAAGTACAAATATCTGAATTGTGAACCTTCTCCTTTTTTGGGAAGTCGGTTAAAAGTGATATATTTTTAAAAGTGATAGTGGTCCCTAAACAAAAAATACCTCCGATATTTTTAGAAACTAGTAACAAGAAAAATTGAACAAGGTTAAGTTTTATGTTCCATCATTGTAGATACAATTTTACGTAACGCCACAAGCACCCACTTCAATATTTTTTTCGTAATCTTAAAAACGAATAAATTAGCATAATATTTTTTTTTTACCGTGAAGACTCACTTTATGTTTATATACTGGATCAAATAGACAATGTACAAATTGATAGTTTCATAATGTATCTATGCTTACCCTCCATCACTGTTTCTACAAACTCCATTAGTACACATGCCTCCATGCGTCGATTCACATTCGTTTTTGTCGCTACATCTCAAACCTCCTTCAATCGGGTCGAAGCCGGGCGGACACCTGGTTAAACAACATTCACATTTCATTTAATAACAGTCACTTTAATATTTAATTAAGTGAATTTGATATGGTTAGTAGTTAATTTCCGACCTGCAGTCAAATCCGCCGGGCCTGTTGATGCAAGAACCTCCTTTACAGTATTCAAGAGCACATTCGTCGATGTCGATACATGTTGGGTTGCCATCTTGTACCACTGATTCAGCGCCGTCCCAACAGTCACATTGATATCTGGCAAACAAAAAAAAACTAAGTAGTTGATCACATGCACCTAAATTGGATTTTAAAGACATCAATATTTTGGGGTCGGAGAGAGATTTTATTTATTTATTTCGTTTTTGACGTTTTTTTTCTGTAAATTATCATCATGACATCTCTCCTATCGATCTCTCCTATGGATGGGCCACCCTGTATAGGTGGGTACACACTTTAAAAAAAAATCTTTTCTTTGCGATACATGTTTCATGTTTGATGTCATGTTTCCCCTATGTTTTAGTTATTACACTTATTTATGCTTATTCTATGCTTCTTTATTCGCGAAATTCAAATCCTACCAAATAACTAATGAAAGAAACTATTTGGTAATCTCACCCGATATCCTTATCGACACAAGTCCCGAGCCCACAGATGCCGTTCCTAAGCATGCACTCGTTGATCTTCGCAATGGCAGGCGGCTCGTAGCTGCCGCCGCCGCCGTCGTCGCCGCCGCCGGTGACGTTGCGGCGCCAGTTCGGCGGGATCGCGCCGCCGCCGCACAGGTGCGTCCATTCCGCTGGGAAACGGAACATGTGGTTAGGCCAGCTTTCATTTGTCTTTGCAAGGACTTGTGCATGTCAAAAATACAATCTTAGGGAGAGATGGCCAATTTTGTTAACGTTTTTTGGAATTTTAGATCGTTATATCAAAAATGGAACCAGGATTTTACAATGTAGGTAAGTACCTAACAAGATATTTTTTTACTTTTTGACAGTTGCTCCTTGTAAACACTGGTACTCAGCTGGATCCGGTTAGACTAGAAGCCGATCCCAAGATAGTTGGGAAAAGGCCCGGAAAATTATGGAATTCATTCTCAGATATGTTCTTTACACAGAAAATGATGCATTTGACCTTCAAACATTGGCCATCAGAGACTACTCACTGGATCCCCTGGGCGGGCAGGGGGTGCACAGGTCCCCCCAGGCGCGGCCCATGTTGTACCCGCAGCAGCAGTCGCGGTTGGACAGCGGCATCGGCAGCCGGTCCGCGCACTCGCCCGTGTCGCTCATGTATGTGAAGCAGCTGCCTACTCGACCGTCTGGTGGAAAAATATCATTTTTTATCATAAACAAGCTGAAATTCTAAAGTTTTTGGAACAGTGGTCAAAAAAGATCCTCCACAGATTAATAAGTCTTTTTTACAAGGAGAAAAGGCAGAAGAAATTATCTTAGCAACACATAGGTATGCCTGTTATGTTTGCAGAACATGGTTGTGACTACATCTGTATAAATATTGCATAGCAAGTAATGTTGCTATGTTGGCACCAACTCAAAAACCCCTGTAGAATAATATGTAGCTAACCAACTGGTGGATCTTTTTCCAGTAAACACTACTTACCTATACAGAACTTCTTGTCTGGACTGGGAATGAAGTGAGGGTTGCATAGACAGTAGTAGTCGCCTTCAGTGTTCACACATTTGCCGTTCTGTTAAAAGATGAATATTATTACAAACATCGAACTGTAACATAAATAACAACTACAAACACTGCTACAATCTAATCTAATGTTATTACATCAGATTTTCTTACCCATTCATCACTCACCATTTGAAGCTTATAAAACATACACATACGATTATAAATTATGACACCTTATAGTGATCCAAGTTCCAGTGCTAAGAGACATACTTGTTATTTCCACCCCTCTCTAACACTGAAATCTGGACCACTATAACATGTTATAATAGGACCCCAGACACATATACTGGAAGAACTGGTACTTACAGGACAAATGTCGGGGTCTTCGCACTCGTCAATATCTTCGCAGTTGTTAGTGAGCCGGTGTCGCCTCTGTCCCGGCGGACACTCGCACGAGAACGAACCGATCGAGTTAATACATTTACCGCCCTGACACAGCCCGGGCACTGCTGCACATTCGTCTATGTCCTGCGCGAAAAAAATACAATTATCAAAGAATCTATAAAAAAAAAAATTGGATGTTTCTCTGAGCAATCTTCAACGATTCAGAGAAAGTAACAAGGTAAGAGGAGCCTATGTATTTAAGACTGATCCAATATGAATTAGCTGGTGATAAGACTAATGTTTATGTAACTGATACTAATAACATTAAAAAGTGGTGTTAAAACGCAAAATGCGTGGTTTGGGGAGTCTTCAGAAAAGCCAAATCAAAGTAAAATGGCACAGTTTCCTAACCTGACACTCCTTAGTCGCCAAGTTCCTCAAGTGTCCCTGAGGGCAATCGAGGTCTCCACAGCGTTCGCAAGGATGTCCCCAAGCTACACCCACGGTGGCACAGCACAGCTGCTTGGTGCACACCACGCCTTCCAGCGCGCCCGTGCACAGCGCGCCTCGCGTATCCGTGTAACAAGGACCTATTGGGGAGGACAATATGTATGGATGTTGCATGACCTTTATCACATTTGGATAAAACTTTTGTGTGATCTAATTTATTACGAATGACTTTTCAGATGGATATCAATCCAGAAGATTGTGAAAGAGAGGTGTTACCCCTTCTTAACAGAATAAAAAATAACGTAGTCTGGTAATTCAAAATGTTAACAAAACAATGTGAAGAACAAACAAGTATGCAGCTTGCAACCTTTACTTAACAAATGAATCGATTGAGACTATCAACTTACCAGTTCGCCTATCGATCTCGCACCTCGTCCCTGACAGTCCGTGGAAACAGACGCACCTGTCCGGCGCTATACATCGACCGCCGTGCAAACATGGCTCCCTACATATAGCTGGAAATATTCAATACATATGTAAAAAATGTAATTTCAAACTAGCCAAAGGATCGTACAATCTCAGTAAAAAACTTACGTTCAGTACAAAACTCTCCGCTCCAACCAGGTGCGCAGGAGCAAGTACCGTTGGAACACGTGCCGCCGTTCATACAGATACGACGACAGCCGCCCGGCGTCCGTACTGCAAGCAAATAAAGTTACAGCCTCAAACACAATTTACAAGGAATTCCAAGGACAACAGTATCCTATAAAAATGTCAAAATCTTCCTAGACGATTATTTTTGGTGTACGATCTTACCAGGATACGGATAGAGTCCGCCGCCGCCACAAGATGGCGCTTCTACGCCACTGGCACATCGACACATGTTTGGAGCCACACAGGCTCCGGGGGAGCCGCAGTCAGGGCGGCATACAGCTGAAAATCACATCACAATTGAAACCACCTTCAAACAAAATGCAAAAAGAAAAACAAAAGAAGATAACAAAAAGTAAGAATCAATGTGTTTAATGGAATGAAAATGTACTTACGGACTATACAAAGTAAAGAATTCGGCCTGGACGTCCATCCGGGACAGCAATGCGTGCTGTTACGAGATCGGCATACGTGAGGGCTGCAACAAACAATGAGAGTTCATCCCAGTTGAATATAAACGTATAATCAGACCTGAATACTTAATTTAGAACATTTTAACAGTTTACTAGCGACCCGCTCCGGCTTCGCACGGGATAACAATATTTCCCCATTATTAAATGTATGATATTATACATATAAACCTTCCTCTTTAATCACTCTATCTCTAAAAAAAACCGCATGAAAATCGGGTGCGTAGTTTTTAAGATTTAAGCGTACAAAGGGACATAGAGACAGAAAAAGCGACTTTGTTTTATACTATGTTGTGATGTAATAACTTAAAGCACCTTGTAACATGTTGACCCACAAATCTGCAGCATTACCTAGTACTGCAAAGCTTTACTACAAAATACTCGTAGCACGGAGGCCACCAAGAATTCCATAAAATATTAGCTTTGCATCAACAATGCAGATGACGAGCTACGAGCAGCGCTCATTAAACTCAGACAGGTGTTGTTTGAATCTGATTTATTAGCCATCGTAAACACGTCGCAAGCTATGTACAACTTACGTGGTCGTGAATCTCTTAGGGAACTGTTTAAAAAAATTAATATCATGACCGTACCTTGCCAATTTATTTATGAAAATATCATGTATGTTAGGAAAAACTTACATTTGTTTGATAAAATATGTGATAGACATAATTATAACACTAGAAATAAAAATAAGTTAGCTATCCCGCAGTTTAGATTATCTAAAGTACATACATCTTTCATGGGATATTGTGTCAAATGTTATAATAAAATACCAGACAACATTCTGGAATTGAATGACTTGCGGTTTAAATCTCATATAAAAGCCACACTTTGTAAGCAAGCATATTATAAATTAGAAGATTACATTCAAGATAAAAATGCTTGGAAACATGCTGGTCCTGCTCCATAGGACATACTGACAATATCTAATTAATTAACAAATTAAAACTACACCAGCAAATAAAATTGTATTCATCTTTTGATTATTTGTTTGTAACTTTGTACCAAAATATAAACCAATTTGTAAATGTGAACACCATGTAGCATTTTAATTGTCACTTTATCCTCATTTGTCTTTGCGATTCTACATGATCTTCGCATGCTTTTACTGTATGTATCAATACATACAAACTGTAATACTATATTATTTTTAAAAAGAGTAACCATGGAGTTTCTTGCCCGTTCTTCTCCATAGGAAGCTACTTTTGGAATGGGCAACTAGAATCAAACTTAGTTATAATTTTGACGTTCATAAGTGCTTGTAAAGGCCTAAATGAAATAAATGATTTGACTTTTTTTTTGACTTTTGCAAGCTTCGACATTTTATGGCAACTAATAAGTTTTTCCTATGCCACTGCCCAGATGCTATTTTAATATATTGTCACATTTCATACTTTGTATTCTACCTCTAGTAGTAGAGGAAATCTTTGGTTCAGTCTCAAATTGTTCAGAGGTTAAAGGGGTTCCTATGAATTTGATAAAAGAGAACATACATGATACCCACCCACCGACACGCTTTGCAGCAGCTGCCATAGGACTTCGCGTGGTCCTTTTATGCGCAAAACGATAATTAGGACTGTAAACAAGTATTATTGCCACCAACAATAGGTAAAAAGTTTTTGGAGATACTGTAGCTGTATTGAATGACAAATTCATTGTCGTCGGTCAATTAGCACTTAGCAACAAAAAGTGTGTTAGCAACAATTACGCAAGACTCGTAAGCTCCTCTTATGAGCGATGATCCCAGTAACCTTGCTCCACGTCCAACCGTATCTAAGTTGTACCGAATAGATTCTACTCGCTTGGTTAAACTAATTTGTTTTAGGGTCAGAGAGTATCGCGAGTCCTTACACAGAAAACCTTGTATCGAAATCGAGATTTAGTGCAGCACTGCACTTAATTATATTATCACTGTTTTGTTAAATATTTGCTTATCATTCAAGAGCATTGCGGTCAATTAAACAATTAAGTATTAATAATAGATTGAATTATATTTCGCGCTTTTTATAACTACGGGATGTGGTCAGGTATCATTATTATAAAGAGATAAAGCCATTCCGGAGTCAAGTCAGAATCAGTTTTAATAGTGTCATAACTATGCTGTATTCATGTTAAATAGTATTGTTATATGCGTGGTGACCATAGTAAGTGATAATTACATCATTATCAAGTCATAATATTATCACAGCAATACTAATATAGTAATCTATTAATCAATAATTTATAATCTTCGCATCGATAATGTAATTTACCCATTCATTATCCTTTCAGTGACCTTTGCTTATGTCATTCCCTGTTTTTATAACATTTGCATTAAACATACCAATTTTTGATTGTTATAAATTACAATACATAAATCAATTTAAATTGCAGTAAGTAGCTCTGTCTAAGTTCAAGTTGTGATTCAGCATCGACTACTTATTCGTCTCTTTTGCTATTAACATGTTCTAAAGCAAGATTTATTGCATCACCGAATTTGGTTGTATCAGTATCATCCTTGCATTCGTTGATTGCATCCACGACCTTGGTTGGTAAACCCGCTTCGTCATAACCTGTCCCAGTGAACCAGTCGTCGGTTCCGCTATTGCCCTCTGCCCGACTCCCGAAATTATAAGCGTGAAAATCACCTACGCGCCGCCGCCCACGGTAAGAGTACTACACATGTATCATGTTACTAGGTTCAGCAAATTGTTGAAAAAATGACATTGTGTATTGTTGTATCGTGACATATTGCTGAAAAGATGTGGAATTTCTAAAATTTGGATTCCCGGGAAAGTGTCGTTGAATTCCAAGGACGGATGTGGATTTCACTTCCTAAGAACATCGAAACCACGTCCATGTGACACGGTTTTTAAAATCGTGTATTTGCATTTAAAAGGATATTGTATAAACGTTTTTCACGATGCGACGTTCTGAATAGTGCAGTTAATGAATATGATTTAAGACTGGACCTCACAGTTAGCCAGAGAAGCTTACAAACAACGGCGGTGAGCGATATATGTATGTAAGTAAAACGTGTAGAGCTTAAAGATGGGAATAGCTTATACGAATTATAAAACCGTACAGTGTGAACTAGCAAGATTTGTATCATCGCATCAGTCGCATGCGCTTCACGTACGCTTCCAAGGAACGAAGAACGATGCACCTCCGATTAAAATGTATTTACAACACATTCTTTTACTTTGATAGTTGACTGGATTCATTTTTCCGATCATCACATTTTAAGGCTCATAAGAAAAGTTGGTGCAGCCTTCAGTTAACATGAACTTGGGGCATTAATTTACTTAGAACTTCCTATTTGTCACTATTACTATGAACATAAGTAATTATCCCTCAACATAGTCAGTCATATCGTTACTACAACTTATTTGTTCTACTTGCCCCAAAAGCTATCTGGTCTTATCGTGTCCTCCATTGTTTAACAGAGCTTTTGCCTGTTTCCAATTTTCACACACCCTACACTTACCCTACGAAATGGTTAGGCTTGCGCTCCGAGAGAGTGCGCGGCGCGCGGGGCCACAGGCGCGGCGGCCGCGTCGGCTGCGGCGCGCGCGCGTCCGCCGCGGCCACGTGGGCGCACGCGCATACCACCGCCACCGCCGCCACCAGCCGCCACATTGTCATCTTGGAACCATCACCCTGGAACAACACCAACTATATGTACACATTACACTTCTGACTAGGTGTTCAATCCAGCAGACTTTTTTGTAGAGCTCTCTTTCTTGTAGAATTTGTCATGAAAAGGAAAGGAGCGTATGCATGAATTAGTTCTTTGACACATGGCTACAGTTTTTCTCGATGGTCTCATTAGTTATACGCGAAGTAAGTAGGTAGTAGGTATAATAGAAATAAGCTAGAATGCCTTATGGAAAGGTCTTTCAGTAGTAAATAGAAAAAAAGTTGAAAGAGTATGCGATCATTCCAACATATGCTGCTTGAAAGAAATCTAAATAACTACGGTTATAAAAATAATTTTAAACTGTTAGTTTGTACTTGAGATAAAACTGAAAAGGCTATGAATGAACAATCGTTATCATAATATTTAGTTCATAACAAAAATAGTTTCGAATGACTTTACGGATTATATCGCCACGTAATACTACACGCGTATGAAAAATAAGATAACCGTAATACAGAATAATATATCTCAACAAACATTAGTTATTGGCAACATACATATAAATTGTTATATAACTCATAATAAAATTGTCAAGCCGCAATACAGTAACCTTATAAAATCTTAATAAATAAACATTAATTGGGGCAAAGATTACGCGGTGAGCACTCTTATCTACAACTGCATTGATAATTGAATGTTTACACAATAAAAGCTTATTCTGATGTCAGTGCCAAAAACATTTTTGATACTATAACGCTATCTGAAAGCTAAATGATAAACGCTTTATAAAATTAGGTCTCTTCGTATGTTAGGTAAGTCTTTGACAGTTTTAGTGTTGTACAAGAACAATTTCGGCGTCATACGTATCTATCAAAAGCGTGAATGAAGCTCTTGTTTGTCTCAGAAACTATGTGGATCATAGAAGATTAATCTTAAACACACAATCCACAGAGCAATTTCATTTAGCTTGTTCTTTAGACCAGATATGAAATCATCGCTAATAGAAAAGACAAAATTAAGTATAATAGAACTACCACAACTAAGAGACAATTCTCTAGAAACGAACTAAAGAAATGTTTGACTTAAAGGCATGAAACATTACAGAGCTTTTAAAAACAATAATTTAAAATATGAAAAACGCAGAGATAAAATAATGAGAAACCTTGTTGAATAGCAAAAGACAGCACATGTAACAAGCAAGAGGAGGCCCGAGAGATGGCAGGCGGAGCGGGGCGGGATCAAGCAATCTGTGCCGAAATGATAACGAGGGCCGTCGACCGCGCGCGCATCACTATCACAATCTGTTGCTATAATTAGTAAAAATTCTTCATCGGCTTTGTTCTACTAGTGACGTCATGTAAAAGCAACAACCTTAGGTGTTGTGGGCTAAATTGTATAGCTGTTGCCAATGAATGGATCGGTGGCAAGTTATTCAGTGTCCACATTGTCTGATGCTCTACGTCTATTGATGGTTACAAAAGTGTTTTGTCCGCTAATGCTGTTTCAATTATTGACACATAACCAAAACAATCAGCTTATATTGTAACAAAGTAACTAATCTGGACTGAATAGATTTGAATTTTCTGAATAGAGAACGTCTTCAAAGCACGTGACGGACTACGAATTCCTTAGAAAATCGCCTGTCATATTTGAATATGATCAATATGATCCCAGTTAGTTCTAGGTGGCATTGTAGCAGTGGCCAGGTCTGTTCGAAGTTGGGCGCCCATCAATGGCATGAGTCACGCGCAGTGAATGCCGCCGCCCACGGCGCGTCTTCCTTACTTACTACATGGTCACTTGCGGCCACACACTCCACATCATACTAATAAAATGTGACGAATTTTACGCGGCATTCGGATGTCGTGGATTAAAATATACCTGTGTACAGGATAGGTGAACAATAGACAAGTGCTAGAAAATGGTCTTTTAAGACGAGCTGAACTAATAACGACGACTTTATCAAAACAAACTAAGCATCGAAATTCTATTACAAAATCTAAACATTGAACGTTCATTATATCAGGTGTTGGCCAAAGCTTCTAATTACGTGGTGTAAGTATACTATTTTAATTATGAAGCCACCGCATCGAATTACTCTCCGATTCAAGCGATCGTGAGTTACCGATCCTGGATGATTACCGTTAGATGACTGACCCACATACCCCATCAAATCAATGGTATCCTAAGCAAACATCACTCCTTTCAATACATCCTGAATAGACACAAATGAACTTTCACATAACATTGTGGTTTAAATAAATACAACCCCGAAAAGTTTTGACGCCCAAAAAAATATAAAATCGGATTCAAAAAGATCTTAATTAAAAGATACTTCAATAAAATAAATATGTCAACTCCTAGCAATACAGACGTGGCCAGGGGCTGATTTATTGTGGACGAAGGACTTGAGTTTTATTACTCTTTAAAATCAAGATATCGCAAATAATAGATTTTTAAACAAAAATAAATAGTTGATTATATGAACTAAAACTATAACAGAAGCGAATTTTATAAAACTGTATGTTTAGTTACAAAACGCCAAAATATCTCAGCTCACTTTCTATATCACGAATTTCTCACATTCATGACTATGTTAGTTCGAAAATCTCACCAATAGGATGTAGTATGAGGTTTATTCTTCAAGACCACACACGGTTCCTATTGTTGATACATAATTTCTCAGAATTACGCGTGTTCTCATATTATTGGGTGTACACTTATTAGTGCAGTAGATTTATGCTGATTCTGATCACAATTGGCTGTTAGCACCAATGTGTGACAATAGCCTACCGCACCTTGGTATGCTAAATAGCATCTAAACTTATGACCATTCAGTAAGATCATTAATATCAATGTATAGTTCATTGTGGTTTTGCAAACATAGTACAAATCCTTTTCCTCAATGGAAGCAAAATTTCTAAACTCTTACGTGGAACCAAGGACTATAGGGAAACTTTACCGTATCGAGAGCTTTGTCATCAAAACTCACTCTTTTTTCAATTAAGGGTTTTGAGAAGCTTCAGACTAAACAACGTATGTTTACATTGACTTTCCACATCGTTACCTTTCGTCCTTGACCAGGTTGGAATCAAAGCATCGCCCAATCAGTGTCAAGTGTCACGCAAATAGTGTGTACGGTCAACAAACGCAGTGATCAACGATGATGCGTCTAACGCTACGGCCGGGAGGAAACGTCGGCACGCGCTTACATCAATATAGTAGGGAGGGACATACAATTTATAAGCGACAGCGATTTAGGGACTAGGGATAAGATACTTTATCGTACGATATTCGTAATCAAATGACAAACTTACGTTTTCGCACAACTATCATTAACTTTAATTCGATGATGTAACGATACATAAAAAGGCACTTGTAAGAAGTTACAAAATTATATTATGCAAATCAATAAATTTAATTTAATTTAGCTCTTTATTCTTGAGGCATTAATTTTTTTATTTATTTGAAGTTTTATCAAACACAAATAAAGGTTTAATTCAATAAATCGCTTTCTCCTGTACCTTGAAACGATTCTTTAAAGGCGAGCGAGTGCCCCCAATTGAGGGGTTATTAACGCACGCCGCCGCTGCGCCCGCGCCGACTTCTAACGATCCGATGCAACAAACAAACTCAACTGTCGGCCGATGCAGTTACATTGTTTAACTTAAGTTTCTTGTACGAGCTTTAAAGTGTTCAACTGGGAATCTTATTGATTTATTGGAAGACTGATAAAAGTATAGCGGAATTGCTGTGAATCATCAATTGCAATACTTTGTAACAATAACTTGCAATATAAACAAATAATAAGACATAACTTAGGTACAGTCCTGATATAAGGAAACTTCTTCATCTTACAGCATAAAAATAATCTGAACCCGCCATTCTGACGCACAGAAAATTTCATAGACATCCGTTTACCGGTTTTATCATGAAAACAAACATGGTAATAAATATCGATTTATAGATTTTGGAATGCAAGGTTATGTAAGGCAAGTTGACCTAACTAACAGAATAACTGTGATGCAATAATTAGTCCAACTCACTGAAGTGGTAGTTAAGTCAGTAATTTACAGGTTATGCATGAAGGACGATTTTCTATAAGCCTGCAGTCACGTTCGACTGAAGCCTACTGTAATCCTTACATTTCATTGAAAAACTTGAAGATTAACATTATAACTGACCTATTTACACCCGCTAGAAGTTGGTCAATGAATATGAACAGTTAATACTATTATGTGTTATGCTTATGAGCTACATTCTGAAACATATTTTTTCAGTCAACAAGGATATCTTCTTTTTTTCACATATTTTAATTTAGGGGTTAAAATAGACAACAAATTGGTTTTAAAGTAGGATATTACTAAGTATATCTCAAGTGTGTTCATGCTACAACTCCGAAAATGTTTTTTTTTAACATCATCGCTCATACAAAAATCTGGATTTCAAAATTGAGGTAAAAAAATCTTAAAAAACAAGCTTTTATTTAAATGAGCTAAAAAGAAAAAAATAAACTTTTACTGTAACTTTACTGTCAACTTATTATAACGAGATTTAAGTACTCGTATTACTTTCTTAGTAAAATCGCGACAAGCTTTTAAAACATATAAATTGTGTGAAATATGTTAAATTTGAAATGTCGTTATAAGTTGACAGTAAAGTTACAGTAAAAGTTTATTTTTTTCTTTTTAGCGCATTTAAATAAAAGCTTGTTTTTAAAGATTTTTTTACCTCAATTTATTTTATACTTTTTAGTTTTCACCTGGTAATTTCCTAAGTCTAAATTCTGTAGCGGCGGTCATCTTAGATTTTGATTTGGTAAAGTGCACTTTATTCTACTTGTCAAGCCCTGTCATTGGATACCCATATGGATGAGATTGAAAAAAATAGGTTATTCACCATTTTGTAGCGGCGGCCATCTTGGATTTTTATTTCGTTAAGTGCAATGTGTTCTACTTGTTAATCCCTTTCATTTGATACCCATATTGTTTATGTACCTTAAAAATAACTAGTCCGCCATCTTGTATATTTAGCCATGTTGGATTTAGGATGACGTCACATAGCTTAACATGCATTGTCATCCAAACTAAACATGTATGCAAAATTTCAGCTCAATCGGTTGAGGGCAAGTGCCTTAAAATTGAGTTGTAAAATTCCACCCGAACACACATAGTTACATACATACATACATACATAGAGGTACATACATACATACATACATACATTGCAAGTTAAATAAAAGCTTGTAAAATGTTTCGTCTTATAGAAAACTATGTACCTATGACATAACAATAACGTTATGTTAGCTGTCGGCATTTTTCTGTCAAGGGGGTGGTCTCCAGGCGGCACAGAGCGTGGCCATTAATTAAAATAGTAATTATACCAGCTTCGGAAGAACAATAATTAATTATAACCCGTATACTATAATGGTAACTTAGGGTAATTGATTGTACTAAATAATTTATTGGTCGGTTATGGAATGCAGTAATAAAGCGTAAGTATCCTTTGATTCAATGTTTTTATGTGCTTTGTTAGTTATTGCTCAAAATATAAATTTGTCTTACGATTGGATTTTAACTATTGGGTCGTGCACGGACTGAGTTCTTATGTTCTAGAAAACGCGTCCAACATTTTGATGGCGCTCTAACTAATTAAAACGTTAAATGCAGGGCGCTTGCCTACGTTTGAAGTGCTTTATTATTTGGTGTTAGTAGGTCTACAAGAGACGTTACGGGACGTCCACCATAAAACATTAACAGCATCAACAGTGACGTAACATCCAAAACTATAAATAATACAGAATGTTCATATAATGTGTGATGGTAAGTCGCCATAAACTGAAAGTTCAACGACCTCGCCTGCATGCAGACAGTAAGGCGCCAAAACATTTGACATTGAATCGAGTGATTGATCGATCTATAATCGATGATCAATCGAATCACTCGATGTTACGATGCGGCTTTATGTAACTGTTTCTGTGCTTAGGTTAAGTACCAAGCTGTGATGTAATGCGTTAAGCTTTTAAGCTTAGTTTGAATGTTAGTAATTCAATAAATGAACGAGCTTTCGAAATTGATAGTCCCGTAATGCCTTGTAAAGAACAGCGTTAAAAAAGAAATGTATTTCCACTTTTAACTTGTAAATTATTTGTTCATATTTTGATTTCTCATATTTAATTACAGACTTCACTATCTTAAGGCTACCGAAACACAAAGGAGGTTATTTTTTTTTTAATGTTACGCAAATGTGCGATATTCCACGCTGATCAACATAATTTCAAAATTCACAATTGAAATTAACCATATTTATACAATGTAAACAATGACACACTGAGCAGACATTAAAAATTGTTCATGCAAGTTGTTTAAATTATTTACTTTACCTGTCTGACTTTTCCGTCTACGTTCGTAGGTTTACACAGAAACTGACTGGTTTCTATTTATAATTTACAGAAAAGACATTCTGATTACCACATTTTGGTCTTTTTGTCCAAAAGTATAACTGGTCCTTAGGGAAGTTGATTGATCTATTAGTGTCTACGATAAAGTTGGTACATCACTATGAACACACCGGCCCTGCATGTCGCAACGAACCCTAAAGGACACACTGGCACCTCACAAAACTAACACAAACTATCAGCATAACCTCATTATGTTGCAAAATAAAGGTTTAAAAACCCCGGAGAGGATCAATCATGTTGATTGATCGGTCAGGTAAACAGCGCGGCCGACGGAGCAACACTATTGGAACAAGAATGCGTGACACTAATCTTAATTAGAGCGCGTGGACTAATTAATTTAAGGTGTCTGAATACCGCTGATGAAGCGTCCCCAAATGGTTTTGTGGCTTTGACCTGCTTAATGCAAACTGTCTGGAAAGTAAGCAATTTTTGAAACTTTGTTCCACGACAGAAATCTCAACATTAAATTGTAATTTAAATAACAAAGTTAGTGTAGAACAATCGTGATTTCAGTTTTCAATGGATGACATAAACAGCATTCAATGGGCGTCCCTTGTTTAAGCATCTTAAAATAGGCACCCACATTCACATCTCATAATTACAAATAACGTCTTTGAACATAAAAACAATTCAGGGAAAATACTGCAATAAAATATTATTTATCTGGAAATATCGCAAATAAAACTAAATATGCACTATTTGACTGTACGAATGTAAGAGATTTTTATACCGAAAAGGAATGATTTCTTCTGACCGATATCTGGGAGGTCTGGGAGGTCACACTCGGATAAGCCAACTGTCGCCCATTCTAGGTCCACGAATATGACGAAACTGACCCAACAGGGCTAACTTCACCGATAAGTAATGGGGTCAAGGCCATTTCTTTTAGTGATTCATTATTTTATATAAAAATTATACTAACATCACATAAGAAAAAGCAAGAGGAAGACTTTCTTTAAAACAAAATTATTTCAAAAAGAGCCTCCTCTTCGGATCATTTAAAATAAGAAAAGTTGAAGTACTTACTTAAACAAGTTTCTTACAACCCTCATTTTATCAATGTGGTTATAGATTTTCTTATTCCAAAATATTTCAATACTATAGTGAAATGAGGCAGGAAGTACATAAAATATTTAATTTATGCTTTGCTGGAATTTGAAGATATAGCCAGATTCCATTTATTCAAGACCGCATAAAGCAATTATTGCATATAATATTTATACTCGTATAAAAGGGCAAAGTGCATAAAACAGAAAGCTCCAATCAAAACGATTCCTAGAAAAACGCCCCGATGTATCTTCGAAATTGGTTCTCAGATACCATATATCGTATATGAAACCTACATTAACGTGTTTATGAAATAATAGGTCATTAAACCACAGAAACCGCTTGGCAACAGAAAATAAAAAAATATAAAGCGTGAAATAGGCTCACTTAAGTTTTGTACAGATTAAACTGTAGGGATTCACTTGAACGCCGTGTTCAGTATCGATCATGCGATTAAGTTATGATGCAAACATTTGTTCTATTTTCAGAAGTAGAGCAATCGAATGGATTAGGATTTAGATTCACGTTTTAGGATTAAGGCTGTAGTAATCAGATCCATGGGCTCGGACATCGAAGGTTTGATTTGATACCGTTGTTACATTTATAGTTTCTATACTATAGCGTACTATTTGTATCTACTAATTGTACATATTTATATTTTGGGGAATTTATTCAATTTAATTGTCAGTACATTGGTACTTATGGACTAGAATAAGATTTAGCTCTAATTACATATTTATTAATAGAATTTTTCACGAAGATGCTACTCCAAATTCTAACAACAAAAACCAACAAGCAAATCTTTAACATTAGCACAAAGATCGGAACTATCTACTAGCACGTAACTTGTGAGCAATGGCAGCACATTACAAATCAGCCTATTTCGATCATAAGGAGGCCATTCATACGTCAACTAGGAAGCGCAGGCGCCGGTGTACGTTTCAGGACGATCAAAGAGCCACTTAGTGCACCACTCTCCAATGGAGATAGCTTTCGAGGGCTTGCTTTGGAAATAAATGTGCTGTTGTGTCAATATGATACTTATGCAGGAGATGTGAGAAAAGACAACAAAGCTCTTGTAAATCGGGTGCCAAGTGTGTATTTTCCTTTACAGCTACTAAAGGAGGACGATATCTGATGGGTCTAATTTACTAGGACCTTAATTACTACGCCTAACCTCATAAAACCTTGCCGCGATATTAGCCTTCGTTGTGCAGGTAATAAATTAATTGATGCACACAACGGTAAATAAATACAATGCAATTATAACAAAGGACGCTAATAACATCAATCGTAATAAAGTCCGTACGTATTAAGATGCAACATCGCAAATAGTGCGTGATGACAGATTGCAGGCCACGCCTCCATACATACAGTTACAGTTTGTAATCTATCGCGCTTAATTCACTCTAAGGGCGAAAGCACACTTGAGATACCATTGAGGGAACTTTGGTCTTAAAAGACTAAGGCTACAAGCCAAATCGATTAGAATTTTCTGCACATAATTTAAACGTATTTATTGTGATAATATGGGTTCGAAATTGATGATTGAACGATGCAAGTGTTGGCAGAGAAGACTCAATAAATAAAATATTCATTTTCAATAAAGATTTTTCCCCACTCCAACCTTACACCTAACTCTCTCCAATATATTCCTAAAGCTTGTGTGAAATAAACACGTCTAAATTCTGTGGAAATGGGTTGATTTATTGTTCTCTATGCAAAACGGATCAATAAATCTAGTCAAGACTACTGAAAAATTCTGATTCAAAGTAGAACAAATACATCGAGGTAAATCATTGAAAAACAAAACGATTTGGGACGAATAAATAAGTATGTTTTGTATTTTAAATGAGGAAAATGTGAAATCTTAACCAAAACAAAGCTTTGGTACGCTTGATTCAAACCAGTAAATAACATAAATTAATTACGCATCAACATTAAGAAAATATAATATGCAGTCAAGGACTTTACAATATCATTTGCCCATTTTATTTAAACAGGAAATTATTAACTTTTCTTTCAAAAGCAACAGTTACCAACTGCAGATGCACTATTTTATAATGACTTCTCATTTAGCAAAAAAGAAGCTTGAAGCAAGATGACATCATCTTCAACCGTATAAGTCCTCAGCCACATACACATAGAAAATAAAAATCCGAACAACATGTCTCACGAAATCTGGGCAAGCAGGACGACAAATATACGCCTTATAATGGGAGTACACAAAAAACAAACAAAACCAACCATGACATATGTTAAAACTGTGTCAAAGCAACTTGCAGCGCAGCTGTACAGACAGTTCTCATGAAGACACCACTTATTGTGCAAATGTAGGTTACACTTATTGAAAAGGATTAAGACGTCAAAACATTTTTTGACCTTAGAAAAATATGGATTCAAGTTAAACTTTAGTAACAAAATTATTTATATACTTCTAAGACAGAAAGTCAAACGCTACGAGATGGTTAAGGTTTGGTGCTGTGAAATGCTTATTTAAGAAATAGTAAAAGGCTACGATTTTTTTAAGGTTTCTCGCAAATTAGAAGAGCGAAAAATTTGCTTGCGTTCAGCAATCCTGTAGAAATGGAAATTCTTAAACCCTTTGGAAGTATAGAAATTCCTTCAAAACTTTTTTTTTGAACCATTTATGTATTGAGACATAAATCTTCAATTAACAAATTGATGATGACATAAGTTTGAAAGTCGTAATGTTTTATCGCTGGTGACAATACCGTTTAAAGTGTCAGATAAGTACTAGTTGTAATTCATAACGACGGGTTGTAAAATAGTGAATACAATGGAGAATTAGCTGTTAAATGTAGGGCCAATGCCGACCAGTCCCGGGACCTAACAGAGATACTATGCAAATGGCATTCATTAGAGTTAAACATGTTGGATCATGGTGTGTAATGTTGAATTGAGGTGTAGATTTACATTAACATTACAACACGTAAATGGCATGAAATCCTGCATCGACTCTAGGATTCTCTGGGATCCTAAACCTTCAGGAAGAAAATTAGGCTAATGCACCTTTATTTCTACCAGGATTTTTGAGAATACCAGTTAGAAGAAGAACGCTTTCAAAAGCAAGAAATGTGAAGCGTTACCAGGACGGGCAGATTATACAGACACATATTGATTTAATGACAAACATAACAATAAATTAAAATCGAGACATGTTACAGAAAACAGCGAGAGAGCTACCAATAAACAAGCATCAATAACAGAAAATAACAAACAGGGTGCGAAGTTATCGTATCAAAGCTGTACTTTGAATAAAACAAAAGTTTCAGCATAAATATGACAATTAAATGGAGAACGATATTCCCACACAAGTGAATTTAGCGTCGGACGTGATATGGACCCGCCGATTGCGCAAATCGGCTAGCCTTCGGCCGGTTCCTACTCTGATAAGGGACTCATCGCTGACCAATGTTTAACCCTGGCCCTATTTACTGAGGATGTAGGCATCATGTCATATGCAACAGCAAAATTATATTGTCACTGCAAAATTCGTCGCAGCTAAGTTAAAAGTTCAAGAATTTAAATATTCCCCCTCTCGCCAATTTATGCGAGCTTTTCGATTACTTGGAATAAAGTTTGCAAAGTTCAAAGAGAAAAATAATGGCTAAAGAAATCTGATTCATTTCCAATTCATAGAGTTTCGAAAGTTTCACAACGGGTTTATAATACATGCAAGCTTATATTTTTTTCAGTCAGAATAATATTTAATGTATAGCTAAAAAAAAAGGTTTAAAAAATAAAAATATTTTTATACACATTACGTAATACAATACCAATCTCTAGCTCTATTCAAGAGACAATAGGCGGCAAACACCCAGGATCCGTCCGTAACAAAATTAAATCAACATTATCCTGATGGAATTATTATCACAAATTACCATGCCACTGGATTCCTCTGTGGAGGGCAACCAGAATACTGTTCGATGGTCAAGAGTGGTTCGTTTGTAGGTGATGATACTACCGGATGGATGATAAAACGCGCACGGATTCCCGCGCCGACCGAATGGGAGAACCGTCTCGATCCACGGCACGCTCCCGACTGACAACTAAAATTGCGAAGCTTTATCATCGAATATACAATGCTCGCACGCGCACGTTTGCTCAAGCACTTAGATCTATGGTGCTTCCGTTACGCTACTAGTGTTGTCTGTACCAAAATGTTTGTTGCTTTACTTCAAGCACTCCTAATTTGTGTATTAATTACTTTTACTAATTGAAGCTACACTGGAGCTTCTTTTGATTGATATCAAAGCTTTTTGTGTGTCAAATATCGATGTTTTTAGGAGCGTATATCGAAGTCACAATAAGTTAAAAGATAAGTTTGACTACTTTTAGGTAAATAATATAAATGGATAATACAATAAAATAAAAACCGATGATCTTAATTATGTATGTTGGTAAGTTAACCAGTAGCAGAAAATCTGAAAAAATAATGAAAACAATTGATTGACATTGATAGTAATTGAGTGTATGCTCCGTAAATGCTCTTAAAATCTGGTAACCAGAAATTCCATTGCACTCCAGATAAATTGGGCCGTTACCCTAACTTATTGCCTCGGAGTTTTGTTTACCGGCGCCAAGTAAGCGTGCACTCGAGTGCTCCTATGATATCCCACTGTTCATTAAATAGCCTTCATTTGCATAAATGTTTAAATGAATATGTGCCTAATGGTCAGTGATACGCATTCCCGATTACTTTGTTTATGGTATGTTAGATTATTTTTAATCGCAGTGTGAAGTGACCCGATGGTAATACAAAACCAAAAAATGGGCTCAAAACTAATCAATTACAATATAAATGTGTTTAAGGGCTCAATTAAGATAGATAGAGTCCATGCTAGTCTATGTATGTAATAATATCAAACCAAAATCAAACTCAAAAGCAATAAACAACCTAGACGATATAAACACAAATGCTAATCTGAACAGTTCTAATAGGTGTCATAAAATCCTATGACCATTTAGGAGTAGTTTCTAGCATGCAAATAACGATGACTAACGAAACTGCAAAGAGCTTTTGAAAAAATCCTATAGTTCCATACAGAGAGTAACAAAAATATTATATTAGGCGGATTGGTAAATTGCGACGTTCAATAAAAGTGTGCAAATAATAATATTTGCTGCAATGAAAGCTTTACGATGTAAAAAGGCATGACAGACGTAAAATAAATACAATTTATAGAGCTTTATGGAAAATTCACAGATTACTTAATATGAATGGAGTGCCGAGAAATAGTAAGACGTCTTTGCTTATAGAATAAACTAGCTGTTGCCCGCAACTTCGTCTGCGTGGGCAATATAGAATAGTCAATTATTACGTATGGTGCGTAAGTAATTTTCACAGGAAATAGCTATAATCTATGTCTATATGCTTTGAGTCTGACAAAGCTGTCATTTGTACATTTTCTGCAGCTGCTGCGACTAAGCAGAAGCCAGAAAGTCTGTCAGTCTTACCATGGATATCGTCTTGTGTAGTTGACTGGATTGAAGATAGATAGATAGGTAGTCGCTCCAAGCAAAATATTGGTACTCTAACAGATTCGGTGACTGGAAGCCCAACACCAACATAGTTGGGGAATAGCTGGATGGATGATAAAATGAGTCATCATCATCAGCAGGCGCATAGGGTAGGATAGTTTCACTACTGGGGAGAAACACTTGTATGACTTGTATGAATTGGGGATTTTCTGTGCACTTACTTACTATGGTAAGGCTGACCCCACATTAGGCGTGCGCGATCCTCGGGCGTGTGAGTAGCGCGGGCGTCGCGAGCGCGCTGCGTGAAAGTCGCGTTTTGCTGCCCTGCGGCATGTGTGAAGAGTGTAAGCGACGCGCTCGCGGCGAGCATGCGGCGCTCGAGTTGCGTTCTTACCCCTACGCCCGCTATCCCCGCCGCCCGCTAAACGCCTTAGCAGTTAAACGTCAAGTCGAGCGCGCTGCAAATGCCGCAGGGCAGCAAAACGCGACGCTCACGCAGCGTGCTCGCGACGCACGCGCTACTCACACGCCCGAGGATCGCGCACGCCTAATGTGGGGTTAGGTCTAAACCGGGAGGGACTCCACCGAAATGTTTGCATTAGTTCACGAATAGGCAAAATGTACGTATCTGTGAGAGTCCACTTCATGTGTTCGTACTTGAAACCTGCAGTTTTGCCAAGATTTTAAAAATTTACGCTCGCAATTTGTCATTTCTTGGTGGAGCCAGCAAATCAAAAGAAACAGAAGTGTTGTATACTGTGCGTCACTACCGCTCACCGGGAAAATTTCGCTCTTGCGGAGGACGTTTATATACCATATTTTGTGTCACACGTAAACAGGACGACAGTAAGTATCCACCGAAACACTTTCAAAGATCTGATGAACGAACAAATCAGACCTGAGTTGGTCACCTGGGGCCAATCAGAGCTCTATGAAGCGATCATACGCTTTGGCTCCTACTGTTATTGTGGTTTCTGAAAATGTATTCACCTCATTCAACGATGAATGTAATTCTGATGGTACTATTAAGAACACTTGCTTAGCGCAGAAGCTGACGTTGGCAGGTCAAGTCTTTTGACTTCTCGAATAGGATACCATTGGTTTTTGTGCAATGCATTCTGGATTAGGATAGGATATAGGTGGATAGGATTTGCAACAGAGAACAATTCTGTCTTTGTGATTAAATGACATCAAACGTAGTTTTATATAAAAGGTGTTTTTAGACTTGGCTCGGGTCTTACTGAGACTGTTCGTAATCGTGAACAGTGTATTTGCGATCAGAAGTTGAAAGTAAGCATGTCTCTGGTATGCGACGCGTAATTTGTACATTTTCAGAGCTGGATGGAAAGCATTTTACGTGTGTATGGTATTAAATCGAGAAAGCTCCCATTTCTTATCTGCACTTTGTATCTGGGCTTGTTTTTAAAGCTACAGAAGCCTACATTACCTGCCTCACGCTTAGCAGCGCTTGCGAGAGATAGATCTTCCTTTCTTCTAGGATTAAGTTTACATATTTTGCATCAGAAAAAATAATTAAGGTCTACTTAATACTACTCACTCAAAGTAATTTGTTTTAAGGCCACCACATTAGTGGAAGATAAGCTAAACTATGTTTATGAAAAAATCCTGATATGAACTCCATCTGTAACTTTAAATGATAATTAATTGTTCCACTAAAGTCATCATTTTTGACATAATGTTCAAAAAATAATTTAGATGGCACCGTTTTAAATTTGCCTGAGAACTATTAATTTTCCTTTCATCAAGGTATAGATAGTTCAACTCAGATTTGCGCGCGGCCCTATGTGTGCGTCGGCTTGTAAATATACAACTTTCATTCGTGTGACAGTGACGTCGTCCGAGCATGACGTGTTCTTATCGCTTTTTGTTATGGGTACAGTCGTTTACAAAAATGTCTAGTTCTTCACGGAGAAAATATTTAAGGAGTCAGGTAAATTTGCGTTTCTAAAAATGAAACAACATTCAAAGCTTAATATTAGATATTAAATTTTACAGTTTTTCATTATTTTCTTATACGTCTTTTCAAATTGACATTAACAGTATCTAAGAAATAAATGAGGTGAAATATCTAAGATGAATTAAATACTCTTTACATATTTTTTAGCTCGGGATACGCGGACAATAAATAAAAGTGTGGACTAAGAATGTAAAAAGACGTATAATCAAGTATAATAATGTAAACAAAATGTGTGGGGTATTTTAAAAAATTATAGTACTTCGCATAATGTCGACCAAAATTAGACGGAAGTAATGAAACTCATACATGAACGTTTAAGTCAAATTGATGAAGGGATGTGGGGTAATACTTGTCGACATGTTCAAAAGAAAAAAGAAGACTAATATAGACATTCTGACATGGAGTCAGAATTTATAATTAACCTTGGTGAGAGTAGCGAATCCGAAAATTTATCATTTGATTTTTCAAGTAGGTAGCGAATCAGAATAATTATAAATAAATAAACATTAAATTACGTAACAACTGGTTTTTTTTTAAACACCCTATACAACCCCTAAATAACTGTATTTGTACCCGACTGTACGTCTTGTCACGCACACAAAGTCACTGTATATGTACAAGGGTTACCCACACATAAGGCCGCGCGCAAAACTGAGTTGAACTATCTGTAATAATTATAGTTGGATTTTGATGTGGTACGGCAAACTGACAAACACTATTGAAATGTCTATCGAAAAATTACGCATTGTCTGCATTGAATTCGTAGATTTTACGTGAATCCCGAACAAACAAACAGATAAACAGATAAACAGACAAACAGACAAACAGACAAACAGACAAAAATGACAAAAATGATGGAAATGGGTTCTGTTAGTTATCCTTTAACATGCCGGCTATTTTTTTTGTCAATTTCTTCAATGTACAAAAATTACTTTTCTACAGATTTATTATATGTATAGATTACAAAGGAGAGAATTCAAGAAATAAACCAAAATCAAACATGCTTGCAGCAACTTATATACAAATCATTCAGATGGCGCCCTAGGAGTATTAACAGTCCAGAAGCCAGCAATATGCAGTAAGTTGTACAGACAGACATGCAAACTACTCAGTGCCACCTCGAGTAGGTACATAAATAGGTACATTATTATTGTATAAACGTTCGATAAGCGTTACTTACTGTCTCCTTTGCATCTCGTTCGTGTGTAGATCGCAGGAAATCTAATAAAATGGTGGTGACGTCGAATTTATTTGCGGTTATGTGATCAGTACTAATAGGACCACCCGATCTGTAGGCATTGTAATAAATAAAAATAGCTCAATGATAACGAGAAACATTTGTAGGTACTTGAAAGACATATTACTGAACGCAAATTTTCATAATAGGTCACATGATAATCCCTAGGGGAACACCCTAAAACAACATAGAAAAAAGTACAAGGTAAATAATAATAAATAATAATGATTGCGATAAGTACATGTAAGCTACTTGGGTACCTGTGTCTAAGTTTGTGTGCTTAATCTTAAGACATCTATAGGTTTTCAAACAAATGGGCCACTAACAATCTCAGTTTTTCAGTAAAATAAAAACAGTGTGTACATACATTTTGAACGATACACACTTGTTTGTTACGTCATTGTGTAGCACACAACAATTACTTACATTTAACATAGTATTCATAGCCATTATTAGTTTGACAAGAGATTGATCGTCGCCTTTGATTTCCTCGCCGATACAACACCTCCATTTTAGTGGCCCGCTCTGTTTGACCACGCTTAATTTGGAGAGCGTGGGCGTTGGCTAGTATGGTATAATGTTTAATAGTCACTCCTCGATTCTGTCTCCCAAATCGTGGATATCCAAAACTGTTATTAGTAGATTTGGTTTAAAGAAGACTTGATGCGGTTAGAGATATATCTTAATATCAATGACCCATAACCTTCCTTGCCTTGCTAATTCTTTTTTTGTATTCTCAACAACTATCACCACCAACATTGTTAACCTACATGAATGATTTTCTGATAGCCCAGTATTTGCTAAGTTCAGAACACATCATATCAAAGTAAACAATATTTTTCATATATTTTGTATTTTAAGTTCTTCATATATTTTGTATTTTGTTTACATTCGTAGAAGCAGTATCTACTATAGGGCTTACTCATCAGGAGACGTCCTTGAAGAATGGCCATGTGTTACCAGTAACATATAGTTGTGCGTCATCTGGGAACATTGTTTTACTTAAATATGGCTCTAAAACTGTCTCAAGATTAACAGCCATTAGATATAAAATGAATTAAGCGCTGAAGCAAAGAATATATAAAGTCTTAACTTTGACACAGTTTGTTATAGATACCATCAGAATTAGCATTGAATTTATTGTAGATGTTAGGTCATCCATGCATTTATAAGCATTGTTTACGACCTTCCTGGCCAGTCGATATCGTGACATATTTAAATCATCTAATCTTTTATGTTTCAAAGCATTTAAGACTAGTAATATAATAGTTTCAATGTCAAAGTCAAATGTTTTTATTAAAGTAGTTATTCCAGGTTCCTATCAAAAGTCATCAACTTATTACACGGTTCTAAAGAGTTGGCCTCATATTCATTTGTTTATGTCATGTTCTCTATCTGAAACCCAACATCCACATTCCTCAAGACACACTATCGAATAGTTACTTCACATGACAAGGTATCCCAAAATGGTTTAACACTTAAAAGTTTACGAAGGCGTTAACCGCATCAACAATACCGTGTAGGCCTCGGGACTATTACCAGAGGAATTATTTAACAATTTATGTATAGGACTGACTTTGTTTGGATCTGTAATTGTCTTTAAATATATACTTGTACCTTGATTGATTGATACGAAGATTTTTTTGGATGTGGCGCTCCAATTCTTTTAATTGGAATTCCATTTTTGGTGCGGTATGGGTAAACGGTTGCTAAAACTAGGCCATGATACAACAAGTAGACTATTATCTTTTATCACTATTCAAATCCATATAAAAAGAATTACAAAATCATTTTCTCACTTCGGCTACTTCTTAATGGTCAAAGGTTCAACAAATACTATAAACGAGGGAAGGCCGTTCACCTTCTCTAAAGCACGTTTATTGATACTTATGAGATAAAGCAAATTTTTCATGCGAGCACATGTTTGGTTTTCGTAGTAAAAATTACACAAAAGTAATCTTGAATTTGTTTTTAGTTGCCGCTCAGACTTTACGGAGCAAATAGTGGACTTTGTGTTGTTTTTCTTCAGTATTTTTCACCCACATAATCACGGGACCCTAGTTAGACCCGATCAATGCTGAATTTACCCCTTTACTGAGTAGTGGCTCATATTATAAGAAGCTGTTTTAAAATTACTTAGATGGAGAATCAGACAGCCTCAAAATGAACTCGTAAAAATCGTATTCTGATAGACAGCTCAGCTAAATTGTGGCCGCTGTGTAGGATGGTTTTAAAAGCAGTCGGATTTACTAAGTACCTGGGTTAACGCAATAGGGAATCAGGTTATCTTTGATACTCATGAATATATTCCTGCTTTTGCATAGCAACAAGAAGATATTTCGCAATCTTATCTAACTGTTCTCGTGTTAATCCTCGTGATGACGAGCGAATACCTGGTCTAGTACGTAATCACAGAAATATGAGCGGCTGAAAACAAATGTATCAGTTTGGCAAGTTTTATCTTGAACTAAACAAATATAACATGGGTTATGGGCATGGCTCGTTGTAAACATTAGATGGTTTCAAATTAACATGAATATGGTGATGCACGTGTAAGGTGACGTTGATTTTCATTCATTGCAGAACACTTCTTTATGAGAGAATGTCCCCAAGCTTATATTGTGTACAAATTGGTATAGCTAAAATCACACGTGGATATTGAGAATAGCTAACCCAACCGCACCCGGAAACTGAAACTATACCAGAAATAACTGTATCGAATCATCACAATTACAATTTTATCAAGATTTCCGCGTATGAGTTTATATTTTTTATAGAGGTTGTTTAGAAATCTTTAGTCTATATATAGAAACAAAAGTGGCCATTGATAAAATATTAATATTACTTACATCGTATAAACAGAGCACATTTGTTTCAGTCGCGAAAATTACTTGAATTCTTTTGTACGTAACTTGGACAGTTTGCGAATTACATTCCAGGGCAAGAATTAGCGGATGACTCATAAGCTCTGATTAAGAATTTTGTTGATAATGGTTAACATCTTATATTTGTTTTATATCTTATATTTGACTTATAATAATATCACAATTTGGTCATAGTTGAGCTGTTCAAACGTTTTTATTGCCCTTCGATACAGTAACATGTGTCAGACTATTCATAAGGAAAATATTTCTGGTAGTTTATTCGCTCAAAATTGCTCCAATATTTGCGGTTCATATTGTCAAATAGTTAAACGAAGCACCTACTTCGGCATGGATACCATTAAATTGTTTCATGATTCACAAAAGTCAAGGTCTACGTCTATTCAAGGAATATTGGCGGTTCTCTTCATTGAAGTTTAAGATTCGCCCAACAAGCCTATGGAACAGCTAGTTAGCCCAGATAGCTGCAATTCATGAAAACGATCAGTTAGCTAATTAGCAAGCACGTAACGCAGGTTGGCTCGACTATCTCATGTTTGTGAACGCTATCTAATCTGTTCGCCGCAGCCTCTTCGCTAACCTGACCCAATTCGTTGACTTCCAATGTTTTCGAAGACGCTCGACAGTTTTATGTGAATTGTATTGTTTAAAAAAACTAAGGTTTACCTGTGGTTTTACTCGGCGACTGTATGATGAATGAATCTTATATACAAAGTATGTAGGTTATTGAACCGGAAATATAGTCTCTATCCGTCTGTGTGCCAATTATCATGCAAAACCCTTCAAAAGGGTCTGCAGTCTGCATGCAATTAGTATCAAACGTCTATCCATCTTCACAAATATGTTTACATAAACAATATTAATAAGATTAATTGGGAGCGGTAATTTAGCACAGTAAACCTAAATACCTTTACTATACGGTTGCAAACTAAATATTATGAAAATATGCAAAAATATTTACATTATCCAAACAGTAGAAACTATCTAAATGAATACATGATTGTAGCAAATACCTATCTCAAAATGCCTTTGTAGACATATCGTCTGTCATTTACTAGTAGTATACTTGTTCCTTTTCTATCTTTTAAATGCACACCTTTTTTCCAATACGTCGGAAATCATTCAAGGTATCTTCTTCCTATATGCAGCTGGAAGTCAGCTATGGTGAAAGAGATGGTCAGATTTTTTCTGAATCAAATCCCGAATTTTGATCTGCAATTTTGTAAAACCTTTAAGTCTAAGTTTTGTCAAGTTTTAACTTCTTTTATATTTTTTTATTCAGACCGCGTGAAAATCTTAGCAACACTGGCAACTCTTATACTGTTGAAGATCTTCGGATTCCCTATAGGCATACATAATTGCAAAACATCTCAAACGGTTCAAATTAATAGCGCCGGCCAATTTGCAGTTATCTCAGCTATACATTAACTTATTACGTTATCTGCAACCTTGACTGGTTTTTAACTATTGCTATGAGCCTTATCAAACGTGTTATAACTATTAGCCGACCATTTAACTCATTTGCAAAGATCTCTGCAAGAATCTTAGATGATGTTCTTACTTTACATTCCTTTTGAAACTTGGATAAGTCTTAAAATAAATGAGCTTCAAGAATTTCCAATATCTTCTATGGGATATTATGTTAGTTTCAGCCGACAGACACCAGACTATCACTATTTAATATCTCTACTTACGGTTTAAAGGAAAACTTAATACATGATTTCTTTCTCATTAAATATTGATGGTAATCAAATAAAAAATCTACACTTTATTTGCAAACAGCAGCTTAACGCTTATGTCATGTTATCTCATGTATCTGCAAAATACAAATAAAATGATGAATTGATCGTCATCTACATAAACCAACAGGTAATGTAAAGCTACACATTTTCCTGAACTATTTCCCTCGCTTTTCTCGTCCTTGCAACAAGCTTATCGAAAGAAAACCTATCTTCCTAATCATCTTATTGAAGACCACGTCCATGAGCGAGTGAAAAACTATTGCCAAAGTATCATTACAAAGATGATATCAATATAGGTACCTAAATCCTTTCCTACTTAATCCGGAACCTAAGAGACATAAAGAAAATGTTGCTATTCTATTAAATAGATCTAATTTATTACGTATTCAGAAGCTTATATCAACATCACTTGAAACTAGATTGCTCAACGATAGTAGTAGCAAATCTACAAACAGTAGGCCGTAGTGTTATGTAACGTCAAGTAAAACAGTCGCAGGACTCTGAGATAATATTTGTTTAATGTTAAACATGCGAGTGGCTGTAGCTATGAGAACATTTGAACCTCGTGACATCATAATTTCTGACTAATAAGCACAACATATACTTTTTAGGTATTAATTAATAATTTGGTAGGAGCATGCAGCGATCTAGCCGCACATTGTAGCCATTAAATTCTCATCGATTGCGATACTGTAGAAGAAACGACCAGCTTTGAACCAATTCAAGTGACAAGGCGTTTGAAAGTTCATTTAAAATACCTTTTAATTTTTATTGTATCGACCACAAAAGTGTTAAGATGCGAAATGAAATTAAAAGAACAGAAATTACAGAAAGAGACTAATATTTAGGTACATGATGTGTACAAACATACTGAAACCCTATATCTATCTACTGCACCTAAGGACGAAGATAGCTTTACAATTACAACCAACTTTTGTAACTCCTATGTATTCCTTCACAAGGCGCTCAACCGAACAGGTAAGTTTCAAAATCTTAAAACACCAATCGGGATGATTGTAAGAAATGAAAGTGTAATAAATTAATTATTCAAGATAATATGCTTATCATCCGATGCACAGCACACGAGATAAGTCAGACAATTGGTATGTGACCTCATACTGTGTTTGTTCTGCTATGCACCGAACATTGTGCAAATATTTTCGCATTTTTGGCCCACATCGCGTTTGCAAACACTCCACTATGCAACATCATGTTGTTACGCTATCTTGAATGTAATTAGGTGAACTGATTTTAATGTTATCTCATGGAGCACCTGACTACCGGTTGGCAGTATATAGGTAGCTATCCCCAGTACATATATAAATATTTTTTATCTCTATGTGCTTCTGCGTAAATAATACGTCTTGCTTCTCCTTCTACTATAAACTACGCTGATCCAATAGATAGAATCGAGCTTTTACTTGTATTGATCTCTTCTGAAATAACGAACTTACGTTTAGGGAGGTGTACTTCTCCAATAAAAAATCGCTTTCATATCACTATCAGTTCACTTGTTGTCCGCAAGACTGTAACATTTGACCTAATGATGTTTTTTTTTTTTGTTTATCTATAAAACTCCCGGAAAATCATTGTCTCTCCTATTATGGCACAGCTGGTGAAAATCTAAGTTAACCAAACATCATAGTGGAAATAAAACCTGGTCGTTATTTTTAACTATCTTCATAACCTGGTCACGTCTAGTTTCCAGGTCAGTTGCGCCACAGTTGTTCTGCGCCATTATCTCCTACTGATAAATTGATGTACACCTACTACATTCAATCTCTGATTATGTTCCCAAATTGTTTTTCAGCCTTATCGTAACATCAACCTTAATTGGGGGTACTACGCAACTGTTCCGTTATTTCTACAAGGCTTAAAATAATAGCAGCTACTTTACTAGCTAGGTACCTACGTAGACTTTTTTTACAGATACCACTTCAGGATTGGGTTGGGGGCAAGAAGGCGAGGGGTAGATCCTCAAAAGGTAGTGGGTAGGTTTTCATTTCATTCAGGCAAACACACACAGGATCCCCGTAAAAAGTCTGCATGTAGATAACCATCACGTATCTAAGGCCTATTCCAACGAACAACTGACTGTCTAATCGTAACTATAATCTGGGTTCCTTCTATCTGGCAGAATTTTATTTGGCATAACACACTTGGCATAATTTTTTTTTCAACGAATGTTTTTAAGGCATAAAAAATATTTAGCATAATTATTGTTTCACCGAATATTTATATGCCCGAATTTACAGTTGCATACTTTTAAGATGGCAGAATTTTATTTCGCATAATTGCTTTTGGCATAGTTAGAGTTTCGCATTATTTCGTTTAGTTAGCATAATGTATATTTTGAGAAACTATTATTTGGTATAATCTCATTTGGCGTACTATGAAGATGGTAGAATTTTATTTAGATTCAATGTAGTTAGCAAATTGCCATTTATAACCTTCAATTAAAAACATTGTATTAAAAAATTTTGTGAAGCCAGTAACGAAAACGAATCGCTGCAAAACCGACTCCACGTAGTCTTGTTTGCTCTACCCCTAGAGTGCAATTCAAAACCGCGTAGGCGCGGAGGGGCGAGGCGGCCTGCGAGCTGAGGCGCAGGTAGTTTTAACGCTCGCCGACGCGGTTGAGGCTGGCCGGCAGAGCCGGCCAGTAAGCCGAAGCTGGCTCGCATGGAACCGCCGGAGCCACGCAGCGCCGGAGCCGTGACAGAAGCCATGCTTGCTGCATGTTGCATGCTTTCTTCCATGTTCCATGCCTGTTTACATGCTGCATGCCTGCTTGCATGCTTCAGGCTTGTTTGCATGCTTCTTACAGGAAAATAAAAATTCCAAAACTATGCCAAAAGATGATTCTGACTATAAACATTCTGAAATATGATAGTTCTGCCTACTTATATGAAATGTATGCCAAGAGGAAATACTGGCTGGCAACTTTCTGCGAAATGATGTTTCTACTATTTAAGTATTATGAATATGAAATTTATGCCTAAAGATGATTCTGCTTGCCAAAATTATGCGTTTTTAATGTATGCTAAATGAGTGTATGCCACACGATTTTCTGCGAGATGAAGATTATGCCAACTGTTGGTATGCAAAATAAGATTATGCCATAAAAAGTTCTGCCATAAACATCACGTGCGTCATTACTTAGTCTGTTGACAGCTACAAAAACTAGCTCATAACAAGCTGCCGGCTTGTTAGCACTGTGTACATTGTAATGATGAAGATTAGCTGCCATCAGCCGTCAGCCGCCCCCGCGGAACCGATGCACCTGGCGACACCCGTAGGTAGATCTTTAACAGCTTACCTACCTTATTTCTGATAAACTGTCAGATATAGCTGCTGAATAATTGGCTAAAGATCCTGAGAATGAGAATTCCGGTCAAAATAGCTTATCCGTTTACTTACCTCGGATGTAACATGTTGTTCCGACTCCCGTAAATGTCTGAACCCTGAAATGTGCTTCCTACATTTACATGAGCTACTCGAAAGTAGGTAGATGGTGCATCAAAGAAAAAGGACTTTTACATTGTTGTCGAAAATTATGTAAGGATGAATTATTTATACTTATCTAAAGCACTGGAGAAAAATACAACTAGATATTCAACCTGAACTAAAACTAACAAGTCCTTAAGGAGTAAGAACACCTGTTAAAAAACGTTACAACTAAAAAGCCTAGGTAGTTGTCTAATTTGAACGCATTTTTTTAGTATAATACACTAGCTTCTGCCAGCGGTTTCACCCGCATCCCGTAGGAACTACTTCCCGTACCGGGATAAATCTATCTAACACTGAAAGGAATTTTCAAATCGGACTAGCAGTTCCTGAGATTAGCGCGTTTAAACAAACAAACAAACTCTTCAGCTTTATAATATTAGTATAGATTGGAACAGCCCTACATCTGCACAAAAGAGGCAGCCCTACTGACGACGGAGCGTAACTTATCAGCCTGATGCTATACTAATTTTACAATTTACCATGCTCTACAATTTGCTATACTTACACCTACGCACGATAAAAATATGTGATGGTTATGTCACTTGTGACTTGATGCCTATCGTCAGGATACTTAATCGACTCCTTGAGGAATTTCCTTTATTAACATCTAATATGATGGGTGTCAGCTCGCTACAATATGTAGCTCAAGTTAGTTAGGAGAAATAAAGCTATTTTCCTCATCTGGTAATTATAAATTTAAAAGTTTCATGATTTTAAAAGGCAGGGTGGTGAATGTGTGTGTGGCTAAATTATACCTACTGGAAATCTTAAGCGATACCATAATCCTCCCATTCATTGCCGACAACTATCATCAGGCGCTTACATGAGGACATTTAATTTAGTTACGTTTTTGTTACTGTTATATGTTTTTTACGTTATTGTTATATGTTTTTTTAATAGAATAAGGATCAATATTCTTACGCAATAAGCTATATTTAGCTTTATAACCGTGTAGCTTCGCAGTAAATGTTGATATAATTGTGGTTTGCTTCATTTAACCGCAGCTGTATTGAAATAAAAATAATTTTGTGTTATGTATGAGGTAATTCATTTCATGTTAATTATAAAGGAACATCATGTTCCTTACTTAAGTACCTACTTATAAAATTGGATATTACATAGTCAAATACTTTCACTTTAACGAGGAAGATTTGGATAGGTGCCATGCTGAAGTCTCCGATATTTCGTATTAAAATCTATGATGGTATTAATGAACACTAACGAACAAAATATATACCCAACGTATAAATCGTTGCAGTACAAATGCATCCAGGCAAGCCTGGCCTAGTTATCGCGCACTTTGCCCATCCTAGACCCCAATACAGACACCTGACGATCCGATCAACACTAATGATGATGGAATAGAAGCAGCTAGGATAATCTAACGCCTACGTTGTCACACTTACTACTTGTGTAAATAGGCCTAGGTAAGTAAAACATACGAAAGTACCTACAGGTTACAACGAAAGGCTGCATTTGAAGACTTTTTCTGCAGTGAGGCTACAGGATTAACATGCAGACTACAAATGAGTTTAAAGGGGAAACCAAGCCAAAAACAAGGTAGAAAGAGATTCATAGAAAACTTAGGCTCCAAGAAAATTGAAACGAAATGAAGCGAAAAATCTCTTGCTAATATTATTCGTTTGGTAAACGATAAACTTTGCGAGAAGTCAATTATTTTATTGCAGTTTCTAAAGAAGCACAAACTCCTTAAGCGCAGTCAGCCTAACAGCATAGCTCCCTTTCAGAGAAGTATCCAACTAATAAACAAACATTGTTGAAGACATAAACGTTTCAAGGTTTCCCTCGATCGGCATAGTTGAGTCAATTACAAAGAAACGAATGCCCCACACGGCTTGATTCCGCAAGTGCCACAAATAACGAGACGGTGTGGGAACGCGCTATCTTGATTGGCCAATCAGCTGCTGATCTCAGATAAATGTATCAATCAGTCCAAACACGCAAAGGATGAGAGCCTGACGTCATCTGCACTACTCACACTTGAATACATGCATATACAATAAAGTTTAACCCGCCTTGTATTAAAGGGGAAGAGGGGGCATATCGTAGATGAATAAACTATTTTATAAGGGAAAATAAATATTTTAGGTGAGCGTCTGCAACACCGAAACACAAAATTAGGAGGAAAGGAGGAAAGGTAGGACTAAGTCTGTAAAGACGAAAACTCCTTACCTACCCTCCTTCTCTAACATCACCACTTATTTCATAAGGAGCAACTGAATAGGCATTCACAGCTTGACACCGGAATAAAAACCGATATATTTGAAGATTTATTTTATTTTTTCATTCATAGAAAAGCTCGATTTTACTTTTATCGATACAAAATCGGATATTCATCACAGGAAAATTATAAATTAAACTTAACTTATAAATAGCTAACATTGGCAAAGGTCCTAAGCACCTCGTTATTAAAATACGATATTACATTACTAGAGAGACAATACATATCATATTATCATTATAACCTTTAATTTTCAATCATGTTTGGGAATAAAACCAGACCCGTACATAGCGCAAAGAAAACAGTAGCACAGCCTAGTTAACTTTTACAACAGACAGTTAACAGCTATTTAGTCTCTTCACTCAGCCTTTTTAAAGATCGATTCCTTCTAAGAAGGTTCGGCCTAGCCTTTTCCTAAATTAATTGTAACGCACCCTTAGTAAGCTGTGGCACAGGACAGTATGTACCCTTGTTTCCAAGTAATATTATATTTACACTTTCATTCATTTTCATCTTATTATAAATAAAAATTTTTCATAGGTATCTTATTCATATAACGATTGGATATGTGATACATTATTTAAAATACTGGACTACTGCGCCTCATATAATATTCGTTCATCAATTCTACTGGATAGTTAAATAAATTCACGAATATATCAACAAGATTATGGAAGCAAAACATTTCTATAGTTGACGATTTTAATTCTCATATTGACTATAGGCATTGAGTCAATGCACAAGAACTTTTGTTGTATAAAATCTAGCTTAGCTTTTGAGTTAAAACCAGTAGCGGTGTAAGAGGGGGGCGGGGGGGGCGGTCCGCCCCGGGTGCCACATCTCGGGGGGTGCCATCACGGTCGGCACATATCTGCATGACCAGGATGGCGCCGGCAAATGGGACATAAGTCACTAAGGGTGCCATTCTAATCTGCGAAGCCTAGGTTCACTACCAGTTACTGCGCGATATTTAAATTTTAAACAAAACTACAACAGTGCATGCGCGAGACATCGAGGCGGGACTGAGAGGGGTGACACCCCTCTCATTCCGACTGTCACCCCTCTCTTGTATTTTTGCTTTTACCTGATTACTTAATTCCTCAAAGTTAGTAAAAAAAATCCGCTCGCTTCGCTCGCGGTTTTTTATTAATTTCTTCTTTATTCTGCGCTTACTTTTTGAGTCCTCAATCTAACAAAAAGCTAAAGCCCCGAAGTAGCAAAAACAACTGACGCTAGCTTCAGTCACGGTTTCTATTTATTTGTGCTTAATTCTGAGTTAAATTTGAGAGTCCTCAAACAAACAATTAGAAAATTCACATGACTTGTGTGTCCCAAAACTCAAAAAATGTTTTACTTTGCAGTGATTCTTTTCCAACTTGTTGGGTACTGTTGTGGCGAAAAACTCGAAAATTTCGCGCTCGCTACGCTCGCGCCTTTCATTTTTCGCTGGTCTTTTCTTATTTCTTTACGTATCATTGCACCCCAAAAATCTAAAATTTCGCGCTCGCTGCGCTCGGGCCTTTCACTTTACACTGTTCCTCTATCATTTCTTTAGATATTTTTGCATCCCAAAAATTAAAAATTTCGCGCTCGCTACGCTCGCGGCTTCTTCACTTTGCGGTAATACTTTTCAAACTTGTCGGGTACTGTTGTGGTGAAAAACTCGAAAATTTCGCGCTCGCTGCGCTCGCGCCTTTCACTTTTCGCTGGTTTTTTTTTTATTTCTTTACGAATCATTGCGTCCCAAAAATCTAAAATTTCGCGCTCGCTACGCTCGCGGCTTCTTCACTTTACGGTGGTTTTTTTTTTAATCTTGTTTGGGTACTGTTGTGTTCCAAAACTCAAAAATTTCGCGCTCGCTACGCTCGTGGCTTAGTTAACCGTCTTTTAAAGGCATGTTTAGGTTCATTTGTGTCTACTGTGGGTAATTTTGTGTTCCAAAACTCAACAATTTCGGACTCGCTTCGCTAGCGCTTTATAACTTTGCAGTGATCTGTCTCCGATTTCTTAATGTTAAAACTAGCGAAAAGAACCATGAATGATTTCTACACGATTTTTTTTACTATGTGATTATATTTTGTCGTTTTTTTTTTGGGGTGCTCAATAGGTAGTCCGCCCCGGGTGCCACCCGATGCTACGCCGCCACTGGTTAAAACTCTCCTAGACCGATACTGATTTACAGGATAATACGAGAGGACAGACAATGCAACATTTAAAAAGTTTATATGGGACCAGATTTTGAGAAGGTTATGTGGTCAACTCACTTGTTTTATGAGTACTGAGACTGTCAGTCTATTCACTATCACAGAGGCTCATTATAACCATACTCCGCAACCAGAGCGCCCCGTCATTGAGGCTTCAACACATTCAACGCGTTCCCCCTATACGAGTACGCTTTGAACTCTCCAATTTTCTGTCCGTCTTTGTATAAGTATTGTCTGAAGCAAGTTTCGCAGAAGAATGCAGGATCGAAAGGTACTCTAGCGCACCCAACTACTATCCACTTAGCTGGGAATTCTGCGCAAGTGGTGCAGTAAACGGTTTGGTTCTGCGCAATGGCGGACGAACACGGGTAGTTGTACAGACGTGGTGGGTCGCTTGGAGAAAGTAGGCGGATCTCGGAGAATAGGAATACATGTTCACAGTTACCTTGGTGGACGTACACCTGGAAGGAAAGTTTTTGGTCAAATCGAGGTTTCGAGACGTTTCACTCATATCCCGAAAGAACCATTTCATGTGCCTATAGAAAATCCTCCCAAATCCAATGAAAATCTCCTTTAATTGCAAAAATTATATAAACGAAAATTGAAATATTATGCCTTCTCTAGAAGTAAATATCGAGACATGAGAAATTAACAAGTCAAATAAAAACTTTTAAAAACAAGTTGGTGATCAATTTTTAGTGATAGTTCCTTATTTTATGTAGAGGGTTATACAATCGGAGATTTTGCTGTTTCCTCACCTCAGGATATCCCAGCTTGAGCACGAGTTCGTCGAGCCGGACATCACACATGTCGTACTTAGGGAAGTGGCCGATCTTCTTGCGCACGGCCCACTCGCGGATGGGAGCGCTGTAGTCGATGCAGCCCTCGCGGCTGTCCACGTAGAACGCGTTGTTTATGAACAAGAAACCCGACGGGAACACTTCCTGGAAGGTGGAATATATATTATATTTGAAGGCCAGAAGTTTAAAAAATGTTTGTACTCTGCTAAAGCAGTTTTGCACTTGAATTGTGAATATCTTTTTGGCCCGATAGGCAAAATAAAACAATGTTTACTTAAAATGCGCTATGTACTGGATTTATTTGAAAAATTCTTACAGTGCCCATTTATGGAGGATGGCTTATGTATATTTTTATTGCGTAGGTACTTTCTAGATGCGTATGAAACCGCTGGTCATGAAAATAAAATAATCCACAACTAAAATCAATTATTGTTTTTCAGACATGATACAAACCTTGGCCTTAGTATTAGGCAGCATATCAGGGTTGTTGGACACGTCCACTCGCATGTCGAAGTCGTTGTGGCACACGAAGCGGTCCCGCAGGTCTGACAGCTTGTGTCTGCCCGTCAGAATGATGTCGGAACAGAACACCGAGTGACGGGTACGGGTCTGACAATCGAATAAAATCATTCAAATTCTTGAATGTAAAAGTGAAGAGAAGGTAAATTACCATTTTGTGCTATATATTGCATGGATTATATATTGTCTTAACCTTTAAACTTTTTGGATTCTTATTAGAAGTAGGTTACTTTTAGTAGTAGGTAGTAGGGTACTTTTAGTTTACAATGCATGTCAAATAAACTTAAATTATTTTTTGCTACAACTATTTAAAAAATTGTAAATCACTTACAAATCTATCCCTAGCCAAGTTGTAAGTATAAGGCCTGTATACCCTCACTCGATACAGTATATCTTTGCCTGGCTCCAAGTCTACATCAGGACTCTCTTCAGTAGGAGTGCCAGGCTTCAGGTGATAAACCTAGAAATAAAAAGGTTTTAAACTGAAATACATAATTATTATAAAAACTTAGAAAACAGAAAATAACATAAATTATGCATACTTAAGTCCTGACCTGGACCTGAGATCCAGAGCAGATTGGGAAGTTGGCAACAGAGACTGGAGAATGTTGGCTTAAAAATCAGCAGAACCAAGACCGAATACATGTTCTGCGATTTTGGCGGTCTCTCCAGTCCTGAAGCCATAGCGCTGGATAACGCACTTCTTCCAGTCTGCTCCGATTTCCGGTATCTCGGTTCGCTTATTCAGGGCGATGGCGAAATAGATCGGACAGTTACGCACAGAATTAACGCAGGATGGATGAAATGGCGGCAGGTAACGGGAACAACTTGTGACCCTCGTATTCCCCTTAAACTTAAGGGGAAAATTTACAAGAGTATGGTCAGACCTGCTGTCTTGTATGGATCAGAGTGCTGGCCCACAAAAGCGACGAATGAAAGACAATTGCATGCGGCAGAGATGAGAATGTTAAGAGGAATGTGTGGAGTTACGCGAATGGATAGAGTGAGGAATGAGTACATAAGAGGAAGTTTGAAAGTAGCGCCGGTATCAGAAAAACTGCGTGGAAACCGGCTGTCGTGGTATGGGCATGTGATGCGGAGGAATGAGAGTCATGTTGTGAGGAAGGTGATGAGTATGAACGTGGACGGATATAGTGGAAGAGGAAGACCAAAGAAACGATGGATGGATTGTGTGAAAGTAGATATGGTAAGAAAGAATGTTACTTGTGAGATGACGGCAGATAGAAGAGTATGGAAGAAGAAAACATGCTGCGCCGACCCCAAATAAAATTGGGATAAGGGCAGGAGGATGATGATGATGATGCATACTTAAGTCATACTTTATTTTTGATGATTTCTCTGACATGTTATAACTGATAGTTATAGAGTTTCCAATAATTATAACTGCTGCACAAGGAACATCTCCTACCTTAATCTTATCTGTGATATCTGCTTACCTCCTGTGTAAATGGCAAGTTCCTCACACTCCTGTATTTGAGCTTCTTAACAAACAGTCCCTTGGTATCCTTGTCATTCCGCATCTTGTTCTTCTTGACGATGCAGAGGTCTGGCTGCACATCGGGCTCAATCAAGTGATTGTCTTTAGGTATCATGCCCATAACCCCCATGAGCGGCACGTTTGTTCCCATAATTATTTCTTTTCCAGTTTTTAAGTGCTCTGGACTGAAAACATTTAAAAAATAATGTAAACCATAAATCAAGAGTCAGAAATATAATAAAACCTACATAATTCTAAGTTATTAAACAAACTGTTACCTGCAATAATCTTCCAATTGTTTAAACTCATAATCGCTCAAGCCACAGCCAACAAACTCTTTAATTTTATTAGAATAGTATTCCTTCAAGCTTTTACTTTCCTGTGGCTTGCCATGAATGGGCAAATATTCAAAGACTTTAGGCAAATTCTTTGTGATTATTGGTGCTGTGACTAAATTACCTTTAAGATGGTACATTTGAGGACCTGTGTCCTCAGTGAACAGCTGGACATTGCTATTGTGGAATAGTGGTGGTATTACAGGATCACCAGTGCAGGTGCCAGAGCAACCAGGAACTGGATCTATTCTTTCAGTAACCACATTTTCTTGGCTTGCTTGATCAATATTTTGTTCTGAATCTGAATTACAAATTACATTGACTGTCATGGCATTTTGAGCTTCTTCTACTGAAGTATTAGGTGCATTTTCATTTGATATTTTATTATCTTCATCTGAGACTTCATTATCAGCAGCAGTTGTATCTAAAGACAGTTCACCAATTTAGAGATTATATTATCTACAAATAATATCCCCTAATATGACTTGCAGACAGCATGTTGTTATATTGACTCTTTTTCATTTAGAGGGCTAAGCTATGGGTAAGTAAAAACTTCCTGTTAAGGGTTTACCTCGGGGGTAGGGCTGCCATACGTCCGGGTTTCCCTGTATTTGTGCTCATTTGGAGGCTGTCCAGGCAGGGTTTCAAGAAGCACCTCAAGATGTAAGGAAGCATCTCATCGAATTTAAGTATATAATTTTACTAAATGGATTAAAAATGAGGTCTTGTTTTGTTCAAAAAAAAAATCAGACTCATCCGGGAAAAAATGTGATTTAAGCCAAATGTCCGGGTTTTTTAACCCCTAAGACGACCCACTGACCAAATGTTTGTCCGGGTTTGGCGAAATTTGAGATGGCAGCCCTACTCGGTGGGGAAGTTTGAAGTTTGGTACTAAGGTAAGAAAGAAATGAAGTGGGGATAAGATGACATACTTTCTTTGGAAGAGTTTAAGATCTCCAATTCTATTTCTAACTTGATTTCCTCCTGAGATGTTACGATAGCATTCGTGTTATTACTGCCTTCTTCAACATTTGGGTTTTCGTTGCACGACGGCGCCGGGTTTTCACTCAACGACGACATCGCTATCACGTTGTTATTATTAGGCCTATTACATTTTAATTATATTCTTCAGGTTATCGCAATTCGTGGCACATTTATTCTAAATAGATAGCACAAATCACTTTATTATTGTTATAAAAAGTCTAGAACATAGATAATACACTACTATATAGAGATAGATACGCAACTCATCGTTCAAAACAACTTACTAGCGTGAAAGTTAACGGGCCCCCGTCACAAGATGGCGTGGTTACTTCATGTATGGTTAGGGTAGATGGCGCTTTTCAAGAGTTCTCTTAAATATGTTTTTAAATTTGAAAATTGAAATCACTGTTTTAAATTCAATTTACTGTAAATTGAATTTAAAACAGTGATTTCAATTTCCAGTTCCAGTTTCCAGTTTTCAGTTTCCAACTTCTAGTCTAGTCAATAATATTATGGGAGATAATAAAAAAACAAAAGATAAAGAGTACATTTATCGGCTAAGTATATTTTATTTCCTTTTTTTATGTGTATTACAATATTTAAATGCTTGTAACTTAATTTCATCATTTACATCGAAATTTGTTATTTTTCCGTTAATTATTCTATTAACCCCGGTGCACCAACTGTGAATGATTAAATTAATTGACATATTAATTATAAAATCAATTAATTTATTTTTATGAACTATACAAGTAATTATACTAAAATCACAATGGCAATTGATGTAAAATTTCATTTTTTCTTTCAGATATTTTATTTCAGGTGAATCTCGTAAACATGCAACAATCATATAATATATTTCATTTAATAATTTTATAAAATCATCACATGCATTAAATAAGGATTTTTTCGTATAATCTATTTCATAATTAAATGATTCAAAATCAATTTCCTTTCTTAATATATCATTAGTACATGTTCCACATTTTTTGAACACTTTACATTTCGATTTTTTTACAATGTATCCTGCTACATATTTTTTTGATTCGGCATGCAAAATCGAGTCATTCCATTTAATTTGGTTCATTGTATTAATTAAAGAATCAATAGGAAAATCACCACTAACCAATTCAATTTCATTGTTTTGTTTTTCAGCAAGAAGATCTTTGAAAGATTGCAGTGATTTATTTTCATCTTTTTCACAGTTGGCACTTACAGAATGGGGCGAATTTAAATTATTAAGTAACAAAGTTTTGAACGCATTAATAAATTGTAGGCACGAGGGATTAACATTTCGTATCCCATTACTTCTAATGTTACAAAAAAAATTTTCAAGAGGGTCCTGATTGAAATTTCTGGTTAAAAGGCTAGTAACTTTATATTTGATTTTTAAAAACTCCCACATTTCTTTAAACGTTTTAATATTGTGGATCCAATTTTGAAGGGATGGCACTTTTTCATATCTTACTTCTTCTGTACCATCCCGTTTTTTTTTTATAGTTTTAAAAGTCATTGAATCCAATATAGGAACTACCTCTGTCCATAATCTAAAATGAGGAGAATTATTCATTACACACCCCTTGAAAATTTTTGGATCACCTGTATATGAATGTCCATTGAAAGAATCAAATAGTTTGTCCATAATGAGTAGAAAATCAGCAGTTTCTTCGCACTCCGCCGGAAGAAGGTTGTGTTCTGAAACAATATATTAAATAAGTACTAGAATACAGTTCATATCAATCTTTTTTGCTATTGTGGACCGAAATTAAAGAAAAAAGAAAGAAAATACATTTATTCGACCCAGATTAGGGGACACAATAAAAAAACAAAAATACAAAAATTTAATTAAAAAATTAAACGGTGTGCCTCACGGCTGTGTCGAAAAGGCACAAACTTACAAACTTTAAAGTGGCAGTAACGATTTACTGTGCGTCTTTATCAGTTGGTTCAGTAAATAGTTGTGGGTGTAAATATAATTAGTAAGAAACCAACATTAAACTATATTTTGTAGTTTCATAATGTCTCAAATTTTTATTTCAATATGATAATTTTAATTTATTATTTCATTTCAATTTATAATGTTATTCCAACAATATATCTTATGCATCTTAAATATTGACATAGCCAATTTTAGATAAATTATTAGATATGAATTGTATTTTTATTTTGAATTTTATCGAGAGAAATAGCATCTCAATTGTTTGTTTTTAAATATTTTTGAACTTATAAATGTAGCCAGGACATCTAATATTATTTTAAAGAAAAATAATGAACTTTCTAATTTGTCTGTGGAGAATGAAGATGGTTAAAAACATGTAAATTAAAAATAAAAATCTAATTTAGTAAATTAATAGCAATTTTTTTTAAATATAGAGAAAATAATGAGAACAATAAAAAGCATACTTACTTGCTAAGAATCTCAATGCTGATGATACCCTTTGGCTGAAAACTTGTGCAGCATATTTCACTTTCATTTTTGGAATTTTCTCTTTATTAACATGGTTTTCTGTTAATTTATTAACAAGCCTAATTTCATCATCCCCAACATCTAACTTCAACAGCATCTCCAAATGTTCCCACTTTGCATACTTTGTTTTCCCATCTTGTACAAATTTCAAATGTTTGGCGAGTAAATTATTTCTCATTCCCTTTAAAAGATGTGGAGGATCAAATAATGGGAAGACCTTTTGGTCTTCAAACTCGAAGGCTTGGGTCCTATATTCATTACCCTCTTGTAAATATTTGCGTTTTGTGTCTTCTTGAAGACTTTTTATCACAGAAATATTTGTGGCTGATTGGTCACATATAGTGGCAATAACTATCAATCCAGTATTGGAGATTTCTTTTATTATTGTTTTGATCAGCTTCTTTAAATCGTCCTTTTTCGTGGCACCTTGGCAAAATGAAAAGCATAAAGGTTGTTTCACTTTGCTTTTTATACCCTTGATCATAAAGACCAAGGCATGATCTGCGAGTTTTTTTGTTTGTCTGTGCCCAAAATCTTCAAAACCAGTTATCTGTTTTAGGGCAGGGTTGTAAAAAACACCCGGAGCCAATGATACCTCATCAAACAGTAAATTGACCAACTTTTTTTCTGCCGGCAATTTTGCTACTGTAGCTTTTAAATTTTTAAATATATCAGGATTGAAGCCTGGTTTCAGTTCAAATTTACTCAACATTTTTTGTAGGCTGCGCTTTGATGGCAAGACAAACATTTTTCGCATGAGGTTGTAAGCTTTCTGACTCTGTTTGTAAATGGTCAATGCCATGATTTTTTCGTTAAATGTAAATCGCCTGCCTCGTGGTTTCTTTTTCCATTTCATTTGGAGGGAAGTAAATATTTTTATTGTTGCAGGCATTTTATTTAACTCTTTCAAAAATGATTTTGATGTGGAAATTTTCCTTGCAGAGAGTTTCTTGTTATTTTGTTCCTTATATTTCTTTTTCAGCTTCAATACTTTCTGTTTTAACTTTATTATCTCCTTCTCTTTGGAGGTGACGACTCGTTTTAAATATTGACAAGTCCCTCTTTTCCTAGAACCTGTAATTTAAATTATGTTACACCTCAGATCAAAGAAATAGTGTTACACAAAGTTTTAATAGAATTGTGATAAAAATATGTTACATAATATTGTTCTGTTATTATATTATGACCAGAGATTGGAATAGGTAGGCTTCGAGGAACAGATACAAAAAGTGGAGACTTCCCTACAACAGCAGATACAAGCTTGATAAATATTTTTTATGGGGATTTTATGGGTAAACAAAAATGGATATAAAGAAGATCATTCAGACTCCATACATTTTTGGGCCTTTTCTACCAACGAAAAAAAATGGTATGGATGGTTAGAACTAGCTATTTGGATGAATAATTATTATGACACATAAGTTGTAGGATTATATCAAGTTATTATTATTAATCCATTTAATTCAGGTTTACAAGTTCGGAGATTTGTTATTGTCTTACATTTATTGATTCCTGCAAGTGCGGAAATAATCCTACCTAAAATTATAAACGCGAAAGTTTGTAAGTTTGGATGATGTTTGTTACTCTTTCACGAAAAAACTACTGAACGGCTTTGGATGAAATTTGGTATGTAGATAGCTTATACCCTGGAATTAGACATAGGCTATTTTTTATTCCGGTATACGCGGGTGAAACCGCGGGACGCAGTTAGTATGAAATAATCCTATACTAGTACTAATATTATAAATGTTGTGAGGATGTTTGTTCCTCTTTCCCGCGAAAACTACTAAACGGATTTAGATGAAACTTTACAGTAATATAGCTTATAAAAAATGTAATAACACATAGGCTTCACTACATAGTATAAAACAAAGTCGCTTTCTCTGTCCTTATTTCCCTATGTACGCTTAAATGCCCACTCTCTCTCTCTGCAAGAAGTTTTATGACCCTACAGTGGAAACAAATTGGAATCCTGATGATGGAAAGAAAAACCTAATGTTACAAGTCAAAGGTCAATTGTCAATAAAAATATTTACCTTTAGGGCGTTCAGCTGTCTGTAATGCATTCTGTACATCACTATGATAGTGGGTAGAGCTGGATGGCTCAATGACAGCAAGTTTATCTTGCGAAATGTTTAATAAATTCGACATGTCTGCCTCGACATGTCCCGATGGACCTTCAAGAGTTTGACCAACTGGTAATGTAGATAAATCTGCAAAAGGATGAAATTATTTATAGTTACTGTATAATTATGTAGAATATAGAACAATATTCATTTAATTCTTAGAAGATAGCATGTTGCATCAATTATTTTTGGTATATAATATTCATTTTATTTTCTTCTAATTAGGATTAGATTATTCAGTAGAAAATTTTATTTAATATTTGAGGAACAATTTTGTTATTACAGCGAAGGCAAAGAAATGTGGTTTTGTTTCTATTAAGATTTAAATAACATAAGACATCTAAATAGTAGGTACCTAGAGTTGGTATTGCATTTGGAGTAAGTCGGTGACTGGCTGAACGGTAACACTCTTCAAAATGTCTGTCGCAAAATCGAATTTGGTTATAAATGTAGATGTCGCCTTTCTCTTGTAAAGCTTTATCTAGTACTTTTTTCCACGAGTTAAACTTTTCCAAATGTGGGTATTCAGGTTTAGGAAATCGGTGCAATGGGCCTGAAATCAAGAAGTTTTTATACATGAACAACTCACTCTCATTAAAATACCGTAATAGATATCATCATCATATGTATAAAATTTTAGTAATGTACTGTGATACCATCCTTGAATATTAATCTAACACTAGAAATAATAGCTGAGGTCTAGCAGTACTAGAACAGGAACACCACAGTTGAAGTAAATAAAATCACAGTAGCATAGCATGGGGGTGCCGAGGGGGCCATGGCCCTGGGTGGCGCTACTCTAGGGGCCGGCACCGCCGCCTAGCTGCAGCATCAAGCCAAGTAGAAGCTGATAGCGTTGACAGTAGAGGCAAAGGCATTTTTTGCCGCCTTTACATTGTCAGTTCCTATTTATGCCACCCCATAATACAATTTTCTTGAGAAGAGTCACTATACATTAAAGGTTGTCTGTAAAAGATCGCTTTTAGCGATAAGACCACCCATTGTTACACCCCTTTTAGTTATTAAGTTTTAAATTGTAATTTGTTATGGTGTACATAGTGTGTATAGATACCACCACCACCACCATAACAAATACAACAAGATAGATAGATATCTATCTATACTTCTAGCCTACCTCCCAATAACTTCTTGTCTACTAAAAGAAGATCTAACCTATCAGGCAGGCAGGGTACTAAATTTTTCGACTCGCTCTTGAATTTTTACATCTGCTTGTTTTTCGTTTAATTTGACAATAAATGCTTAGTCCACACAAGGCTTTATGTTTTTTGAGCTTTAAAGGAAAATCTAACATATCCTAGTTTGCAAAAAATATTGTTGCATGCTGTATGAATCGACAAAGTTATACATAGATCATTAGTGTATGAATCAACAAAATCCTAGGTAGGATGCTAAAATTTTCACACTGCTGCACTACATATCAAAGAGAGCCAGTAACAATTTCTGAAAGTATTCCTTCCAGCACCCTAGTGAATCCCAAAATCATGGGCTGAGACCGCACCTGGTCATGAGTCGATATCAATAATAATTCTTTCTTGCCAAAACCATCTTTAGAATTTTATTAAATTGTAGTCATTTGAATTTAAATAAGTACCTAAATAAGGGGGCTCGCCCCTAAGACTACCCACTGACCGGCAGCTAAATATACCTGCGCCCCGGGCGGCGGAATCCCATGCTACGCCACTGTAAAATCATAGTTTTAAAACCTGATGAAGTTATTTGGTCAGAGGGTCGTCTAGAGCGGGCTTTGTCTTATACGTAGATTCCGAGTCTTTTGATTGGATATAAAAGTTAATGTGCAGTTTCAATTGTTTGTGTAGGGTCAGGACAGGAGTGTGTGTGGTAGTGCATCTTAGATTTTTGATGACTCAAGGACTATGATGACCACAGATTGCACGGATGACAATAATGGATATTGTGCAGCCTATCAGCAAAAGATAAATTACGTGCATTATAAAGTTAAAAGTTTTGAACTTACCGTCATTGTCACAATCAAAGTAGCACTTATATCTTGACGTTGATGGCATTCCGCCCCTAAGACGATCCACTGGACGCATTTTCTAGTCCTAAATACGGTGCCGGGTCAATGTAAAAGCAGTCGATCGAGGTTCCAAAATACAAAGCCGGGTCAATGAAAATGCAGTAGATCACAGGTCCAAAATACGAAGCCAGGTCAATCACAGAAGCAGTCAGTATCAGAGTCCAGGAACACGCAACAATCGTAATAAAAAAACCAGAAAATAACACTCAGAATAAACCAACACGTTAGAAAACGGAAAACGGTTTAATTTAAAAGTATGGTCGACTGTCAATGTCAATCGTCAGTGTTTCAAGTGGTTTCAAGTAGTGTGATTATTGTGATTAACTAAGACGTCCTCATAGATAAAAAAGAATTAAAAATAAATCATAAAATTATTTAATTACAATATTTGTTAATATTTCTAATCACAAAACTTTTTTTAGATTTGTTATTAAATCGATGAAATATCGGTCTAAGGTGCAGTGACATCTAGTGACTAAAACGAAGTACAAATACCCAAGTTACGGGGCATCCGTCACTAGATGGCGCATTTCTAAAAAAAAACCTCAGAAAATTATTGTACTTCAGTTGCATCCCCATGGTCTAGAAAAAGGTTTAGTTAGTTAGATGTGACAATTGTGACATATTTTTAAAGTGTTTTTTTTATGTTTTTGACTATTTTGACCATCGATATATGTACTTTTTGACTGACTTGTCCATAGATTTAAAGCCCAGTACGCATTGGCCCAAGCGTGGCCAATACACGCCATCACCAATGTGTACACGGGGTATTGGTGCATGTTGGCGGACATTTGTCAATGTTGGCGCGCATTCGGCGAGTTGTCGGTTTTTTGGGCACACATCAAAGGAATCGTGGCCCAGCTTGGCCTGTGGTGTTTACACAGTGGGCCAATGTTTAGTTCGTCACCGGCCGTTGAGGATAGTACACTTGCGTGTAAAAATAAATATAGTAGTGTAATAGCAATAGCGTCCACGGCCGATTTCGGCCACGGCGGCTGTTCTCATTCAAGGAGATCAGCCAGCTGCGCTGGACATATTATAGTGCACAAGCATTTGCGCAGACACAGGTGCACTCCCTATTCCTTCACTCTCATAACCCGATGGGACGGCAATCCAACACGACCGGAAAGAGATCAGGCTCAAGACCGACATTTCCGTGCTCTCCGATGCACGGGTGAATCAATCACCAACTTTCAGACTACGGGCTGCTTTGTGAAAGTTTGAGAAAACCCACAAAGCGATTTCGGCCCGACCCGGGAATCGAACACGAGACCTCGGGTACAGCGGCCGCGCTTGCGACCACTAGACCAACGAGGCAGTCAATAGTAGTGTAGTATAAAAATAAATAGCCGCAGCCTTAATACTTCGACGTCCATCGCAAGTGGTTTGCCATGCGCCAATGTGTAAACACCATTTGATTGTGGCCTACAATTGTGCATTGCAAAGCTTGGCCCAACATAGGCCAATGTGTACCGGAGACTTAAATAAAATATGTTCGCGCCATGCCATCGCCATGCGTACATTATCGATGGTACATTATATATCTACATGATATCTATGGATAGACCTGTCTGCAAAATGTCTGCAAACTTGTCTATCATTTGTTTGACGTTGTTTTTGGACTACGGAGCAGGGAAAACAACACAACACACTAATTATACAAACCTAACTTCGTAAATGCTGTAATGTAATAAAGCACGTTCAGTAGATCCGGCGAAGTACCATTTCATATAATTCGTTTGAGTATGAACCACATATATTTATATCCCTAACTACACCACAAAGTAAATTTTAGAAACTTTTGGGCTGACAAAGTGTAGTTTCACTATGACATGTCACCGATACGAAAGAAGAAGAAGAAACTTTTTTCCATCCGAATAGGTCGCTATCATGCTATATTTATCATAAAGAGGATAAGGAAGGCTATTGCTATTGCTTGCTTCAGTTTGAATAGACAATATTCCAAACCCGTTATTTACTTTCCATGTTACAAATCCTTTGTTAATACTACCTTACACATAAATGTTTTTTGCATAAAAAGGGATGTAATGTATGTCTGTCAGTGTCATTACTACGTCATCTCATCATACGTCTAACGTCAGTGCCAGTGCCGTTCTGTCAGTATTTATTACTATTTGTTACTGTCATAACAAAGCCGAGTAACTTTATTTTAATAATAAATATTCATTTAAAACAATACGCAAAATGCTCACTTTGTGGAATTTGTTTGAAGCTTCATTGCTTTGCTTGAATGCTGTCTGCGTTCTGCACGAAGAAAGATTTATGCAAAAAAGTAAGTACTCATGATAACCTCTTTTTCTAATTAGTTTACAAAGTACACTGTATATGCTTGTTATTTTATAAATACTGCATTATTTTAGTGGGCTGGGGTGCCAATAATCAGAACCAAGGATTCGAAGACCAATCAACAGTGAAGTTCCAAATTTTAAACTTGGTCAGATCTATCAGGACAGTCACCAGAAGTAAGTGATACCAGCTTACTGGAATTTTTAGCTGCTTCTATGTTTCTTCAGGTTATGTTAATATTCTGATACTTTTTCTTTTCAGTTCCATTGATTATACTCAATATACTAACAATAATTTTTAAATTACTACTGGGATAAGGGAGGAGACATATTTTGTACTTAGGCTTAAATGAAGAAACCTATACCAGGAATATGGAACAAGAACTTGTGAAGGACATTGTTTATGCCGGTAATTACGAAGCTTTCAGATATTAAAAACTTCTTTCTATGCTCTTATTTTTTTTTTTATTCCCTAAGAACTGTTAAGAAAGTTTTACCAAATGGGAGAAAGACTTTAAACGAATATTTTTCATTTCTTTGAGTAGTTAAGAATCAGATAGGTACTTAAATGATTACAAAAAGTTAAAGGTGAATACTGTTTCAATCCAACCTTTTAGACTTATATTAATTATTGTTTACAACTTTTAAACTTTACTGCATATTTTATGAGCAAAGGTTAAAAGAATGGGAAATTCGACAGAAGAAATCACATAAAACTCGGCAGTAAGAAAAGTTGAAGATGGGAGTGAATGTTGATATTTTAGTTTTAATAATATAGTACAGAAATTAATCGAAGTTATACTTCATTCATTCATTAAATGAAAGCACGCAACCTAAATAATTTCCGATCTCATTATCTATGACAGGCTGTGTTGCTATTTGGTTTTGTATAAATACTTGAAAAAGTAGAAGATATTGCGATTGCAAATTCTTAAACTATTCAAAAGCAGATTATTATTAATAAGCTCATCCAAAGTTAAATCAAGTTTCATTTGAAAAGCATATATAATTTGAATCTATTTATAATAATTGTAACATTTCGCCCGAAATGTGTCGCATCCATGCACAACGATATGGGTAAAAGGTTTTTTTTTACTAGAAACATTGACTGATCGATAAAATTGTGGCCGCCATATTTGTCAAAGACAACCAAAACGCCGGTCTTTTCCGCTTTGAAGCGTCTGTTGTTTCGACGCGGAAAATTGGTAAATGATGGCAGCAAATAATTATTTTGGGTTTACTCATGGAGGAACCCAATACGGGTAAGTTATTTTCGCAATATCCATAAAAAGTATGATGTAGTATATCTTATGAATGTGGTATGAGAGAATTGTGATGGATGTGCCTTGTGCTCATGTTTGTCCTAATCAAAATGGCGTCTGAAATGTATTGATCGTGGGATTTTGATAGTGAAATGTGATTTTATTTGTAATGTGAATTTGGCGTGATTTTAGAGCGGCAACGGCTAGTGCAGCGTATGGCGGTCAGACTGGGTATGCTGTAGCACCGGCTGCGACTGCCGCTACGTACGGTACCCAGCGTGCCGCCGCTACTGGGTACGACACGGCATATCAAGCGGCAGCGGCCACGCAAGGTGAATAAAAGCTTCCATATATGAAATAAACATCGTGAAAATTGATTTGTTTACAAAATAAACAAGCACTGGTCCCTATCTTAGTTATCTTCATCTCCATAACGACAGGCCGTATAATCGATAACACGTCGAGTAGATCGTGTAATGGAGCTATAAGCACTACTAGGAGCCCTGGTTACTGAAAAAGACATGAACTCTGTACAGTGTTTTGCTCTTAACAAACAACTTCCTGTCAGTGACCTGTGATTCATTGGTTAGCCAAATGAATAACTGTACTTCTCTGGTTGGCTGACTACACTCAATAGATGTGAAGAGTATCTTATTCACATTACCATTTAAATACTGTTTTTGTTATTATCTTTCCCAATAATCTGCAACATGTTCTGTTCCTGTATAAATGTCTACATAAATGTTGCTATACAAAGCAATAGAAGCACTGTTACTAATACTAGGCTTGTCAAAATCAGCTGTTACAGTATAATATCTTGGGTCAATAATCTAGGCCCAAGTCCATCAACAACATAAACATCAGATTTTCTTAAAACAAATGTTTACTTTGAAACTCTTATGTGAAAATCACTACATAGTATAAAACGAAGTCGCTTTTTACAAGCTTTTATTTAACTTGCAATGTATGTATGTAACTATGTGTGTTCGGGTGGAATTTTACAACTCAATTTTTTCTGTCCTTATGTCCATTTGTATGCTTAAATCTTAAAAACTACGCACCCGATTTTCATGCGGTTTTTTTATAGATATAGTGATTAAAGAGGAAGGTTTATATGTATAATAACATACATTAAATGGTGGGGAAATATTGTTATCCCATGCGAAGCCGGAGGGGGTCGCTAGTTCATAATAAACTGTTGTATTAAGAATACTGATGTTTATGTTGTTGATGGACTTGAGCCTGGATTATATTTACATTAATGTTAATTTGTTGCTTTGTTTCTGTTCACCATATCATTGTTGTTACACTTGCATTATGTAGATGTCATTTAAATTATTTCTTTATATAAATCACTTTAAAAAAATATATACAATATAAATTTCACTAAAGTATTAGCATCAAGACGTTCAACATGACATATTGCCAAGCATAGAATGTGTAACCGATACCATGGTACTAGTAGTGGTAACAGGCATGGTTTTACCAGCAGCGGCTCACGCGCACGCACACGCGGCGGCCGCGGCGGCGTCGGCCTACGACGCCAGCAAGTCTGCCTACTACCAGCAGGCGGCGGCCGCGTATCCTGCGGCTGCGCCGCCGCAGCCCCAGCCCACCTACGACGCCACAGCTGCCAAGCCTGCCTACTCAACTCCTGCTACATACGCTCAGGTGAGATCATACTCACATTCTATTTCAAACATGCTGTCTGTCTTTTCAAGACCATTAGGCTGGAGATACAGTCAGTAATGTTGATTACTGAGATCAGCTAATATATCTAATAATTTATTGACACGTTATTATAACAAACCATGTCTAAGCAGGAAACAGTGAATCAATAGTTTATTTATTTCAAAAGATAGTATTTATTGTTTGTGGTGTTATATTTAAATAGTAATACAATGATTATTCCTTCCAATACCACAGATCCATTTTCAATCTTTCATTTTCACTATATCTTGAAGATTTTTATATTTCCTACTAGATTAAACATAGAAAAATTGTTAGTGTTGGAGATTTGTCAATTTTTTTAATACACATTTCTAGACAGGCTACTTGCTCCTTTGAATAGTTGTAACAATTTCACATGCCTGAAAATGAGTGATTGTAGGTTTATTTACTTGAATACATTTTATTAAGACTAGTGATTCTCTGAATATTAAACACATTCGATAGACCCAAGATTAGAGCAAACCCAGAAGCCATATTAACATTCAATTTCACCAGAAGTGTATTTCAACGTTGGGGGTGAGACAAACACGTGACTTGACGCCAACCCATTTGTGCGATTGAATTATAATGACGAAGCCCCACACCATCAATCAAGTACAATTTGTGCCATGCTCAGAATCGATTCTCAATTGCTATATTGAACCCATCCAATTTTAATGTTTTGGTTAGCTTTATTGGTTACTTCTTCAGATAGTCTAATACAGCCATTGGTAATAAACCTACCTATTTGTAGATTATTTGCTCACTTCAAGTTATGATTAAAAAATTGATAGTCAAACGAGTTTAACATACATAATAAAAAATTTTACAATGTCTCTATTCTGTGTGTAGGAGCTGCAACAAAATACAGTTATTAATTGATGTTAGACCCACTTGTACCAGTGCTAATTAAATACCATTTAAGTTAAAAATTTAGACAGAATGATGTTTTAAAACACATGGAGGTGTAGCCATGTTCAGCAAGCAGTGGTGCAAGTGAGCCTCGGTGTGTGCTTCTTAGTGAGTTTGTCGGACGGTATAATGTGGGGCTGAAGTCCAATCCCATGTACCAGGGAGGCGCGCGCGCGGGCGGCGGCGGCGCCAAGGCGTACGGCGGCGTGTACACCGCCACCACGGCCGCGCCCTCCTACCCCAGCCAGGCCTACAGCGCCGCGCCCGCGCAGCCCGCCAAACGTCAGTATATACACGTCAACATAGGTACCGTACTCTTTGTACACTGCGCCGCGAGGCACTGCGGTTCCTTCTCCTAACGATACACGACTCTTTGCAACGAAAGGGACTAAACCTCCCTCTTGAGCCTTTCAATTCATTCTATAACCGCACTCCCTCGCGGACGCGTACTGTACTTGTTTGTGTATCATAGCCACAGAAGCTGTAAGCAAATGGAGTGCAACGTAAATCACGATAACATTGCTCTAACAGACTTCTGTCCTGGAAACACTTGCAAATATAGTATAATAAGCACATTCACAATTCATTGTTACTCCACTTGCTTACTGATCTGTAATCTAAACCTTATAGTGTGAAAAAGACAACCTATTACGCTATTTTCATTATTAATCATCAATTAGTTTTGCTTATACATAGTAACAGTAGCACATTAACAACAACTGAAATGAATTTAATAAATAATAAATTAAAAGTAGCACATTGTTAGAATGGTGCTAATTAGATTTTCTTGAAGTGTTGCATGTGAGCAATGACGGGATCGGAGCCGTATTTTTAACGCTTTATGGTTAATCAAATAGAGTGAAAATAAGTTATGTAGGCAGATAGTGTTGTCTTTATTTTACCCTGGAGTTAGTATTATTCTAAAGTTTCTTGTATGTTTAGTAGCAGTCAACTTCATTCGCCTCTGTTTAATAGGTGTAATTCATACTATAAGGTTTCTGCTAATGCCCCTGCCTGTGCATTATTGATGCTTATCATCCGAGGTTGAGAAAGAAATGGAACAAACACATTGTTAACAGTCTGATAAATTCCCAGATCTGCTGATCCATATTTAAGCTTTATTGAATTCCATTTGACATATCTATTTCTTCCAAAGCCTCGTAGAATTTTTATAATTCATGTCATCATATTACCATCATTCACGATTTTCTATAAGAGGAACGAATGTCTTCTGACCTTTGCAAACCATATAGTGGAAGATTACCTACTGTTATCCTTTAGTTTAACCAGTTATTGGTACTTTGGTTGCTGCATTTTACAATCAGACCAGACTTGCTTTGGTGATCATGACTTTTAAATCGAATCGTTGATTCGCAAAATGCATCAGTTATAATTTAGTTACACATCTAGTGTTTTTCGTACATATTTCTTATTTTTTATTTTAAATGCCTTTGTAACACTGAATGCTGAAAGTTTAATGACTTGGCATGCTGTGTTCTCTGGTAATAGTTTCGTAGATACCAGCATTTCTACATTAAATTATTGTAGTATTAGCCATCAGCAACAAAGCTCCTAGGCAACAAACTGACCTAGCTATTGTTCCCTCATAGAGCCAACCAACAGAGGCAACACAGCGTATGACACAGCTCTCTACAACGCCGCCACCATGTACGTGGCTCAACAGAACAAGACTGGAGGTGGAACGTGAGTTACTCACACTTGCCATTTTCTGTCTCTTTACATATTCGAAGTTTTCACCTTGAAAAAATTATGTTTGCTAAATATAATTGTTTTCAAATAAGCTACACTAATATACTTATATTGGTGCATAAATATGATGCTCTACTTTTGTTACTTTGTCTTGAGAATTGTAACAACCTGCTAATTACTTAGACTAAGTACTTGTAATGTATGTGTACAGTGGCTGGAAGAACTACAACAAGAGCGGCGTAGGCGCGGGACAGACGCGGCGCCCTAAGCCTCCGCCCAAAGCGCAACAGCTGCATTACTGCGACGTGTGTCGCATCTCTTGTGCCGGCCCCCAGGTCACTACTATAACGTTTTTGTTTTTTATTCCATGTAGTAAAAAAAAAACAATAAAAAAAAATGGTTATTTTGATCTTGATAAAATTTATAACTGTTAAAATATCCATTTGAATAATTATTTGGAAATGACTGGAAAGGATATGTTTTTGTACTGTCTCTGTTTAATTTAACGTAACGACGCAATATAAAAATAAATGCTTACGTTGTCTGTTTTTTACAAAAATAAACGCGTAGAGAACAAGGTCATTGACACTGGTTACTAATAAATGTTCCACAGAAATATTGTTAGAACTGAGGAATTTTGTGTTTGGTATTTAAGATTACCTAGATTATGTAGGCCATATACAGTTTTGAAAGCACGGTGTATGTGGCAGACGTACAAGGAGCACCTGGAGGGGCAGAAGCACAAGAAGAAGGAGGCGGCCGTGAAGCTGGCGGCGGCGGGCGCGGCGGCGGCGGCGGGGCGCGGGGCCGGCGGCGGCGCGCTGCGCTGCGAGCTGTGCGACGTCACGTGCACGGGCGCCGACGCCTACGCGGCGCACGTGCGCGGCATCAAGCACCAGAAGGTCGTCAAGCTGCACACCATGCTGGGCAAGCCCATCCCCTCCACCGAGCCCACCAAGCTCGGACAAGGTATCTTACTCAAGAGCTGCTTTACGTCGCTATTCAAAACATTTGAACTGCATTCCTATTTCTTTTGTAAAAAAAAAAAAAAAAAATAAAAATACATACAATTGAGATATGGTAATAAAGACACTTGCTGCAACTTGAGTATAGAGAACTGGTTTTTAAAATTAGATTGCTTTTCTTTCAATTATAAACTGCCTTATATTTGTAATGTTTTGTTTCTAATATCAGTTTTGCTAATTTACATATTTTATAGTTTTGTATTAACAATTTAATAAATTACAAAACTCTTAATTTTTACCTAATTGACATATTATATTTTTAATACATAATATACTTACAGAAAAATCAAACCGAATCTTAATATAATGTAATAGAAGCAACTCTGTATCCCTGTTTCATAATAAATGTGTTTTGTATAGCTGTCATTTGTAAAATAGTGTCAACTGAAGTAGAAACTTCTGTGTATGATTGTTGTAAATCAGATATGCTCTCCAAGTACGACGCGAGTTGTACGGAGAACATATTTGTGGATGCCCCGCATCTGTGCTGACACCCGCATCGCCACAACGCCATATCTGTATAAGCGCGCGTCTAGTTGGCAGTTAGTATTGCAATAGTCAAATTTTCTCAGCGTTTACCATTTGGACACCCAGTACAGATATGTGGAGTGTGTTATATGGGCCTTTTTTATAACATTACAAAATTAATTTCAACAAAACGTAAGACAAAACAAAAATAAAAAATAAATAAAAAACATGTAGAAAGGGCCCAAAAAGATCCTTTTCAAAACGAAACAATAAAATCTAGGGGCTAATGAGTAACGAGAGAAAATTTGACTTTTCCGATCTATCAGCCAAAAAGACGGTGGCCGGGGCGCCGAAGATCGCATTCGTTGCGTCCGGCGGGCTCAGTACCGTGGCGGGAACATCCACCAAACAAGCAATCCCTGCCCAAGGAGAGAAAGACAAGGAGGGCTCCGACAAGGACGACGACGCCGACGCCGAGCCCGAGGTGCAGCCCGTCGGCCAGGACTACATCGAGGAGATCCGCGGCGACGACGGCAAGGCGCTCAGCTTCAACTGCAAGCTCTGCGACTGCAAGTTCAACGACCCCAACGCCAAGGAGATGCACATGAAGGGTCGCCGCCACCGGCTGCAGTACAAGAAGAAGGTAACCCCCCCACACCACCACCTCACCTGCCATTCTGTCTCATTATACTTGACCCAATGATTACTTAGTAAAAGGTTTGAGTCGCGCGTAGAGCCTGGCGGGCTCCACGCTAGCCAAGAGCTCCGCGCGACGTATGATTACACTCGCGTATGAGGACACTCACTCTCTCACACAAACTAATGTACACTGGCACATGTGCTGACGCGTGTCCGTGGTGCAGGTGCAGCCCGACCTGGAGGTGAAGGTGAAGCCGTCCATGCACCAGCGCAAGCTGGCCGAGGCCAAGGCGCAGCGCATGATGGTGCGCGACGAGATGTGGGCGCGGCGACGCATGCACGATGTACGTATCATTATTTGTTCATATTGTTGGTCCAGGCTTTACCTACAGATATTTTCTGATATTATTCAAATTCCTTTTTCTCCTGGCTTGGTAATGTGTAAATTTTATATACAAGGGGCCCGATTCTCCTAAGTTAATAATGTCAAAATCGAATAGAAATTGAATCGCAATATGATCGCAATAGCAGTTTTAACATTCTGCTACTAATATAAGACCAATCGTATTCCAACGACATTCGATTGGTTTGCGATTGGTCTGCTATTTTGGTGATTTTGGTCTATACGGTAGTTTGCTCTACAATCATATTGCAATCGTAAATCATTTGCAGACAAAATGATTCATTATTAAATGACAGAAAAGAATAAAAACGATTATTTCAAAGAAAAAATAGTGGAATGCCACATACGCTTCAATCGTAATTGAGTCGGGATTGGATCTCAGTCGAATGTGAATCGTATGTCGCTAAGTAAAATTAGGAGAATCGGGCCCCAGAGCCATGTTGACTTGCTGTAATATAATATTAATCCTTTTGTACCAGGGTATGGAGGAGGAGGAACGCATGTACTGGGAGGGCGGCATGGAACCGTGGTGGGGTCGCGGGCCAGTGCCGCCGCCTATGCACCATCATCATCATGTCAGTACTAACTTTACAAGCCCTATGCTTAACAATGACTTATCTTAAAATTTGATATTATAAATTTGTTCATTGGCCGTTTATTTGATTGGTCAATTTAAACCGGTACCTAGTAATGGATATATTAACTTGTGAATTAGTTGATAATAAAAATATATGTCACAGATTTAACTGTAGCTAAAGGAAATCGTATTTAAAATGATTGTTTGCCTTGGGTGTGCGCAGGGCATGGGCATGCCGTACGGGCCGGTGGGGCGGCGGCCGGAGACGTCGGACGACCGGCACGTGCTGGCCAAGCACGCCGACATCTACCCCGCCGACCAGCAGCTGCAGGAGATCCAGCGAGCTGTCTCGCACACGGAGAAGGCGCTCAAGTCGCTCTCCGACGCGCTCGCCGAACAGGCCAAGCCTAAGGTACCGATTACATCTCTTACTTACAGTCATTTAATGCGCCACAATTTTGCACCAAAGCAGAAGAAGCAATCCTCCATTTTAATATTCAATAAAACTTACATGTTGTTTTTTAGTGGTTATGTAATTGTAATTTTATCATGTTTTCCTTCAGCAGGGTGCTGCTAAACCTATTAAACCTGAAGACAAAAAAGATGATAAGCCTGAAGGAAAGGAGGACGGCAGGGATAATCAGTTGTGAGTAATCGTACTTTATTTACTTTTTACTTTATGTATTTTGTTGTTGCTGTATTTATTTCGTATATAAAGTGTAAATGTTCGTTTTAGTACATAGATTATTTTAGAGTTATATAGTTGTACGGTGAACATGGTTGGTCGTGTGGCAGGTTCTCGTTCGTGTGCGAGGGCGAGGGCGGCGCGGCGGGCCCCGGCGCCCGCGCGCTGAAGGGCGTGATGCGCGTGGGGCTGCTGGCCAAGGGGCTGCTGCTCAAGGGCGACCGCGACGTGCGCCTCGTGGTGCTGTGCCACGACCGCCCCACCGTCACGCTGCTCAAGCGCGTCGCCACCGACCTGCCCGCGCACCTCGCGCGGCTCAAGGTGCGTGTGCTACTGCTGGCGCCGCAGTACCCGCCACTCCCGCCACTCCCGCACTCACCACTCCCTCCCCCGCAGGCCGGCGACGAGCCCAAGTACAAGGTGGAGCTGCTGGCGGCCGAGGGCGCCGTGTCGGTGTCGGACGGCGCCGTGTCGGTGCTGGTGAGCCTGACGTCGGCCGTGATGCGCGAGCCGCAGGGTGAGTGTGGCGCCGGCTGCGGCGATGTCGACCTCGCCAATTTCGCACACACACCTCTACTGTCACTTCTGATGCTGTCGGCCGTCTTATCTCTTCTAGACTTAACTTAGTGCTGACGATACTGACACGGACGAGTGGAAATTGGTAGTCGAAATCGTCACTTTTTACTCCACCGAACGGAGGACCGATCAGCTCAGAACAAACTATCTAGATTATGGTATCATATATTTTATATTCTTTGTATTATGTATTTTACTGAGTATTTTTGTTTTAAATCTCTTGTGTGATGATGAAAAAAAAAAAGATAATTTGTTCAAAGTTTACCGCCCGGCGCTTGTCGCGTCGGGCAATGTGTTGAATGCTTATTTTTAGGTGTGAGTAGGTAAGAAGCGGCGAGAAGAAAAGGATTTTTGATCATCTATCACGATATATCACGTGCGTTGACGCCGCACTGGTATATAACTCTACTGAAACGGAGCAAACATTCATTGTATATCTATCCCTATATATTTATTATTTTCTTTATTTACGATTATGATAACATTATAATACCCGTTAACTGATTAGGACTAATTTAGTAGATTTCATCAATTGTTATTTAAACTATTGGCTCATAACGTACGATCCATATAAGTAGTACTGGTGTAAGAGCGCAGGCCACTCGTCTCCAGCGCATGCTACTGGCCCCGAGCCGGTAGCAGGCGGTCCCGCAGGCTAGGGCTAGGGCTGCTCATGTTTGCCCCGTTTTTGTCGATGTTTTGATGGTCAAACACCCTTTGTGTTGTTGTCGCTAGACGGTGGCGACATAAAGCGAGACGACAAGGATGTGCTACCGCGGCAGAAGTGTTTGGACGCGTTGGCCGCCCTACGGCACGCCAAGTGGTTCCAGGTACAGCGCCTCATTCTACTGTGTGCGCACTCCACTGCTCCAGAGCCTCACTTACCTAACTCTTTGTTGAGCTTTACATTTTCTATAATTTCAATGCGGGAGTGCGCACGTATTTTTTAGTCACATGTTTATTTATTTTTACCAAAGTAGTAGTCTTTTATTTTAAAATTCGAGTCGAGCGAACTCCCATGAACATGTGGCTACAAGTGCTTGTATGTGTGCCCAAGCTGCGTTTCCCCGCACTCTGTAGCCAATGGGAGGGTACACGCGAACAGGAAACGCAGTTTCTGTGAAGCGTCCCCACTGCGTTCGGTCCGTGGGCGACGCTCCGCTCGCCCGCGGCGGCGCAGTAACCGCGTGTTGTGTGCAGGCTAGGGCGGCCACGCTGCAGTCCTGCGTCATCATCATCCGCATCATGCGCGACCTCTGCCGCCGCATCCCCAACTGGACGCCGCTCAACCCCTACGTACGTACCCCATACTCACCCACACACACATACCCAGCTTATACCATAACGTACAGACATGATGATACCTGATGACGAGTCGTAATGTGCTCTAATAGTGCGGTGATCTAGCGATAGTGTCGAGTTATTCGACGCTCCGCGATGTTCATCGCCGGTTGGGCATTTAATGACGACATGGCACTCTGATCCTACGTTATATCTCAAAGTACCTGCTATATTACATACATATTTATTAATAGACATTTGATTCAAAAGAAATTTGGTAATAGAATTTGAAATTAAAAAAAAAAGCAGGCTAATTTATTTAGTATGAGTTTTTTTGAAGTAATTACCCCTCGTGGCAGTGTAGTGTATATGGTGTGGGCTTGTAGGCGATGGAGCTGCTGGTGGCGGGCGTGATGCAGTCGGCGGGCGCGGCGCTGTCGCCGGGCGAGGCGCTGCGCCGCGTCATGGAGGCGGTGGCCGGCGGCCTGCTGCTGGAGCACGGGCCCGGCCTCCGGGACCCCTGCGAGAAGGACCTCATCGTCAGTACACGCACGCATAACTCCACTCGATCTCTATTTAATGCTAGTTCACTACCATTTATAGGGTTCTATATTTTATTAACTCTTTATGTAAAAACAGCCTATTCTAATCACTAGAACACTTAAAAGTAATCAAAACTACGATTTTAATAGGTGCCCATTTTTTGCAAATGTTTTGTAATATTTACTAATGAGTCGCACGAAATCTATTTCTGTTATTAGGATGCCCTCGGCAACCTCCCACCACAGAAACGTGAAGATCTGACTGCCTCTGCGCAACAATTCCTTAGACAAATTGCCTTCAGGCAAATACACAAGGTAAGACTTCAGATGGAATCTTTTTTGTACGTATGTATGTATACTATTTAAATGGCGACCCTCCTCAAATAAAAAATAATCAGAGATAAATCGTAGCATCTGATAATATACGATGTAAATGTATAGGTACTAGACATGGAGCCGCTGCCCAAGCTGAAGCACGCGACGGGCGCGTGGAAGTTCCCGCGCAAGCGCAGGCGTTCCAACACCGACACCGAGCCCGACACACCCAACGGTACCTAGCTACGCCATTATACTACTCTAGCTCTTTGCGAATATTACTATTTTTGTGAGAATCAATTATTTTAATTACTCTTGCAAAACTACAAAACTCGGCTTTAAATGAGACAATTGGATTAATTCCTCTAGTGAATATTTTCTGGATATGATGAGACTTGATGACGAGTCGTAAGATCCTCGAAACAGTGCGGTGAGCTAGCGACAGCATCGAGTTATTCCACGCTCCGCAATGTTCACTGCCGGTCGAGTGTCTGATGACGACATGGCACCCTGATCCTAACACTAGCATGTTTTACTAAACATCTTACAGTTAAAGGTATTTCGACTTATTTGTGGATGTACTCTTTCCCTAGGTGAAGGTAAGGTTGTTAAAACTGAAGAGAAGATGGACGCGTCAGAGAATCAAGCCAAGAAGTAACGCTCCCGGGTGCCGCGGCCGCCGCCGCCGCCGCTGCCGCCGCCGCAGCTGGAGTGGCGCTGGCTGCCTTGCGGCCTGCTGCTGCCGTGCTGTCGCTACACTCCTCGGAACATCTAGCGCGTACAGCGTTACTCTTATTCTATCGTATTAGTTAATATGTGCAAATCGATCCAATATTTTGTATTATCTGTGTATTTCATTACATGAAATTTATTTTATTGGTCACATAACTTCGTGATGATGATCTGTCCATAAAAAGATATTCTAATACACAGAAATTAAATGCCGCGGTTTACAGTAGTGTTAAATATTAGTTAGGATTAGACTATTCTATATAATGTAAGTAGTTTTAGCGAACGCGAAGAGACAGGGATAGTCGAATTGACCAGATACTGATCGCTGTGAAGGAATTGTCATAGAGATGATTGCGATTAGACTATATGGATCTGCCTCAGACTGGCGATACTCGGGGATCATATAATGGGGACGAGAGTTGAGACCGTTGTTAGAAACATTACACAATGGAGCATCGTGTTGTGAAAGCCTGACACGAAGTCAGTCTCGCGTGTGGCCAGTCTGCGAGCAGTCGAGAGACGAGTGTAGGTTACAGTATTGACTTTATTCATATTTAGTTCCTTACCGGTCCAGCCTCGCTGAACCGGTACGTTATCCTGCGACAATGCAGTTTATTTTTAATAAACTAATACCTATATTATTAGTTTAGTAAGGTGTATATTTTTCGTGTATGTATTTTTAAGCTGCCTCTAAAGACGGCGATATGTGAAAGTATACATACATATAATAACCAAGGATTCGTGTAAAGAAATGCGTATTCGTTCTTCATTGGAATCAAAAATAATGTTGAGATATGTGGCAGTAGTGTGTCTAGTATCAAAATGGATACTTTAGGCTCGCGTCTATAGTTTTTGTCTTTTAGGAAGCCAAGTATTCTCTGGTGGTAGACATAAAGGACAGTTTTTGATGTTCATCTCTTACTTCAGTGGTCTCTTAATTCAATGTAAAGCTCAAAATGCATTAATTGCGCGGGATCTATGTTTTGTACGATTAGTTTGATGCTAATCAATGTTAAGTTTTTCAACAGAGATACGCGAACACGATGTTTCCGGCAGGCACGAGCATTACCTTTGGCTCGACTAAAACTCATATAGCACCATGTTATAATTAAAAATGAAAATTCGGTTTGATGTATTTAATATATTGATTAATTTATAGGGTTATGATGTGACCCAATTTAGATAGATTTAACAAAGACTAGACTCTGTAAAACCTTTTTTATTTTTATTCTGTAAACTACTTTGGGAGATTAATGTCAATAAAGATAATGACGAAACTTATTCATTGTTTTATTTCACGAATGTTAGCTCATTTATTCATTTTCTCTCTAATTCAAATCTATAATATAAAAATGAATCGCAAAATGTGTTGGTAAGCGCATAACTCAACAACGTCTGGACCAATTTGGCTAATTCTTTTTTTGTTGTGTTTGTTATTGTCAGGAGAAGGTTCTTATGAAAAAAAAAACGGTAAAGTAGAGAAGTCAGTTGACGGGAGCGAAGCCGCGGGCAAAAGCTAGTTTTTAACCCTTAGGGTCGGTTCATATCTGACGGAAAATGCGTCGAGCGTATCGTAAATGTATGATCGACGCACTAACGCATCATCGGTTAGGTGTGAATGATTGAATGTTTTACCGTATATTTGTCAGTCCTGGCACAGTTTAAATATATGTAGAGCAGTTCGGAAACTACGAACAAAACGTTCGAAACGGCTCACTCACACAAACATGCACACCGACGAGGCTCCGGGGGGATCTCGCGGTGCTCTCAGTAACGCGTGTCAAGACGAGTGGTCGCGTTTAATTTTTTTTTTTTTCGAAAATGCCGCGAGCGAACGATTTATTTATTGTTATACTTATCATCGTTATTATTCGATTTAAGGCCGCGATCATAATTAATTATATTTTAACTGTGATGCGGCGGTTATGAGGATATTTAAAGCCGATAGATAGTGTAATAGTTGTAGAAAATGTAAATCAAAGATGGCGGCTGAAATACGTATAATTTTTTTCGTCATAGGACACCCATCACCCATTTTCAAGATATTCGAGGGTGCTAAAAACGATAGTGCAGTCAAAACGTAAATCCAAGATGGCGCCTGTAACAGGTATCATTTTTTTCGTCATGGGTGTCATTTTCATGGTATTTGAGGGTGATTTAAACGATAGTGCAGTCAAAACGTGAATCCAAGATGGCGGCTGCATCAGGTATCATTTTTTTCGTCATGGGTGTCATTTTCATGGTATTTGAGGGTGCTAAAAACGATAGTGCAGTCGAAACGTGAATCCAAGATGGCGGCTGCAACAGGTATCATTTTTTTCGTCATGGGTGTCATATTCATGGTATTTGAGGGTGCTAAAAACGATAGTGCAGTCGAAACGTGAATCCAAGATGGCGGCTGCAACAGGTATCATTTTTTTCGTCATGGGTGTCATATTCATGGTATTTGAGGGTGCTAAAAACGATACTGGAGTCAAAACGTGAATCCAAGATGGCGGCTGCAACAGGTATCATTTTTTTCGTCATGGGTGTCATTTTCATGGTATTTGAGGGTGCTAAAAACGATAGTGCAGTCGAAACGTGAATCCAAGATGGCGGCTGCAACAGGTATCATTTTTTTCGTCAGGGGTGTCATATTCATGGTATTTGAGGGTGTTTAAAACGATAGTGCAGTCAAAATTTAATAATAAATAAACAAAGAATTTCGAAAGTGCCGTAACAGACGAAAATATTTTTCTGTTAATAATTTGTAGATATAAATGAACAATAGGTATTTTTTATGTAATGGGTTTTTAATTATTATACCTACTCCAGCTGTTTAGGTAGTTATCTAAAGACTTTTAATTTTATAAACTCAGTTTATGAATAAAGAACAGCTAAAAATAAGTGTAAATACAATAACAACAATTACTTAATCAATTGGAAGATTATTTTAAGCAGTAGTTTATTTGTTTGATAATTATGTATTTGTGTAAAAAGTCCTTGAGCCTTGTCTGCGCGCCATCGCGCGCGAGGTGGTGCGGCGACAACCGCGCGCCCGCTCCAACTAACGCCCGAAACATTTTCGTCCAAACTCGGCTCGCTTACTCCCGCCAAAACTTGCAAAGGTTACGCCACCGTAATTATAAAAGTTACAGATCTAATGTAGTTACCGGCACGGATATTGAGCTCTCGGCGGAAGAGTGGGGATCGCTTTGCGCACTGTACACATAAGGCAATAAACCAATAAATCGCTTCTGCGCAGGTGAAGGTCAGGGCTCAATATCCGTGCCGATAACTATATAAAGCTATAATTTAGTAATAACAAGTTGTTGTGTAAATATTATGTTTTTCGTGTTCAAACTATCGTTTTTTGCTGAGAATAACCAAAATCATGAAATTACCTATTTAAATTGTATTGTAAGCTAGTTAGGTAGTTAATTTAATTCGATGTTGATCACTAAAAGTAAAAAAAAAAACAACACCAATATCATTAAAAGTGACAACCCTATTGCTTCAACGGAGCGTAGGTAGTTATGTCCGCAAACAGGCTTAGTTTCCATACTGTCCATATCTTTACCGTGGTCCTGGCGTTACGCGACCGATGATACGCGACGCATATTCCGTTAGATATGAACCGACCCTTAAAGTCGCAATGTAGTTTCTAAACTACGCAATATTTTAATCGATATTACATACCTATTAAATTACCTATTATCGATTTAACCATAAATAGTACCTTGAACTTCTAAAAATATTTATTACGACTGGCAACTTTGATAATTTTATATTTTTTTATTACTTTTTTTCGGCTGTCAAAATTTTGGCGGGTAAAGAAAAAGTGTGAAGGTTTTTGTGCAAATTATATTGTGAATAAAAATTTTAATTTTCGAGGTAAGTTCAATATTATTTTTGATTATTGTAGTCTTAAATGTTTGTTTTGCGATTTTAGTTTAGAAATAATATAATCGAAAAATATAAAAAAATATGAAATGAATGTATGAAAAAAATGTATGAAATGTGGGGTTTCTTTATGTGACACAAAATCAAAAAGCTGTTTTTTTAAATACCACAATGAATAAAAAATAAATAATTTCTTTCTGTTGGTTGCCATACTTCGTGTTCCCTACTGAACGCGCATTGTAGTTTTTAAACAACACAATGTTTTTTTGCGAAAAAGAATACCTTTTTTCAATAAATATTTTTTTCAATACTTTATTGTGTTTTTTATTGCGACTTTAAGGGTTAAATAAATAAAGTTGCAACCCCATCTAGAGCCAAGTCTCCCAGTGTTCCGTAGCTGCGTGTTGAAACAGGTATACAGTGAAACATGGTTAAGTGGGACCTGGATAAGTAAAATACCTCCATAACCGGAACTCATGCTGCGGTCCAATAACTGGCATTGAATGACCTGTTAGTGGGACGAAGCAAACCTCTATAACTGGAATTCGTTATTTTATTTTACCTCTATAAATGAGATACCACATGAATTTTATATGAGATAACTTTTTTAAAAATAAAGTAAATAATTTTTTTTTATTTACTTTATTTTTCGCAAATTCAGCACAAATTACTTTTGTAATTTGAAGTCTTTGTGAAATGACAAAACGAAAGCTACAATTCGAATTTCTCCTTCCTCCGAGCCTTTTCCCAACTATGTTGGGGTCGGCTTCCAGTCTAACCGGATTCAGCTGAGTACCAGTGCTTTACAAGAAGCGACTGCCTATCTGACCTCAACCCAGTTATAGTTATCGGCACGGATAATGAGCTCTCGGCGGAAGAGTGGGGATCGCTTTGCGCACTGTAAACTTATGGCAATAAACCAATAAATCACTTCTGCGCAGGTGAAGGTCAGAGCTCAATATCCTTGCCGATGATTCTATAAGTGAAACAACATTGCAGCCTTGCAGGTCCCTTGAAGTCCCACTTAGCCAGGTCTCACTGTACAAAGATATTGAGTACCTACCTATTCAGATTTGATTTTAGTATTATCATGGCAGCTGTGGTTGACTCTTTCATGGTTTATTTAAGTAAAACACATTAGTTTGGCAGTTGTATATATTTAACTATTACAGAATATTTCTTTACAATAATTTCTTTGTACAATATGGAGATAAAAATCTTGCTTGTGTTCAATAAAAATAAAATGCAACACAAGGCTAAAGTTGTCAAAAACGCGACAAAATATATATCTATACAAAAAAAGAGGCCATTAAGAGACGAAAATATATTACATGGTCACACTATACAGATAATTACAATAGTATACTACTTTATATCATCAATACATATATTTTAACTAATGGAAACAAGTGATTGTATATTCAGGACGATCAATTTGCATTTTATTCCTTTGAACCACAAATACAATTGAAAAGAATTAAGTACATGTAAGATATACAGTTAACATAAATTTTGAAACAAATTCAACGTATCTAGGGCCAAGCGAGAATTTAGATTGGAAATACTGCCAAGGAGATCAAGATCAAATAACAACTTATAAATGAACAACATTATTATCTATTCAATAAATATGGAACTGCCAATCTTTACAAATATAGGACGTGAACATGGCAGTGACGTTTACAATAGTCCAAATATAGCCCGTAGTATAACAATAGTGTGTGGTGACGCTGTCCGTCGCGCCGACAATGCAGTGCCGAACAACTACCAGTCAGGCAAAAAGTTACATGTCTAAAGAAATTACTGAAACCTGCGTATAATCCGGAAAGTTAAGTTTTTTACTTAGTTTGTATCAGACTATTTAACGTAGGTTTCAATAAATCTTTAGCAAAATATACTAAGTTGGTTTAACATAATTCCAATACTTGTTGTGTTACATAGGTGTTGATTTTACCTAGCGAGTTTCTACAGCCAAGAGTTATTAAAGAGGTAGATTAATGGTTATTTGCCATTAAATTCTACTTGGCATAACTCACAAAATTCACAATGCGTAACTAAGAGATTGAACAGCCTGTAACCATAAAATGTTAAGAAAAATATAAAGCGTTAACTCCGCGAGAATACGCGAAGTTGTCTAGCGGAATTAACGCTACACATATTTCCTAACATTTTAAGTTATGGATTTCTGCAAAGTAACGCCTGATTCCATAATTTATCAGTCCGTCACCATTTTAAACAAGAGTTACCTGGCGTGAAGGCAATGAAAGGGAATTTAAACTCTTGCGCAATTACTGGAATTATGAAAGGATTCATTTTTATTTACAGCTTACATCAGATTTAGTGGCCAAATTGTTTATTATTTTATTGCTTCGAAATAAATAATTGGGGTAAACTATTAGTATTTTCAGAAGTTAGCTTTTTTTTCAAAACAACTCCAAAAGTAATCTTTTAGAAATATTTGAGAGAAATGCATAAAAATAATCATACATAAACATTGATTTAAACATGTTTAAAAACAGTTATAAGAGGCAGGTGGAAGCCAACTAAACATGCGATAAATTTAAATTGTCAAATAAAAATAATTTTTTCTCAGAATTTTACACTTTTTATATTTTTTTTCGTTTTTTTTAATTTTTTGTATTTTTTTGTTTTTTTTTTTGGTTTTATTTTTTTGGGAGTTCAATTTTATATTTTTTTTGTTCTTTCAATTGAGTGTCGAATTTTTTTATAACTTTTCAAAAAATTAAACTGTTTTGAGAGACACTTTTATTTATAACTCTAATCAGTTTTCTTATATATAACTTGTTTTTAAAAATTATTTATTGTACTTTAATTATTCAGCTCGGCCAAGTGCCTCTTATGTAAAATCTTTATAAAACTTATACGTAACGCGATATAAAATGCCAGGTGTTTAGTAATACATTAAATTGTGAGTGCTTCGGGCTATGAGGGACAACGTCCTGATGGTGAAAATTTACAATTAAATAAAATTAAAAAACAAAACTTAACAATTTCTAGTCTAGATTTAATTCTAGGAGCTAGCTATTGTAAACATAACGAAACAATAATTACGAGGCATCGATGAAAACATATCGGTAGATGCCGAATCTTAACCAGAACAATAAGCTAACATGTTGATCTAACGACTAATTTATTCGACTAAAATTATTTTTCAAAAATGTAGAAATATATGTACTTTAATAAACAACAGAATTTCGATTCGAGTTCATGCGTAAAATAAAAGGCTGTAAAACTGTGGCCCACATAAATAAAAAAAGTGAATTTCATAATAATAAAGTATGTTTAGTTCATCAATGTGATCTGGCGACGTCGTACCCCTCAGAGGGACAGAATTCCTAAGTGTGTAAGTTATATTTTATACAATCTTTTGTATTACTTTAAAGATATGCATTGTTAGTATCCTCACATATTATAATAGGAATTCTGCTAATCGCGTACAACTTTTATCAACAAGAAAGCATCAAAATACAATTTTACTAATTTCTATTCATTTTACGCGCGAAAAATGACAATAGTGAAATGGTAAAAACAATTTTGACGCAATCTTGTCGTAATGCTAGATATCTTTTTATTTAACATTATACATACATAACAAAGAATAGTTTTTAAGCGTTTCTCAATTTGAGATAAGTTAACATGTCTAACAACATGTAAATAATTATTATAAGACTATGTGGCATGAAAGATTACAGAAGGCATATAGCAGTAATTTGACAAGACTTGGAAATATTCGTTGGACGTATGTGTGTATTATTTCAGTCGAACGATCTTTATATTTGACACTCCTTATATTACGAGTCAAAAGCAAACAATGTGTAAATATATCGTATAAAACTTCTGTGTCCTCTTAGGAAAGCCTTCAATAATCTTATGGTATCTAGCAACTGTATCATCACATCGTATATAAAGCATAGCCCAGCGCCAAATATAAGGCAACACAATCTTATAGCACCATTATTTAAGTTTTACGCGTTCGTCTGAACTTGCAAACGAATCGATGTGGTTGCGCGAGCGCCGCTGCGGCGGACTCGCACTACGAGCGGGGTCCGCGCAACCTCGGCATTGAGCTGCAACCGTCGCCTCGGAGCGTAACATCTAATAGTAGCACCTTTAAACGATTACTTCAACATCAAACACTGTACACATTCACAATATAATTTAGTTTCGTATATTATCACAGGGAATTTGTCTTCTCCCATCGCACGCTCTCCCACATATGCGTCGCGTGGCCGGGTCCTGGCTCCCTCCACGCAAAGCATGCATATCGTTATATTACTCTATATAATATATATTTTTTTGTCATTTACTCTTTCCTCATCACAAAAATACTATTTACATAAAAACCATACACGACCCTAAAATGAATATTTATGTATTTTTTTATTTCTTACTATTTACATGTATTAAATAACTTATAAATAAACAATAATAAATATTTAAAAACGAATAGGACGCCTTTTTGTCGAGGCAGCGTAATGACTTGTATTGCGACGCTCGTATCGTGTAACAGAACTGAAGGACTATCGACTAGTGAACATGACTACTACACGGGTACTAGAGTCTAGGCTCAGTCTTGTCGGCGATGCCTGGCTACTGCTAATTTGTGTGGCGCCGCGCGGCCGCCGCCGGCGCCGCCGCCGCATGCTGGCGTCGCAGTGCTGCATGCTAGCGTCGCCACCGCATGCTGGCGTCGCAGTGCCGCATGCTGGCGTCGCAGTGCCGCATGCTGGCGTCGCAGTGCCGCATGCTGGCGTCGCAGTGCCGCATGCTGGCGTCGCAGTGCCGCATGCTGGCGACGCGTCGCTGCATGCTGGCGTCGCGGCGACGCGGCAGTCGCTCAGCGCTCTTCCTTCGTCCAACATTAGTTTTGAGGTGCAATTTGTATTGTAACAACAAATACATTTACATGTGAGTACAAGTTTATAATAAATCTATTTTCACTTAACTTTGGTCCGAATTGAGCACTGGGCTTACAATAGAAGGCTATTACAAAGTGGCTAAAGAAATAATAACACTGGTGTAATACAATTATTGCACTAGCTTGCACTATAACATAATAAAACAGAACTTTAAGTAATTGAGATCAATGAATAAGCAAATGAAAATGTCAAAAGCTGCATGTTGGCTTTTGTACATTTTGTAGGGCTGGGCGTCACGTTCGGCTGCAGAGCACTCGGCCGCCGGAGTCCGGCCGTGCTGGCTGAGCGGCACTTCGACATAAGCAGCGATACAACGGTCGTTTCAATAAAAAGTCCACCTCAAAACGAAGCGAAAATAACTAATAAATACAACATGGCACTATGGAATGTAAACATATAATTTTCATAGTGGCACATTTATAGTAGGCAGTAGGTCTAGGCGCCGGCGGCCGGTATCATCGCTGCGGCCAGGCGTCGGCCAGGCGCAGGCCGGCCGCCAGCCGCGCGGCCGACTCGCGGAACGTGCTGACGATCTTGTCGAAGGAGTCGGGGTCGTACACCGACCGCGCCGTGTTGGTGAGGTCGAAGGGCTCCTCCACGCACAGCAGCTTCCACTGGTGCGGGTCGTTCTTGTGGGCCCGCGCCGCCCGGCAGGCCGCCACCGGCACCCGGGCCCCCGCCCGCACCGACACCGCCATCTTGTCGTACGGGAAGTCCGCGTAGTAGCGCAGCATGTGCAGGAACAGCTCCGCCAGCGTCGTGCGGTTGTGCTGGCGCCGCGCCTCGCCCGCCTCGCTCGCGCGGGGCAGGATGGCGGGCTGCGTGCCGCCTGCGGGAGGAGCGGGTCAGTGCCGGCACAGGACACACACACACACACAGCGGCTACTCACACTGCAGGAAGTGGATGACCATGAGGGTGAGGGAGTAGGAGGACAGCGTGCGGTGCCGCGCGTCGTTGATGTCGTGCGCCTGCGCCCACAGCTTGGTCAGCGCCACCAGCGGCCGCACGCGCCAGTCCACTGCCACACACGAGGTATAACGTTACCCGCTAGTTACATTCAACGAATAACAAACTAGAAAGGAAATTGTATATGTCTTAACCGTATTTGATAAATTCGAATATCCCGTGGTAAAAATCACCATATCGATACTCACATCTTGAGTAACAGTGCAGCAGATTAGTATTTCGGATGCCGACGACGTTGTTGCAGTTGAGGTCCACTTGCAGGCCGTTACGCGAGTCGCGGAACTTTAGGATCGGGACCTTCGCCTGTATCAGCTCGGCGTCTGGAAAACACAAAATTTACTCAATATTGCCTTTCAATTCCACATGAACCAAGAAGATCAATCTTTGACAGATTGGGTTTGATTTGAAAAGGAAGCCGAACGTCACGCCGAACGCAAGTTACTTGAGCTACGACTGACTTGAGCTGACCTACCTTCGGTATGGCATCTCAGGTGATGTTTCCTTAGTCCGTGGTTAGAATACTCACTGGGATCGAAGCTGCGTATATAGCTGAGTATGTAGTTGAGGTGCAGCAGCGCATTCGAGCGCGGGTCGGGCTCGTCCATGGGCCGCACGTACAGGCACAGGTCCATGTCGGACGAGTCCAGCCCGAAGCCCGACATCGTCGACCCCACCACGTACAGCCCGTACCGAGGGAATATCGTCTGCACACAACGTTTAGCTATATCTATATAATTAGTGCAAGTGAACTCACACTCTGTGTCACAAAGTATTGAAGATATCCAAAGGTACACTTTTCTACGGTAAATAATTAGTTGATTGTTCCCGGTATATACAATTAGAATTTGAATTGAACTGACATGAAATAGCGAAACATCAATAGAGAAAACCATAATTTATCAATCGGAAACCTGCTAAACCTACCTTGATTGTGATGAAGAGATATCTCCAAAGGTTCATTTTCTTTCTGAAGGTTTCTTCTGTTTGTTGTGACTTTATGAACTTGTCCCAAATCTCTTGAGACAATGTGTCCCATTTTGAACCTAAACATATGAATTACTTACAGTACATAACACATCACACTTTCCGATCTTGCAGTATTGTTGTTTAGTATTTTTAGTGAATACCTGTTATTTAATTGTTTAGCCTATAGTTTTATAGTTAAGTTGTCTAGTCTTATGCTTGTTCCTACACGAAAATTTTTTATGTTTAATAATAAGGTCAATTGTTGGATTTATATATATATATATATTTTTTTTTTTTTCTCTATAGATTTATTAATTATTATGTTAGTTGTAAGTTTAATTTTAATTTTATTTTGCTGTGCCCTACAGGGTCCACAATTGTACCTAGCTCTAAGCCATATTGTTACACCTATTTTATACATTGTGGAATGCAAATAAATAATATGAATATGAATACTTATTTCCTGTCATACAAAGAAAATAATATATTTTTTTTTAAGTGACTGGGTCAGGTAATTATGTTCCTCATCTGTTAATATTTTTAATATTATAAAATAAACGCCCGCCAATTAATAAAGATCCTTGAACCCAAACTGTCATGTCATTATCTTGTTTTGATCAACTTATCGCCAAGATCAAATATTTATAACGTAAATATGCACCTCACCATAATACTTACAATTAAACTTATTTGTACATACTATTTTGTTCATTGTTTTCAAGCAACGCGTTTAAATTTACAATTTCAATACATTTGTGCAAATAACATCGTTTTATGAAATTAACAACCAAAGTTAATTGTGTCAATTGTCAAAATTTTAAGTCAGTTTTATCGTCATTTTGTTTTAGTATTTTAGACCTAATCGCTTTTGTCGCAGATAATCGACATTCATCAGTAACGAACAGTTTAAGAGCTATATTTTTTGGCTAAAATAAAAATACCCAGTACTTATTTTATTCTATCTTGACAAAAGTATTGAATAAAAACACATCCTTTATTTTCTACCCTCACATAAATATTTCATTTTACTCATCCAGTTCAGGTTAATTAGCTACTATGTATATGGGTAATCAAAAACTTTGAGTAATAGCTTGAAAGAACTATCAAATCTGTCAGAAAACAATGCAAGGTTGCCTAGCAACGCTAGTGTAGGTACTCACCATTGAGCAAGTCGTCGGGCGTGAACTTGACCTGGAAGGGGTAGGAGCCGTTGAGGTAGCGCTCGGGCGCGATGCGGCGCTGCGGCCGCGCGTCCCGGCCGCGGCGCCCGCGCCACTCGCGCACCTGTCCGTACGCGCCCGGGAACTGCGAGCTGGCCGCGCGCTCCGAGCTGCGGGACGACTCCTCACCTGCACGGAAACAGACTGTTTTACTTATTGTATTGGGAACTTATTGGATGTGTGACACGGGACAACTTGTCAGATTTCTTGCAATTTTATTTAATTGTACTTTTCAGTACAATTATGGTCAGCTCGCAGATTTACCTACAAACTTAGTATGAATTCCTATACATAGTGGTTGCCCACCGTCAGGAATCTGGTTCGACAATTTGATTGCAACTCTGTTACCCTTGGGTAAGATAGCTTGACCTGCCATCCGTAATCATGGTGCAGGTAGAGAGAAGATAACAATCTTATTTGGCAGTTGAAGCTTAAGGTACAATCTTACACGCAAGGAATGTTGAAATTACCTGTTTATGAAAATGTTAACTGAGTCAACTGGTAATTGCATTACGAGATATAGCCCTAATAACTACTGGTACCGTCTGGTTGAACCCTGACTAAGAATTGCCTCGCAAATTGCGGTAAGTAGATAAAGAAGACAAGGCAGGCCTTTAAAAATATGTAGTTTAAGCTCATTATATTGATGGAGATCGCCATTAGACACATACAAGTATCATCATCTGCCTAGCCAACTATCAAGCGTTGCTTAACATTATGATTGATCGATCCGGGTGGGTGTTACATAGCCATTAAATCAACTGCAGAAATTCAACTCTATACACAGCTAGAAGGTAGTCTGATCAAGATTTGTGCAAGAAAAAAAAATGGTGGAACGGTGTTTGCTTCTTAACATCAACCACATGCAATAGAATGCGCAATGTATGAAGAAAATATATTTTTGCTAATGGTTTAGTATGACCGAATAAAACCGGCCTGGTAACGGTTATTATTGAACGTTAGTGGAGTGGCGATAATCATGTTTGCTACGGATTTTTTCAGTTTTACGCAGAAATTTATAATTTTATTTACACATATTACACTTTGTTCAGAATTGTCATGTGAGATCTAAATAACTTAAGTAAAAGTATTGAAGGAACAAAAACAAACAGTAAACCAAGTGTTCGTTTGTCATTCACATTAAATTTTCTTACTAGCTAGCAACACGGGGCCATACCTACCGTAGCATTCTTTTGTATGTAATATAATTTAGCATGATTAAAATTCTCGAATGATTGAGTTCCTGTATAGCTCGAACACTTCTCACTTTATATCAGCTGAGCGAGAATACTGCATTTGATGCATTGGTAATGCGCATTATTCGAGAACATTCGCAATTACAACATTATTTCAGTGTTCGCGTAATCTATGTGTCACACCAGGTACTCACATTCTACGAGTAATCATTTCAAAATAGTCATACTATTCAAATACGTCGTTTTATTATGCCTATTTTTAGAGGGAAGACACAAGCTTTTGCGTAGTTGTATGCAATGTGTTAAAACCTTGAAAAGTTGTAGAGTCCATTGTAAATCTTATTTTGAGCACTATTCTATATTTTAACCTTGACCGATAGATTCTTTGTGACAAAGCTTTTCAGCATTGTTATTGCACGGATTATCTGGCAAATAAAAAAAATAATGTAGGTATAATTGATATTCGCGCACCACACGGCATAACGCCACTGTTTAGATTTTTATGCTAATTTGGAAATTGAACGGGCGATCTGTTCTATGAAAGCGGATACTTCGCAGCTGTTATTTGGGTCGTCAAGCGAAGTAATGATGTTTTCTCGTTCTATTTACCAACGAGAACAACTCAACTCCAGTCGAGGGAGCATTCAATTCAATATCTTTTAGTTTTTCGAGTCTTACGTCAAATTATATCGCGATTGTAATGCGCAGTTGTTCCTTCAATAGTTTACGATATAGCTATGCATATTTCTTCTGTTGAAACAAAACCTGTTTTCTCATTAAAGCCGTGATTTCTGACTAAAGTTTAGAATATATTCAAGGCTGAGGGTAGTAAGGAAAACAGTTTTCTAAAGATAGCGTTCTAGGAGGACGATTAGCACAAAACGTGTATAAAAACGCCTTTCACGTCATAGAAATAAAATATAAGGTGTGCAAACGTAGGCATGCTTTAGATTTAGCGCGTCATTGCCCCAGTCGGTCATGAGTGCAAATGGAACGGGATAAACTGACTGCGCGCTATTTTTCTATTTCCCTCACATCGTATCTGTACCAACAGCTTCTCGAGAGATTCACACCGATCTATTTACTTATCTCTGACGTTCTCAAGGCGAAATCATTTAGATATTATTTACAATGTTATCTAATATTCAAAGTTAACGATAACTAAGCACACGGCAGACGATTGTCAACCTTTATGTATGTGCAATAAAGCATAAAGTGATAGCGTCGAGTTAAAAGTATTTCAAGCATCTAAATATAACGACGCACCAGAAAATGTGTCTACAATGGGTTTTTATTCTGGGTCTACGAAATGTAGGTGTAGATTTACGCGTGCGAAAGTGTAAACAGGAGCGCCTATGGTTACGACATCACAGCTTTATAAGTATGTTTTAGGCAACAATAAACTTGTTTACATGTTGTCCCCTTTATTTTTAAGAGCGTGTACGCTCGCCGCGCGATGTCAACTTTAGGTAATTCAACGCAAAAAATCACGCAGACTAGCGTCGCGGCCACTCGCGGCTGTGTGCGTGCCTATCATACTTCACGTATAGTCACACAAACCATTTTGATCCTTTCGAGTGAAATTGGTAGAACAAAAAATATATTATTTAGTAAATAGTTAATAGCGAGAAAATAGTGTAAGTCTATGGATGACTAAAATATGAAAACATGAAAATAAGTCGTTAATACTTACACTCTTTAGCAAAAAAATCGGGCACCTATGAAAACCTTGGTTTTGAGGACTTGCTGTATATTACATACAATTTTCAACAGTACTAAATAGTCGACTGATGATTAATGGCAATGTTAAGAGTTTCTGTATTTTAACCGATTTCAAAAAAAGAAGGAGGTTTCAATTAGATTGTTTTGTGATTGTTCTCGATTTCTCAACGACGCCTGGACTGATTTGAAAAATTGATTGTTTATATGAATGGTCCAGTCCATCCAGACTGAAAAATTGTGGTCAAATAACAACAATTGCCGGAAAGCTAAATAATGGTGAAAAGCTTGCGTAAAGTTTTAAGTCATCGTTCCTATATGCTTCAAAAGTTATTCGGGATCAAAAGTCAAAATTTGGGTTCATCCAAAATGAACATATAAATAAAATTATAGCTCGATTGGTAACATACATCTGCAATAAGTGATTTCTAGCCTAAGGAGTCCGCCATATTGGATTAAGACTCGTGACACATTTTATTTTTTCGAGTTATTCATAGCAAGCCCTTTCATCTGATACCCATATCGTAGGAATGCATTAAAAACATTTTTTTTCTCCATCTTGGGTATACAGCCATATTGGATATAGAATCATACATTGTCATTAAAACTGAAAGTTTAAACAAAATTTTAACTCAATCGATAATAAATTGAGGTAAAAAAATCTTTAAAAACAAGCTTTTATTTAAACGCGCTAAAAAGAAAAAAATCTAGACACACGGCAGTGTGTCCGCCAAGTTCGAGCAAAAAAAGCGACACACCGGCCGTGGGTTATATTACACGAACCATTTCGGGCCAAATTCGACCCCCCTGTAACTCAAAATCTATTTTATTTACGCATATCAAATTTCTAGTATCTGTTGAGACCCCCTCACTTATCTAAAATACAAAATTTCATTAAAATATCTATTGTAGGTCTTGAGATATTGACGTCAGAAAATCGCTATTTTTACTATACACTGATTCACTGATTCACTGATTCACTGATTCACTGACTCACTCATCAAAAACCTAGACCACTTCCAATGGTCGTATTGACTTGAAATTTGGCATGGAGGTAGGTCTTTATGTCAAGGTAAAGGAAAAAATCTGAAAATGGCCAAGTGTGAGTCGGTTTCAAAATAATGAAGGTGTTTTATACCAGGTGTAAATTTATACCCCTAAGGAACTAAAGCGACCTAAATTTATCTATATTTATATAATATATCTTCGAATGGTACAAAGGTTTGTATTTAGTCAAAGTAAAGTAAAAATCTGAAAACGGCCAAGTGTGTCACTTTCGAAAATAACAAATGTGTAACTTTGATCCACGAACATAATATATGATAACATGTCATGTCAGTCAGTTGGTAAATCTAGTCCATTTAGTTAATCTAGTAAAAAAAAAAAAGTCATGGTGGCCTACTGGGTAAAGGACCAACCTCTCAAGTACAAGGGCGCGGGTTCGATCCCAGGTCAGGCAAGTACTAATGCAACTTTTCTAAGTTTGTATGTACTTTCTAAGTATATCTTAGACACCATTGGCTGTGTTTCGGATGGCACGTTAAACTGTAGGTCTCGGCTGTCATTGAACATCCTTGGCAGTCGTTACGGGTAGTTAGAAGCCAGTAAGTCTGACACCAGTCTAACCAAGGGGTGTCGGGTTGCCCGGGTAACTGGGTTGAGGAGGTCAGATAGGCAGTCGCTTCTTGTAAAGCACTGGTACTCAGCTGAATCCGGTTAGACTGGAAGCCGACCCCAACATTGTTGGGAAAAAGGCTCGGAGGATGATTAGTTAATCTAGTTCATTTCTTTGTAAGAAACATAGTGCATATTAAAAAATCTAAAAGATAGTATAAATGAGACATTTCTTTAACTAACTTCATCATAAGAAAAAAATAAAATAAACAACCTTACAAAAATAAATGAAATCCCACCCAAAACAAAAATGTGAAAGACTGCCAAGTTCGATAATATGGGAATGCTTCGCCTATAAAAGAAGTGAGATCTAAATAAGTACCAAGTTCCATACACATACCTCAGTTAAAAATAGTTACTTTTTAATGATGTTACTTGGCAAGTTTTAATAGAAAATTAAATACTTGATTCATTGCGTTTAGTAGGTTTATAACAAGGTGTATGAAAAACTTGCCAAGTGACATCATTAAAAAGTAACTATGTTTAACTGAGGTATGTGTATGGAACTTGGTACTTATTTAGATCTCACTTCTTTTATAGGCGAAGCATTCCCATATTATCGAACTTGGCAGTCTTTCACATTTTTGTTTTGGGTGGGTAAACTTTTACTGTAACTTGATTGTCAACTACTCGTACTCGTGTCGTACTCGTATTTACTTTCTTAGTAAAATCGCGACAAGCTTTTAAAACATATAAATTGTGTCAAATATGTTAAATTTGAAATCCTAACTAATATTATAAATGCGAAAGTAACTCTGTCTGTCTGTCTGTCTGTCTGTCGTTTCTTCACGCTTAAACTACTGAACCGATTTGTGTGAAATTTGGTACAGACATAGTTTGGAGCTTGAGAAAGGACATAGGATAGTTTTTATTACAAAAAAAAATTGAAAATAAAAAATAAAAAGTATTCCGGGCATATAGCGCCATCTGTTGGTCAAACCAAAAATCTGCCGGAAGTCACTATTCCATGCGAACGAAGTCGCGGGCAAAAGCTAGTGTCGTTATAAGTTGACAGTAAAGTTACAGTAAAAGTTTATTTTTTTCTTTTTAGCGCATTTAAATAAAAGCTTGTTTTTAAAGATTTTTTTACCTCAATTTATTTTATACTTTTTAGTTTTCACCTGGTAAGTTCCTAAGTCTAAATTCAGTAGCGGCGGTAATCTTAGATTTTGATTTGGTAAAGTGCACTTTATTCTACTTGTCAAGCCCTGTCATTGGATACCTACCTCTATATGGATGAGATTGAAAAAAATAGGTTATTCCCCATTTTGTAGCGGCGGCCATCTTGGATTTTTATTTCGTAAAGTGCAATGTGTTCTAATTGTCAATCCCTTTCATTTGATACCCATATTGTATATGTACCTTAAAAATAACTAGTCCGCCATCTTGTATATTTAGCCATGTTGGATTTAGGATGACGTCACATAGCTTAACATGCATTGTCATCCAAACTAAACATGTATGCAAAATTTCAACTCAATCGGTTGAAGGCAAGTGCCTTAAAATTGAGTTGTAAAATTCCACCCAAACACACACACATAGTTACATACATACCTCTACATACATACATACATTGCAAGTCAAATAAAAGCTTGTAAAAAAAATATGCTTCAAAATTGAGCTTTAAATAAAATAGTAATGTATCAAGATTTGTTGGTCGCGCTTGAAATGTACTCTATTCTCGGTATCCACGGCAGAGGTTATTCACCCTATGCGATGTAACGGAGCGACACGTCCTCTCTCTGTGAAGCCTTGCGGCGGTCTGGTTTGAGTTGACTCGCGTGCAGCGTTTTATAGTAGTTTTTAAATAATTTATAAAAAAATTAAAACGAGAGATTAAATTATAATATAAAGTTTATGTTTTAAAGGAAGAGTTATATTACTATAGTAAATAATTGTTATATTAAATTAAGTAAGATAGGTAGGTAAAAAAAGCATTTGAAATTCACAATTTTTCACACTGTTAAAATATTTTTTTCTGAAAGATAGAGACCTAAATCAAAAAATGTTTTCAATTAACTATAGGCATGGGGATTTCGTCTATGAGTAAAAAAATAAATATGATTAGATTTGCCACTGTTTTCACATGAATTTAAGCTTCGAAATAGACGCTGAACGGGAATTTTATAAAACATCTGTTACGTTCTATGGGTTTTAAGTATTTAAACTACACAAATTGAAATTTATGTTCAATTAACTATATAGACGGTGAAATTACCTTGCGTTATTAAAAATTAACATAGTTATAGGATAAGTAGTTAATGAGAAACAGTGGTTTGAAAAGTACCATTTTAGGCCAAATGACGCGCGGTTGACATACACGCTCTTAAACGTGTGAGCGTAACTAGTGTGAACTGGTTGTTGTCATTTTCTCGCGCAATTTAGGAGAAGCTTACGTACAATCCATGAGATATTCATTGCTCGCGAGGGAATAATATTTAAGTCTGTTATCAAATCACGTTTTTAGTTTGTAACTAAACTACGCATGTAGTTTTTGCGCCGGGAAATTGAGAAATAAAGATTAAAAATAAAATGTGTGGCGCGTGAGAAGTTGCGTGTTGCGACCAATTAGCAACCACTGGCCCACTTTGTGAAGGATACTCTTTAGTTAGACAATGTGCTTTAAAAACTTCACATGTCAATCTATTGAGCTGTTTCTAACACCTACTGTCCTAAGAAAATATTCTTTTTGCCCATTCCGATAAACATGATTCTACTAACTTTTGTTTATTCACTTACCCTCAGGTTAGTTCATTAATTTGAAATTAACAAATCCATAGAAAATATTTGAACATCCACAGCGTACTTAGTAGATACAACGCATGACTTTCCACTTTCAGTTAAAATTACTTGGTCCCCTACCTTCATATCTTAACATCATGATAAAGTACTAGTGATAAATGTAGAAAAAATAGCAGTTGCATATTTCAATACATTACTCATACCTTGGCAAATCACACAATACAATGAAATGTTCTAGCGTTTTAATTAACATGCTTATTTTTGTTTACTAATTTATAATTAGAATTTTACACATTTTTTACGGTCACCCTCACTTCTAAAATAAATAACAAAAGGCAGAAAATAATGCTTATTGCTATGGCAAAACTTATGCTCTTAAGTTTTTTAGCACTTGTAAGCCCAATATTTACTATCTGACTATAATCTAAACATAATTTACTGTTTACAATCACATGTCTGGCTTATTAATTCTTAGCAGTCTTAACAAATGCTTACACACAAATTGAAGGAAAGTGTTATCGGCATTAGTTCACTTAACAGATTTTAGAACGTAACTGGTTTGGATTTGTGGGACATTGGTGGAGGATTTAGAAAATAATGTTATGACTTATGAGGGTAATATAATAATAATATAAAAACTGTTACCCTTCCTGATATTCAAATTGGATCAAGATTTTAGGGAGATATTTTTCCCACTACAATGTAGGCGTTGGGGATACAGTAACTATGATTGTTATAGAAATAACTAAGGGTCTTACCTTTCTCTCCGGACTTGTTGGAGCCAGAGGCATTGCTGGAGAGGCTGGAGTCATCCGAGTCATAACCGAAGGCTGTGTTGTCCCCCGCGGCCTTGGCGCTAGGGTGGCGGTCGCGGCGAGGCTGCCAGCGGCGCGGCGTGGCGTGAGCGGCCGGCGAGCCCGCGCCCAGGCTCTGCAGTCCGTCCAGCGGGTAGTGGCGCGGGGCGCGCTCCTGCCCGCTCATCATGAACATCTGCCCCGGCCCCCCGAACGCCCCGCTCCCGTGATACATCATCGGCGCGCCCTCGTTCATGTCCGCCTCTATACCCTGCCGGCGGACCAGGTTATGTATGAGCGACGTTCACCGGCGAATTATAGACATAAGTTTTTAGCATACCAACCTGTATTTCGACCGTTAAATCCGATGGCGTCCGGCGTGGCGGGCGACTATTGCGTCATAGTAGGCGTAGTAAATTAATTAGAGTATGGTGCGACGTCGAAATCGAGTGATTCTATTTATCTTGAGTACGCCGAAATTCGAGACGATCGTCGAGTGGGAAGTTTTTTCAGATTCGATAGCTTCCGGCCTTCAATTGTGTCGATAATAACGTGTCGCTTGCCTCCCACTGTGTGAACAAAACTAGCTATAATTATTTCGACGCCGGTAATAATAAATCTACCCACGAATTATGGCAAATCTGTAAAATCTAATGAGGAAGATCCGCCATGACTTTAGGGAGCAACACTAGCGACATCTGACGGCTTTGAGTGAAGTAGTACACGTGATTTTACTTTTTTCTACTTCAAATTCTGATGTTCCATTTTAAGCCAGTCATAAAAATAAATAAATTATGTCTGCCGTCTTACCGCATTCTCCTAATAACTGCTTATGTTACGAAAAAAAATAGATATGCAGAAAATAAATGATATCACAGAAATACTAAGTCACATGACGTTATTTCTTTTTATTTATTTTTTCCCTTTGCAATAATAATTTTATGACAGTGACATTGCTTGCGTTCCATTCACAGAAAGTTATATCTTGAGGATTTTAGTTGTGTATCCCTGTCTCATAAGCACACATTGTATGATGCTATCTCTCTCTTACAAAATAAATGTCTAAATTATTTATTTTTATTATACTGTGCAAGCTGTTTGACATAAGAATTTGTGAGACACACGTAAAAATAATAAAATTACGCACAAAAATAATATATTTTCCCATTAAAATTCGTGTGCAGTGATAATGGAAGGCATCTCGGAATCTGTGCAATTACTATACCTATCATAAAATCTATTTACTGAGTGATGACGTTGAATGGGGACTATGTAACCTTAAAAGTGTTAAAAGAAACAAACTCTGCTTTCTCATTGTTTGATAATCATCGTTATCTCGGCGGTGCAGTGCGTTGATATGTCACATTTCGGGGATTTTATGGACGGTGTGCCCGTTAAAATATCAGAAAAGTATAAACGACCGCTCCGATTTGATTTACCTTATACTGTAAACGAATGTCCAATTAGAGCACAGAATGTCGTGGACAGCGCTAATTACTCGTGTACGTTCGAGAAGAACGTCCTCGCTAAACTCAAAGAGCTTAGAACTGCAAAAGAGACGAAGAAGAATGAGAGGCGGCATCGTCTCCAGCTGCTGCAGGAGGCGGAGCAGAAGCGCCTGGACGCGATAGCCGCCGCCGAGGACGAGGAGCGTCTCAAGCAGCTCAGCGTGTCCGAGGTGTCCTACCCCAGCACCGACGAGATCAGTCCGCTCTCGCCCGACGAGAGAGCTGACAAACACTGTGATAACACTGCTAAAGTAAACACAGAGCAAGCTGATGCATCTTCTAACATTAACTACCCCTCCACTAGCATTGCCACTGACTCGCAGCTGAACATACTGCAGCCCATACAGGTGAAGGCTCATCACCAGGAGAACAGCCTGCTGGATGACCCTGACCCATTGCAGACATTGAAGTTGCACACAAAGATTACTAGAATATCACACAACCCTAACATAGACACACTAACATTTAGAGATTTTGAGAATGATACATCCAGTCCATTTGATAATGTGGAGCTTAAGACTATAAATGACATGGAGCTGCTAGCACAAGTGTTGCAGGATCAGAAGGATTCATCAACAAGCTGTCACCCCCAGCCTAGTTATGTTCCAGACCCAGGTTACACCATTCCTAACTGTGGATCCCAACAACTTGTAGATGGTGTCACATATTTACCTGCTACATATTTAGAACAGCCACTTCAGAATACCAATATGATGTATGGTTCTCCACAACATTATCCTGTATCAAATGGCTACTATATCCCCCCAGACAATGATCCCAACAATATGTACATGCATAACTATCAATATTATGTTCCTCCTAACCCATACACGGGTGTAGAGCAGTATTATGGAACTCAGTTGCCGACAACGTCAGGGGATATCAGTACTTTGTCAAATGGTTCTACATACATTCCACAGCCCTACTATTACCAGTACTCTCACGTTCCTGTTCCGTACCAGCCTGCTAATGCTCCGGAACAATATCAAGCAGTTGTGCCCAATGAGGTCACAGAACAAACACCAGCACCGGCTGGGCCACTACCTACTATAAAGTCTCGGTCTAGGAGTGTACCCGATATAGTTAGAGAACTAAATGAAGAGTTGGCTAAACTGCGGATGAGCGAGAGGTCATATAATGCTAGTCCAGCTCCTAAGAACCAAAGTCCTCAGGTAGCAGTGCCAGCTACCAGTGATAGTAAGAAAGAAGAGAAGAGGACGAGGAGGAAATCAGAGAATTTGCCAAATCCATTTGAAAAGCTGCCACTGAAGTTGCAGGATATGTGTAGGAAGATTCATGGAATGGGTTTTCCACTTGACAGGGTAGCTAGGGTGTGTACCCTAGTAGGTGATAATGATAAGAAGGTGAGTTTTATTAAAAATATTTCTTCATGCAGTGAATTGAAGTTAATGTTAATACTTGAGTATTTTTTTATACTGAATATTGCTTTAGCATTAGACTCTTTTCTAAATAATAAGATGTTTATACTTAGGGACAATTTCACCAACAGTTGTTTACGTAATCGGTTGGTTTGAGAATCAATTGTTTTACGAACAAAAGTTCTAAATAATCTCTTTAACTGTTGGAGGTTTTAATTTATGATGAACTTCTGATAGTAAGTAAGTAGTTATTTATTTTCAAGCATGTTAGTGCTATTCTAGTATGTACCTATCTACATAAGATAAATAATGTAGTATGTAATGTAAATCTAAATAATATAGTTCGGCATCTTAGACCTTGATTTCAATGTTACTTCGATCGAGAGGTCGTATTTCTGTAATTAATCTGACTCACCCACTGCAGACAGATTTTGTCCGTCGCCATCCAGACTTCGCTCAAATACAAGAATTGAAGAATTGGGTTTTTCATACAGAGTGTCTAATAAAACATCTCTCTTCCTATAAAATAAATAAAAGGCTGGCTTTATCAAAAGGAGCTCTTGAGGCGACCTTAATCTCATTTTCCTTCATTCTAAATCGCTCGATCGCTATTCCGATTTTCTGGACCCGTACTAGTCTAAATCAATGGATAGATAAGATATTTTTGCATACCTACCCTTAATCATTACATAGTACATTCATTACATATTACATTCATGATAATTATCATAAGACATATTACATACCAAAAAATATTACACTGTAATCTAAACCACTGTAATCTGAAGGGCACAAGGTCGTCTACCAAAGCCAGACTTAGTCAAAAAGCGGCTCGTTTTTGGGGCTTCCAGTCTGTGATTATAATTAGTGGCTAAGAAGTACTCCAATAGTTCCTAATAATTTTAATTTGTTCCGAACCTGATAGCAGTGTTTATCTTAACAAGTTAGGGGGTTGCGACGTCAATTGGTTAAATAATATGATAACAAGGAGTTATCTTTCCTATTAGTAGGCAATAGAGCTTGTTTTTGAATGTTTCCTGATGGATCCCTGTTAGCCGATGCAGTGTGATCATCAGACAAAAGAGCGCGAATATAGTGACTGAGGTGAAGCTTGCCCGATTCAATGGGAATTATGTGTTTGGTTGAAACACGGAGGTTAAAAGACTAGCGGAGGTGCCCTAACGTAAAATCTCCTGACAAAGCAGCGCGCCAAAATTCGGGTGAGCGGGGGACGAGGAACGTTACTGGCTCCACCCGCGCTCCACCCTTAAACGCCTTTTATGGGAAGCCACCCATTTTTTGTAAATCCATCTAGCGTAGAATAGGATAATTAAAATCTAACCCTAAACTAACATCGACCACTAGTGACATACTAAAAAGTAAAGTAAATACTCTTATTTAATAATTCTTTAAAAATAGTAATTGAATTAAAAAGTTTGAAGAAGCATTCATTCGTAATGAACGAAAAAAAGAGAGAGATAAAAAATGTTTGAAAAATAATACTTATATAAGTATATCGTGTGCAGAGAACTTGCCCCACAACAATTTATTTACTCCCCCAGAAATGAAATAGGTATAATTCTACTAGGAATCATTAAACGGAGACTTGATTAGAAAATAATTTTTATTCACCACGGGTCTAAAATACCCCCATGGTGTAATTTAAGTATCAACTTATGTAATTGTGTTAGTTCGTCTACTATCCACTATGGCGTCACAAGCACAAAAATTTGTTCTATTTGTTCTAGAACCGTGCTGATGATGACTGTTGTTAATTTCGATGTTGCCATGTTATAAAATTCACCAAGTAAAATGGGAATTAAAATTATAGGGACAGTGTTTATCGAATTAGAGTTTTAACAACTATATCATAACGGCGCATCCACTAAATGGCAGACTTTATGTGTGTCGGATGTTGCTCTGAGTAAAGGTATATTCAAAAAGTATGTACGGGAAGTGAGATATACCTATGTAAAACATTGCTGATGATGAATATAAATAAATCTACACCAATTTTCGTCACATCTTATATTTAAAATAACACAGTACCTACTCTACCTATAACTTTTAACTGAAAAATATTCCTTCTATATAGCGATAGATAGGAAAATCCTTGTTCATCCACCCTAACAAAGAAATTCGTATTCATATATATCGAGAAATCTTCTTACAAAAGTACTTTTTTACCTTTTTGTTTTTTCTTAGATAAAACAAAAAAAAATACATAGAGTCATGAATATTTTTAAGATAATTGCAGATTTTAAATGTGGGTGATTGAATTTTCTATGTCTGGTCTCTCTGTCTTGATGAACACAATTTTACTTCAAATATTATGTCGACTACTTACCGAAAGATGGTGTTTTTATAATTTTAAATTTTCATGATATCATATGTTTTGGTTTGTAAATAATCTATAAAAAAGCTGTAGGATGCAAGAAAAAATTAAGCTTTTTTTAAGGCAAAAATTGATACTAATAATTTACATTCATACAAGATTGATACGAAAATAATACAAATTCACTTAGAAGTTCTAGAAATACAGCTATTCGACGACAGATGTCTCTAGCAAAAATATGTTTTAAAGCTAAAATATTTCTTACATGTGAAATGCTATATTATCGGTATGTTTGAGTTTGGATCCTGAGCAATTTCTACAATTAATTATAGCGCATTTCATCGTTTTAATCGAGTAACAAATACAATCTTTTGAAATTGTGGTCAAAATACAACTATGACAAGATGTCAGTTTGATGTGAAGGACGGTATATGGGCGGTGTCCAGCCACGCCTGCCGTGACGTAGTCGTGACGTATTTGACCTACCTAAAGGCGCGTGACCTACCTGCTTTAGGGCATCTCCGCTAGTCTTTTGTCCTCCGTGGGTTGAAATCAATAAAAAAATTAAACATTTAATTATAGTTTTGAAATTTTTGGGTGGCCCACGTGCTACCGCAAGCTTGTTTACCGTTCAATTCGTCAATCCATAATTTCAATGCCCTACTAAATTTCCTATAAGAATTTTAACTTATCCATATTTTTGTTAAATTTCAGGTGATCGAAAGTCTGTTAATACTTGGCGACCTCATGGACCTTGGTTTCCCAGAGGGCAAGGTGTCCGCAGCGTTGGCTAAACACGAATTTAACAGGGACAAAGCTTTGGACGAGCTTGTACCGTAAGATATAACTCCCGAATATACGTAAGAGGACTCGAAAAGTCGTAAGAAAAATGTATTTTGTTCGAAATAATGCAAGGATAATTGCTTCGTTTAGTCAGGCTGTGGTTGGCAGAAAATGGCGGCTAAGCAAAGATTTGAACAGGATAATATGTGACTACTGACACTACAAAGATAGGTCATAGATTTATGCCGAATGTTTAAAGAGGTTATGGACCCTTAAAACGAGGTTGGTTGGATATGCGCAAGAAGTTTTAATACTGGTTGGTAAACGTCAGTTAAAAGTGCTTGGACTATATGATGCATTTGAATATTTCGTAGTGGATATAAATATACTCATAGGTTCTTGTAAAAGGTTAGCATTGTCTTCTAACATGGAAACTTGTCGTTATGAAACATGTTCCTAGCTTGACATATTCCACACTTTACAGAAATATATTGGTGGGACAATGGGATGCAATTCATAAATAACATCACAATTCAATTTATCAATAAACTTTATACTTATAAGTTTTATACAATATCTTCCTACTTCACCTATGCTAAAATTAAAAGGACAGGTAGTATTTGTTAAATATAACAGTTCTTATGAATAAAAGGTATCATTAAGAGAGTCAATCTATAAATTATTAATTTACATGGTGACAGTAAATAAAATAACATTATTGCAGTGCTTCAAATGATAATTGAATTGATGTGTCGTTACTATATTACCTCTAGAAGCAGTAAATAACGAATGATGAATATTCTATCGACTGAGCTGTTGCTTAGGATAAATACGCCATATTATGTCACTTTAGCAAACGCTGATCGTGTAGTCACTGTCATTTTTTGCATTTCTTTACTTATGCGAACTTTGTAGTAGCAAAGCGTGTTATAGATGGTACCTACCTCCTCCGTCTGTGTGGCCTGTGTTTCTACTTTGGACTAAACACGCAGTCTTACAAAAGTCTGGAGCACGTAAGTGTACGAAGTTTTCGAATTATTTGATCAGATGGGCTTAGCACTTCTAAGTGATCGAGATTGGATATAGTTTTGGAAAATGTTAAGTCTGACTTACACTAATGCTTTTTTCATTTCGTTAAGACATTTATGGAAAAGCTTTGGTGTGGGACGGACCACGTCGTAGAGGCAAATTATTTGTAAATACATTTTAGTAGCTTTGGAATTTTAATTATAATAAAAAAATATTTTAAATTACAATTAGTATCGATTTGTGATTGTCAAATGTGATTCAGCCTTCCTTTATTTGATAGCAGTTAGCAATTCTGCAGGTTATTTTGTAATTTTTAGATTGCTAAAATAAGTGTTGTGCAATTTTAATTGAACATTCAAAGGATTTAATAATAACAATTAATGTAACTATTGTATTGTGTCTAGGTTATATAAAATTGCCGGCAATTAAGTTTGAAGCCTTTCTCTCGGTGATTATTAATAGTTATTTTTTTACTTTATTAAATAAACTAAGGGCAATATTTCAAATTTTGCTTGAAACCAAGCCTACCAATAGCCTGCCGAAAGCCGGAAAATGTAAACCGTTGCGGAAACGCAATCCGCCCAAGGCGATTGAAATTATATGCACTAATGTCGTATGACATTACCGATTACTATCGAGATTGGCGGATAAAGAGACATCGTTTTACTATTAACCTGTCAATTTGGTTTCCTTATAATCATCAGGCATAAAAATATTTTTGTTGCATTTTATGTCCGGATTTTGTTACATTGCGATATGCAGAAGTTTTGTTACAAATACCTTTTAAATGTTTTTAGTTTGACATATGTAGTCAAACTATCAGACAACCTAACAAATTAAGAATCTATGTTATTCGTATGATTGCATCGACCCATCCTTGGACCAATGCTGACAAAAATTGTTATCCTCTTTTATCGAACAATTAACACTTTTAATAGTTCCGTAATTGTAATGTCATTAAAAACAAATGTTTTTCCTTGTTGCCAATTTTTTTTAAGTAACACCACATATTATTGTACGGAAGTACTCATAAAAGCATTGAACATGATATTTCTAAATCGTCTTATCGTCTAAAAGCAATATATTGTGATCTAAGTATCGGAAATGTTCTATTTAGGATTTAGGACACGCCATTAAGATAGCAGATCGTGTTTATTTAATTGGTAATAACAATTTTCTAATAATACATTAAGTTTATTGTCGATTTAAATCTATTTATCTGTCAGGCTCGATAGTAATCTATTGTTATTGTTGTTAAAGGCGCGTTCAAATGTAGCTTTTAACGAAAATATTATTTACAGTACAATGAGGCCTAAACTCTAGCTACAGCGGAGAAGTTTTAAAACAACCATTAAATTACTTAATTCGCTCAGGATACTACTAAATTATTAAAGGATGTTTAAATAAGAAATTCTATTGGTTGTTTAAAAACTTCTTTGCTCCACTGCGCTTTAGTGCAGTGTAAACCTGGCCTTGCGTCTAGGAAATGTCACATTTCGGTAAAGTATTTAATTTGAACTGTTAGCTACATTAGTTCTTGCCTTTACCAACTTGTAAATTGTACCATTAATATCATGCATTTATGTTCACGTGCGATATATTACATGATAACTATGTGTTGTGTGCCTATCGACTCGTGTACGTGTAATATCTGATTAGTTTTTATTACTTCTCGTTTGATAGATACCTACAAAGAACGTCATTTAAAATGTATTACTCCATCAGGATTTTCAATAATGTAGTTATTGATGGCAATCTTATAGTATTGTACTTAGAGTCTTTTCACACAGGCTTTTTAGTTTTTTATCAAAGTTTTTAAATAAAAAGTATTAGACACTTGTTATTGTAATATTCTTTAATAAGATCGGTCGCCATTTTCTGGCCCCTCTTCGAGTCTCAAATGCACTAGAAGCACTATGAGTTGTACTTTTCATGAATACTATGTTTATATTGTAAATATCACATGTGCAATTTTACCTTTTTTTTGTATTTCAACCGCAATCACAATTGAATTACTTAGCAAAAAAATAAGATTACTTATTAGATTCTTGTGATGTATGACTTTGATCATTACAACCGTAAATAATAAAAAGGAACTTATATTTGATGTTAGCAAAGTACCATGTCTTTAGAAAATATGGATATACTGGATATAAACCTATTTTGCTGTCAGTTGGTCCTGCTACAAGAATACGTAGTTTTACTGTTCAGATCTAATTTAATTACTTAAGTAGACCTTATAAAATATTTTTTATTTCACACTGCACGCGTTGCAAAGATATCTGATACTTTTCGCGTTTTCATACAAAACTCTTTTTTTTGTATTTTTTTTAAGTCAACACTGCATAACGATGGCAAGAAAAAAAATTAGTGATTTTGGATTAAAAGAGGTTTGTATGAAAATTTATATGCGGTTCACTAATAAAGCTTATAATATATTATTTTTGTATGTAGATAATAAAAATACTCTAGCGTAATGTAAATTGAATGGATATATCCTAGAGCGAAATCTATTGACGCGGTGCAGAATACTTCACAAAGAAATTTTCACTTGGGGACAATCGCTTCGAATTTTTGGTAGATTATGAAAAATTGCGAAATTGGATCATCATTGATGCTGACTGCATCATGGATAGGTACTTGGGTCCTGTGCAATGAAACGTGTTCGGGTTGCTTATAAATGCACCCTTGAAGCAATTGAACCCATCATCCGACTGAGAAATATTTGCATATGATGGATTACAAGTACTGGGAACCTAATTGTATATTATTGTAATTTGTTCTCATCGCCTCAATAGGTCTGCTCGAGTATGAAGAAGTTTATTTCAATCGAAGTTTTTTATTTATTTGTAGTGTAAAGAGCGTTACTAGTAGTAAATTGTAAGTGAAGGCTTCGGTAGTACGGATGGAGATTTTATACATTACAGCTTCACAAACGAAATGTATAAATAAAAATTGTTATTTTCATTCTGTGGTTTTACTCAACTATCTTAAGGACCGTATCAAATAGTTTGAAACCACGTTCGAAACCCATGTTTATCATAAGATCTGTGCTTGGGTATACTTCGAAACTGCCAACCTAAGTTAGAGAATAAGAAACTTATTATTGTATGACAATACCAATGTACTTATGTCCTATATTGCACTTCTTTCCTATGAATGTCAGGACCAAATAATAAAAGTTGTGATGTGTGTGTGAGTAAGAAAGTATTAAATGCTGTAATGCCAGATGTCAGATGCTCAGCGTCGCATCAATTGAGTCTTCAATTTATCAAAAAGATAGTCTGAATAGTTTATGTGCATAGCAAATTAGAATAACAAAACTAGTCCCGCCAAATGCTACGAGTCAATGACCATTGTACTTTGTTGAAACCTGACCCGAATAAACTAGTGCTTGTCTTTCAACTCCCGACATATTCAGTAATTTGGTCTCAAACGTACAGACTTCTTGCTACTAAACGTACAAAAACAGGAAGGGTTTTTATACAAAGTGCAGTGCCGACAGACAGAACCCATACGTTGCAAATGATCTACAAGTCAACACCACATCTGGTTTTAATTTTCTCACTATCTTTAATCCTTTTGTTGCTCCAAAAAGACCCTTCTCACGTTGCGATAAGAGCGTTAAAAAAGTGGGTTTTTGGTTATATTGTTCCATTTTGCGTAATAGGTCAATGCCAAGATTGTGATTAATGAATGCGTGCACGCATGCGGTTGTTTAAACACCGCTCCGTGTTTGTATATCGTGGAGGTTAACTTGAATGTGCCAGATAAGTCGCTGCGGCGCCGGAACGAATATTGGAAGAGAATTTCGCAGAAACCTTTGCCTAGTTATTTTGTTTAGAGACTGGTATAGTTAACATAAACTTGTGAACTTGGTGAAGAACTAGTGGTCTAGAACGCAAATGAAAAAGCTACTTTTGGATCCTGAATATTGACATTGAAAGAACAATTTGCAACACTCGATTTACATTTTCAAGGGCACTGGAGCATAAATAAATTGCAACACTGCCATCAAGCGAATTTCTACAACCTGCTAAAGAAAAGGAACTATGCTTTTTTTTCAATTTGGCGTAGTTCCCGGACTTTTGCAAATAGGTCATAAAATGTAGTTTCCGCGAGCCGGTGACCCACCAGACAATGGGCGACCACCGCATTGTCTATTGTCATCACCGGCCAGACATGCCGCGATGAATGGGGCAAGTTCATTCCGATCCGGCCCACATTAGCCATCCGACTGAGACGCAGATACAGCGAGCCCGCGAGCGCGATAGAGAAGCAATGCAAGATACGGTCTGCGCGGACACTCGGAATTACCGCTGCTTGAGTTTTGTTTTGGAACGGTCCAGTTGGTTGGCGGGCGGCGCACGAGTCGAACTGTTCCCACGCGCGATACGATTTGCTCGCCGCGGTGTAACGTAACATGAACGGGTCGCATTTCTATACGCGCCGCGCCTCGCCGCGCTCGCACCGCCGATAACATCTGCGAAACCGATATTTAGGCCGGCGATATCGTGATAGGGTTCGAATTCGTGCGCGACATTTTGCCGGCTCCGCGCGGCCATGTGATCGCTCCCCGACCGATGGGAGCGAAAATCGAACAAAAAAGCCGCCTGCTAATGTCTACCCCTCCCGGCCGTAACAAAAAAGGGATAAAAAGGTTATTCCTGGAATGCACACATGTGGACGCCGGGTAATAGTGGGTGCTCGTATTGAATCCGCAGTGTTAGCACGATGCCTCGGAGAAGCAGGTGGATGCATCTGGCGGCGGGCGTCGCGCTCGGCGTCACCTTCGGCATATTCCTCAAGTTGTGTTTAAGGACCTCGTCCAGGACTACTATAGAGGCATGTCCGGAATCGGCCAAACTGGTAGCCGATCCCGACCCCCTCGCCCTGATAGGGTTGATGCCCAATGAGACTGTTCACAACTCGAACAGGACATTAGTGTTCGTGGGTGTTATGACAGCTGAACAATATTTAGGGTCGCGAGCGAAAGCAGTGTACGAAACTTGGAGCCAGGACTTGCCTGGTCGGATCGCGTTTTTCAGTTCTGAAGTGTCGCGTGCGCCGGGCTTACCTTTAGTTCCCTTGCGTAATGTGGACGACAGTTATCCCCCGCAGAAGAAGTCTTTCTTGATGTTGCTGTACATGTATGAGAAATATGGGGATGCGTTCGAGTGGTTCATGCGTGCGGACGACGACGTGTATGTGAGGGGTGATAAGTTGGAGGAGTTCTTGCGTTCGGTGGACAGTAGGAAGCCTCAGTTCATAGGGCAGGCTGGCCGAGGGACAAGTGACGAGCGGGATGCGTTGGCTCTGGACTACAACGAGAACTTCTGCATGGGCGGGCCTGGCGTGCTGTTCTCCCGCGAGACGCTGAAGCGGGTGGCGCCGCACGTCAAGTACTGCCTGAAGCATCTGTACACCACGCACGAGGACGTGGAGCTGGGCCGCTGCGTGGCCAAGTTCGCCGGGGTGTCGTGCACGTGGAGCTACGACGTGAGTACTCCATACTATATTGTAGTAGCCGCAGTAAACAACTCGCAAATGGCATCACCTATGACGAGTTCTGTTGCGATATTATCTCTGGAACATAAATAACGTGAATTATTAAACCGCATGCGAGTTTCGACATTCGGAGCTGTATCGTTATCGTATGATTTTAATTGATATGTGTGTAATTATTACATTTCAATGTTCGCATTTTTGTACGAGCTTACACGAAATACGAATTTCGTGTCAGCATTTTGACTATTATCGAAGATATTTTCCGTTTACTTAGCCAATACTGTACAATAATAATAAAATTGTGCAATATACCTCTAGTTAACGATTTAACATAAAATTATTTTCTTATAAAATGAATAAGTACTAGGTACGTATAAAGACAAATAGGTATACATAATACCGACAAATTGACTTGCTTATTCGCAAAACAAATCCAGCTTTTTGCACAATAGAATTTTATGACAAAATTTAACTGTAAGCAAGTTAACAAGTAATTGCGTCGTCTGACCCATTCAGATTGGAGACAATAAGCATTAAGTTGACGATTTCCTTATCGAACAGAATATCTCGGAAAGACAAAACGGCATCAGTTTTATTGCATCAGGGAAATGAAGCGATTTAGTTGCCTCGCAAGTAATTATTCGGCGATGAATTGAGCGTAAACTATTCTTAGTGGCCAGTGTTTTTCAGTTAGAGGATCAGTGACCCCGGCTACATAGGCTGTTGGCACGGTAAAGATATGGACAGTATGGAAACTAAGCCTGTTTGCGGACATAACTACCTACGCTCCGTTGAAGCAATAGGGTTGTCACTTTTAATGATATTGGTGTTGTTTTTTTTTTTTTACTTTTTTGTTCTGTAGTGATCAATGATCGAATTTAATTAACTACCTAACTAGCTTACAATACAATTTAAATAGCTAATTTCATGGCTTTGGTTAATCTCAGCAAAAAACGATAGTTTGAACACGAAAAACATATAATATTTACACAACAACTTGTTATTACTAAATTATAGCTTCATATTAGATCTGTAACTTTTATAATTACGGTGGCGTAACCTTTGCAAGTTTTGGCGGGAGTAAGCGAGCCGATTTTGGACGAAAATGTTTCGGGCGTTAGTTGGAGCGGGCGCGCGGTTGTCGCCGCACCACCTCGCGCGCGATGGCGCGCAGACAAGGCTCAAGGACTTTTTACACAAATACATAATTATCAAACAAATAAACTACTGCTTAAAATAATCTTCCAATTGATTAAGTAATTGTTGTTATTGTATTTACACTTAGTTTTAGCTGTTCTTTATTCTTAAACTGAGTTTTTTAAATTAAAAGTCTATAAATAACTACCTAAACAGCTGGAGTAGGTATAATAATTAAAACCCATTACATAAAAAATACCTATTGTTCATTTATATCTACAAATTATTAACAGAAAAATATTTTCGTCTGCTACGGCCCGTTCGAAATTCTTTGTTTATTTATTATTAAATTTTGACTGCAGTATCGTTTTAAGTACCCTCAAATACCATGAATATGACACCCCTGACGAAAAAAATGATACCTTTTGCAGCCGCCATCTTGGATTCACGTTTTGACTGCAGTATCGTTTTTAGCACCCTCAAATACCATGAAAATGACACCCATGACGAAAAAAATGATACCTGTTGCAGCCGCCATCTTGGATTCACGTTTTGACTGCAGTATCGTTTTTAGCACCCTCAAATACCATGAAAATGACACCCATGACGAAAAAAATGATACCTGTTGCAGCCGCCATCTTGGATTCACGTTTTGACTGCACTATCGTTTTTAGCACCCTCAAATACCATGAAAATGACACCCATGACGAAAAAAATGATACCTGATGCAGCCGCCATCTTGGATTCACGTTTTGACTGCACTATCGTTTAAAGCACCCTCAAATACCATGAAAATGACACCCATGACGAAAAAAATGATACCTGTTGCAGCCGCCATCTTGGATTCACGTTTTGACTGCAGTATCGTTTTTAGCACCCTCAAATGACATGAAAATGACACCCATGACGAAAAAAATGATACCTGTTGCAGCCGCCATCTTGGATTCACGTTTTGACTGCACTATCGTTTTTAGCACCCTCAAATACCATGAAAATGACACCCATGACGAAAAAAATGATACCTGATGCAGCCGCCATCTTGGATTCACGTTTTGACTGCACTATCGTTTAAAGCACCCTCAAATACCATGAAAATGACACCCATGACGAAAAAAATGATACCTGTTACAGGCGCCATCTTGGATTTACGTTTTGACTGCACTATCGTTTTTAGCACCCTCGAATATCTTGAAAATGGGTGATGGGTGTCCTATGACGAAAAAAATTATACGTATTTCGGCCGCCATCTTTGATTTACATTTTCTACAACTATTACACTATCGGCTTTAAATAACCTCATAACCGCCGCATCACAGTTAAAATATAATTAATTATGATCGCGGCCTTAAATCGAATAATAACGATAATAAGTATAACAATAACAATAAATAAATCGTTCGCTCGCGGCATTTTCGGAAAAAAAAAAATTAAACGCGACCACTCGTCTTGACACGCGTTACTGAGAGCACCGCGAGATCCCCCCGGAGCCTCGTCGGTGTGCATGTTTGTGTGAGTGAGCCGTTTCGAACGTTTTGTTCGTAGTTTCCGAACTGCTCTACATATATTTAAACTGTGCTGTTGGTCAGTCACTTGACTTTACGGTACATTTTAAAGACATTTAAAAAAAGTTTGACATTTGCAAAGCGATCCGCGCCTTTTGTCATGTTTCGTTGGAAGCAGAGTTTGAAACAGCTGGTTGCACAAACCGTGCGAAGTTCTTAATTGCCTGACTTAGTCGTTCATTTTAACTATCAGAAGGTAATGAAAAGTTTAATTAGAACTTTAAATTGTGGCCAAAAATTATGCTACAGTTTTTTGTGATGTTATTCATGAATTAATTTGAATTTCCCTGCTGTAGGTCTATTCAACTATAAAATATGAAAAACTTAATTTTCCGACTTCGTTAATTTGAATCACCACTCTTACATTTAAATGTGATTGAAAACGGGATCAAGGGATTGATAAATTCAATTAAGATAAATTGACTTTTGTCCGTTTTTAAATCAAATGGATTGATATCGTTTTAATAACCGTTATTAATGATAAAGTTACCAATTAAAATAACTTTATGGGTGTACTCGAACATTCATGTATGTAGCTTGTTAATATTGAAACATTTGCGATTGAAACTATTTCGGAAAGCGATAAAACTTATTGGCGTCACTTCCTGTAGTGTTGGAAACATAGGTACGGTACCTATAGGTAGGTATACTTACCTACTTATGGGACATAAAATATTGCAAGGATATTATTAGCTAGCTGTAGGTATTTAATTGCACCTATGTTATCCAATGTCAAATTGGAATGTACCAATTTATTGCTATAACTTAGGTTTGGTTACTACTAGCTTCCGCTCGCTGCATTTATGTTTTAAGTTATCCCCCAATCTATACTCAATACTCAATTCTTTATTAGCTATCTACCTTTATGTGTGTTTTTAAGACTGGTTGAGGAACAAACATCTTAACATTCAACTATCATCTTAACATTATCCCTTATCCATATCTTTTCTACTTCCCATATAAATCATCTAGCTATGTTATTTTAACAGTCCCTAGGATTTTTGTAGTCATCCAATATTCGATGGTCGGATCTTGACAGAAGGGTCCAAAATCCATTTCTGATGGATCCTAATATTGAGTATGCTCGTATGAGTGAGTCTCAAGTGATTACATTAAAAGCCGACTGTATCAAGAACATATGCGTGTAATGCAATAACGCCAACCGTTACATTTGCTCTTGTTTCCACGGCTCGAGTTAATTTGTGTTGCAGAATGAAAGTGTTACTATTTAATGGTCTCGATCCTCTTGTAATGTTTGTTTATATAGCGTCTCTAAAGTGAAACTAAACTTGCGGGCAACATGCGGGCGGGTAAAAACAAAAGGCTATCAACAAGTTCCCAGAAACACTTCTTGTTCAAAGTCATCACACTCTAATAGATCAAAAACTGTTCTCCACCTTCCATCCTTTTACGTCAACTCATTACAAATGTCTGGTAAACTTCAGCAATGTCATTGACCTGCCGGTATTCTCGTCCAGCTTCCGCCTTTGGTCCTGGAGTCTTCGAGCCCGGGCTTGTTCCTTTGATCCGCGATTATTGAGTTTCTGCACGTACAACTGTCTGATCTTGATCTCTTTGCTGACGGGGATTTGCTCTTGTTTGTTGGTTCCGTGTGTGTTCTACTGTTTCTTCATGTATTATTATTATTGCGGCTTTACGCATACTTGATCAATATTCGAACTATGTTCTTCTCTAAAAGGTAGATAACTCCTATTATTACCTATTATCAACAAACTTTTGCAATCTAGATGCCGGTCATATGAGAACTTTCTACATTGTTATCCTCATAAAATTGAGGCAAACCCGTGCAATCAAACCCAGCTCTTTATTCTTAGCAGTTTATTGCTATCAGATCTAGAAGGTAGTTTTTTGTGTAAGTCAATTATTTAAATTCTTAATTTGTGTCGATCTATTGCCACATACTGCATCGTCATCCACAACCTTACGAGATCTGTCTAGTTAATATATCGATTTCTTCAACAAACATTAATTAACAGCAAAAAAAACTTGTGTGTCAAGTAGTTTTTCCTATTAACAGTTGATGTTGGAGCGCCTTCAAAACACTGTTACGTATGAACAGCAAAAACTAAACGTCGTTGAGGCTACGTAAATGAAAGCAAAAACAATTAAGTATATTCTTAGTATGAACAAAGATGTAACGCATTGTCTTTACATAACCTGAAGTTTTTAGATGCAGTGTAAGTACCAATGCAACTTTAAATGTCAAAGATCAAATTATTTATTTGCATTTTCCTTGACCATATTATTGCTTTTGGATGTAGCCTTTTCGAAGCTGATAAATCCTCGCAATTTTCTTCAATTAGTCAACTTAGCGGAATTCTTGGAATGCGAAGGTAAAGTTCAGGCTATATAAAGTTTATTAGGCTTTTATGTTTTCACGGTAAAACGGCTCCATTGATTAAGATGACAGTTAGGAATTCAAGTGAATTTTTCAATTCACCTGAAGCCGTTAATTAATTAAATAACATTGTACAGAACGTAAACAATTTTATAAATAGAAATTGAGACATTGAAGGATGACAAAAGAATTGTTGTGTTTTGAAACTAAATAATCTTCGCATGAGGTGAAAAAAACTATTTAAGGAAATGCGTACATTTATTGTCGCCTGCCGGAGACTGTGGTTTTTATGACGCAAAGCTATTCAAACAAACTATTTCAAGGGAGAGTAAAAAATTCGAGATTCAATTGACAATATTATCCTGTTACTTAAATCTCAATACAATATGAAAAATGCCCCACTAATTAAAAATTAAAACAAGCATAAATATAGAATGTTCGTTTACAATCTAGAACTGGCCTCAGCGTTAGACGTTAAAGTAAAACTGAGGCTAAATCTACGGCCGTAAAGTTCAAGGTAAATCACTGTTTATTTTAAACCGAGTTTCCGCGATACAGGTTTTACACGAGGCCTTAGAAAAAACATATGGTGTACAGATGATGGACTTGATTTACTGACTCTCATTTGAAAATTCCAGGTTAGTTTTTTCAATCAAGACCTGTGCTTCGAAATCGAAAGTTTTGCTTTGTTTTATGAGGCGTAAAAATATCAGATCGATGGTTTGTGGTTTTGAAATAAAAACTTTTTTATTCTTTTTAAAATATGGTCTTCAGCTAAGTAACTTCCTAGATAAATGTTCTAATCTAATCAAATACTTGGTATTTTCGTGTGAGTCAAATGAACTAGAATAAATCTTTTACAAGTATCATGGCTGGAATCACGAACGTTGGCGAAGCACAGTTAGACTACATTAGTATGGTAATGACAAGGAGTCATGAATGTGTCTCAATTAAATTAAGTGGCGACATTAGCCGATACGGTAAAACAGTGAGTGCAAACAGTTCACGATCATCTGCATAACATGCTTTTCTCGTTACTGGTGCAGCATAAAATTTTGTTTATGGTCTAAATTATCTACATCGACATTTTGGTTCGGTAATTTCTTGCAGAGCTTTTACAATGTTATTTTTTGTATTGTAAAATACGACGTAGTATTTTTATGATTGTTTTTCAAGTCCTAATTAATAAAACAATTGTTACGATCAATGCATTATGAATGCAGCTCCCTAAAAGCGAACTTAATTTTAGGTTCAGAATCTGATAACGGTGCAATCACCTCACACACCTTAGGTATGTGCTGTAATACAATAGTTATTTGTTATACAAGAGTGCAAAGTTGCTTTTTAACCGCGGGCTCAATTTTGATGACCGAGCAAGCGAAGGATTCTAAAATTGAAACACGAGCGTAGCGAGTGTTTTAATAATTAGAATCCTGAGCGATAGCGAGGGAATCAAAAGAGCACAAGGTCAAAAATCTTTGCACTCGAGTGCAACACGTAACTTTTCATCCCACCTCATCGAGGAAATTTTTAAACTCAAAAAAAGAAAATGGCACGCACGTCACACATGGCAAATTAAAAAGATGTACCTATTAAAATTGATTTATGCAAAAACTCAGTTTAAAAATGTAATGAGGTTTAAAATCGACCTCAAAACAATAAAAAATAATAATTTCATTCCACTTCATCGAGGAAATTACTAAATGCCAAAAAACAAAATGGCGCGCACATATGAATACCTATCAAATTAAAAAGAAGTACCTATTAAAGTTCATTTATTTGAAAACTCAGTTTAAAAATGAAACGAGGTTAAAAATCTATGTAAAAACAATAATAAAAATTACTTAATAAATTGAATAATTATTTTAAGCAGTATTTTATTTGTTTAATATGTATTTATTTGAAAAGTCTTATCAAGATTGTCACAAATGGAGTATTGCACACGATGTTCTAAATTCAAATCACTTTGCCGCTCTAGAGAATAAAAACGGCTTTTACGCTCAGATATCAAAGGGTAAAACTACTCTTTCCGAGATGGTGGGATGAAAAAAAATATTTGTAACAAATATCATTACATAGGTACAGTCAAGTCACGATTATCAATTCGTTAATCCATTTTATTGGGAACGACTGGTTTTTATCTCGGATAAAGATAAAGTGACGATGGAACACTAAAAGTCTGACAGAAAGTAATATTTTTGGGCAAATTACACGCAGTTAGGACGACAGAAATTTTTAAGAAAACTTTAAGAAAGATTGCATTAAATTGGCAAATGCTTCATACATCGAAAGACAAAAAGACAGATTATAGTTATGAAAATAGAAGTAGGAAGCAGGCTAAGCATTCGAATATGATGACATAACACAGAAGACTGTTAACACTAGCATACACAAACAAAAACCAAACAAATGGTACGTAAGTTCAAATCTTCTAAGTAAGACTAAATACATTTAAGCAATAACTAACTATTAATTACCTCCTACAATATACTGAAATCCTTCAAATAATTCAAATGCACCTAAGTTTAGCATTAGCGCTATGTCCGTAACACTTACATCGGTCGTTGTTTCAAATTAATTTGTATTCAAAACATTGTTACAAGAGTTAGTGCGCAAGTATTTTATTGTAGCTCGGTGTTAGAACTTATGTGTCTGCGTGTAGGTAATTAGTTCTTCAGTTGCTGGAAAGTCTCTGACTTGTCAGGTGGGGTTTCACGGGCGGGGCGGACCTTGGGTGCGAGTGCGGGGCTGCTATGCAGACCATGTCCCACCTCCTCGCATGTCCACTGTGCCCTGAAACTTGCTCGCGGCAGGACCTAATGAGCGCATCCGGCCGTGCTCTCGCTGTGGCGGCTGGGCTGACAAAGTGTAGTCTCACTATAAGACATGTCATCGACACGAAAGAAGAAGAAGTTGCTGGAAATATTGACTAGCCTAAACGAGATATTTGGAACTTGAATGTTTTATTTGAGCGTTTTTCTTTCTTTGGTAATAATATCTACTGCTTCTTTTAATAATTATTTTGCTTCTTCTATACCTAGTGGTTCTTGTAGTTTTGTTTTCAGCTTTGGTCGCCACACAATTTTCTGTCTAGAAAAATGCGTAGGTATACACATTTTTTTCCGTAATTGCCACAACTAACTTCACACCACCAAAGCGTCAATTACATGTAAAAATAGCATTACCATCTACATATTCAAGCCGACTTTTAAGAAGCCGAAGTATAAAAGCTACACAATCCTGGTGGTGCAATAGCAACCGGTTTTTGTAACCGAGAGCGGTTTTTGCAACCACGTGATGTTATGAGATACAAACAGTCATAGATCAGCGTCATATATGACGTGGATATGACACTTTTGGACTTTGTTTTATAGGTAGATATTAGCATAGTATATGATCGTGCCTATTTTTTAACCCATATAATTCGTTCCTGAGGACATCCTCAGGTTAGCCTTTAGGTGGGCTGCAGGTTGTTCGAAAGAGATACCGCGGCCCTGGTACATAAAAGGCCTATCACGGAACACGACGGTTTTTAGTCAGTAAGAGTCTGACACTCCCTCACCGCTGCTAACCCACAGCGGGAGGGGTCATTTGATGATTTTTGACGTCGTTAAAAAAAGAAAAAAAAAGGTTAGCTTTTAGGTAAGATGTTTTATTTTTACATCTTTATTAAGATACTGGTAATAATAGTATTACCTACTCAATTTCTTCAAGATTAGGAATAAAAGTAGCAATGATCAGTATGACTAAACGTGAAAATTTTACCTATGTCTTGTCGGTTCTGTTTTTGTAATTTTCGGTCTTAGTTACAGTTTTGTTTAAACAGTTATGGAGTTATCTGGGTCGCTTTTCAGTGTCATGTACTTGACCAACAGACTGACAGCTATTTCCAAGAATATAATGTTACTCTAAGATACTTAAAATGTATGAGGAACAAAATTCTGTCATCTACCGGTTATGTTAATTATAATAATTGAAGCCCTTTCTAATGAAAGTTACGTCAAGTATATCTGCGTCTGTAATTTCAGAATGTAAGTCAGCTAGCAACTGTAATTATGCAGTAATTGAGCAAACGCTGCAGTAGCTTCCTAAAACATTGATTTAACTACGCAAACACGTCACGGCTAGGCTAGATAAGATAGCCTGGATCTGCTCTGCGGTGCATGATATCTCACGATCAGCGTAACAACTGGGTGAGAAAGCGAGATCGGCTGATCATCTTGTCACAAGGACTTTTGACAATACTCTTAGTGATTAGTGACAATCGCTACTGTTTTGTAGGCGGTTATCATCATCATCACCAACGTTTTTATTATTCACTTTAGGGCACAGTCCTCTTCTCACACAGAGAAAGAATTTGCGTTAATCACCACGTGCGCTCAAGGCGGATTGGTATTTTGACTTTTAAATTCCAGGTTTCCTCAAGATTACCTTCAACGTCATTCAGTCAGTGGTGTCCAAGATATAGTAAGACATAAGTAATATAATATATTCTATATACGCGACTATCTATCTAACTATATGTAAAAGTCTAGTTACATTGGTCGCGTTACATTGCGTTATCTACTTGGAATCGAACAGGTGCTTTAACCACGAGACCACCATGATTCCAGGCGGATAGATTGATAGATGGCCAGATGAACTCAAATGTGACGTCTGGGAGTTTTGATTTGTGCCAGATGGATCTAATACAATTACTCGTAATTCGCGAAATAATTAGCAAACACGTGTTACTGTAATTATTTACACATTCGGCCTTGCTGCTTCTGACTGTCTGGCAGAGACATTGTTATCAAAAATGCAATAAAAATTCTTAAATACGTAGCTACTATCACGTAAATGTGGGTATTTGTATCTTATCTCTTTTTGGCCTGTAGAGAGATGAATTTCGATCACGGTGTTTGATTTGAATGCGGCAGTTACTACAGGTGCAGACAGATACACTCTCTTTACTCTTACTCTCATAGTTCGATAGAATAGAAACTAGGTGCAAGACTAGTGCTTTACCCACCTGCATTCCAGTTCTTGTATACATATATTCGTATAAGGGGAACCCATCTCTGGACTACCTAGTGTAGCTAGTCTACCTAGCTAATCTCTCGGTGGATAGGAGCCCTGTATATCATGTGTAATATCGTATCTGCCAACGAGACAGTGTAGCAGGCCATCTGCTGATCTGCTAACAAAATATCACAAATGTGATGTATCAATGTGGATGATAAATGATCGGGACATTACTGTAGTAACTAACTGTCTTATTTTAGACACACTTTAATTTGTTTCTATAAATAACAAGTGCTTCATTCAGTGCAAAATTGTAATAGTTTTGTATTTCACTATTTAAAGAATACTCGTGTTTATTTATGTGCGTGGAAAAGGTTTAATGGGAAGTTTTACATGTTATATCCAGGCAGGACTAGTAAGGCTATTCACTATATAGTAATTGGAAGCCTGGAATGGTGATAATGCTCCCGGGAGAATGATAAACATCGCATATTCCCATAAAAATAAACACTCGTTGATGGCAAAAGTTTTAGTCATAAACATTTTTATATCTTTTCTGCGTACACAGGTGCATATTGCAAGCGTTAATTTGATAAAAACCCACGACGGTAAAAATCTTATTCAAAAATAATAAAATAACTCAAAACCCCCGACTTAACCCAATTATTATGTAACTAAATATTATTACCATAATACATAACCGAGGAATATCCGTCGGGGGCTGCCATTAAACCAGCTAAAGGATTTCTGTGTCGTGAATACAATTATTGAAGAATTGTAGATGTTTAACGATGGCATAAAATACACTCATGAGTATGATTAATTGTTGAAATTTCATATAGAAAAGGCAGCCCCCGACGGTTATTCCTCGGTTATGTATTATGGTAATAATATTTAGTTACATAATAATTGGGTTAAGTCGGGGGTTTTGAGTTATTTTATTATTTTTGAATAAGATTTTTACCGTCGTGGGTTTTTTCAAAATTTTTAATTTTGTTTAATTTTATTTCAGACTTTTTAGAGAGCATATACGAATTATAGTTTTAATAATATTGCAATATAATCGTTTCACACTAATAGAGCAGCGCCCCCTAGGGAGTTAATATCGTAAGACTTATTTTAAACCATGCACCAATCAACTACAAGCCCATCGCTGAAAACCGCATTGAAATCGGACAATTCGTTATAGTATTATTGCAATATTATTTTGCACTAATATTGTAGCGCCCTCTAGTGAGTTACAGACGTAATTTTTATTATTTGGGCACATGCATTAAGCACGTTAACATTGCTGATGAAAACAGAATTGTAATCGGACGTTTTTATTATATTGCAACATTGTATTGCACTAACATTGTGGCGCCCCCTGGTGATGTCTAGCCATGACACCTATCTAAGAACATGAACTCATCGAACACAAGCCCGTCATTGAAAACCGCATCAAAATCGGATAATTAGTTTAGAAGGTAGGTGGGAACATTACTTTGCTGTTTAGCACTAATATTGTGGCGCCCCCTAGTGAGTTACAGCCATGAAACTTATCTAAGAACATGATCACATTGAACACAAATCCGTTATTGAAAACCACATCAAAATCGGATCATTAGTTTAGAAGGTAGATGGGAACATTACTTTGCTGTTTGCACTAATATTGTGGCGCCCCCTAGTGAGTTACAGCCATGACACCTATCTAAGAACATGAACTCATCGAACACAAACCCGTTATTGAAAACCGCATCAAAATCAGATCATTAGTTTAAAAGATAGGTGGGAACATTACTTTGCACAAACGCACACACAAACACACAAACACACAAACACACAAACACACAAACGCACATCTCTCACCCCAAACGCATATACCTGCTCCGTTCCGTCGTGGGTAAAAAATGAATGAGCATGTCTGTTACATTTACTGTTCTATGCCATTCCAGTCTGGCGCGAATAATACTAGTTTCGTACGAAATTAAAAAAAAATGATATCACATCGTATAAAAATATAAACGGATTTATTTCTGGTTTTGAACGTCTTTATCGTATTTAGAGCTCAAATATAATGTGCTTGATAAAAGTTATCATTTTTATGTAACAGAAATGAGCGCAATTTTGATATGCTAAACATTTTCAAGTGAACTTTGTAATAAAGATGATAATAAATGACCTAAAGGTACCGTGTGTCCATCTGCGTGCGCATCAACTAATGAATATTAAACAAGTTTCTTGAAAAAATAAATAATTAAGTACCATTGCAGGATGTGAGAAAGCAAAAAGATCAAAGAAAAACAGTTTCTATACTTCTATTTACCTTTGTGAGTGAACGTAATATTTGCACAAGGTGGATAATACTCGGTACAAATACATTATGCATTCGAAGCACCACTTTTTGTATGAGTGCAGATTTTGTTGCAATTGCAACGTAGGCGGCGCAGGTATTCGTGACAAGTCAAAGAAATCTATACAAATTGTGCAGCAGAAATGTTTGCAATGGCATTTTAGAATTGGATCGGATGCTATCTTGATTTCAATGATAGACTTTATCGTTGCAATTTTGAAATGATTCATCGACACGGCTACTGACAGTTTCGTCGATTCCCATGCAATTTGGCGGATTGCGATGTCTCGATATCTCACGATACTGGATTATGATTGTATACCTAATCTAGCTGGTCATACGGAACACATAGTTTGGTATGCAAGAAGCTTCATGTACGATGGACACAGATAAGCATTCACTTAACCACGTAAATGGGTAGACTGGATGGATAACTATCTCTGTCCACCAACTCTAAGAGACTGTACGAAGTTGATACGGAACACGTTTTCCAAACATCCAAGGGCCCAGTTATTACTATATCGGCGCTTGTTGCGACTCTTATCTCGAGTCGGCCGACTATCTCGCGAAGGGTTACGAGAACTTGCGAAATACATAAAGATATAGACAGGGTTACTGCTGGCTGGGAATGGTCAAAAGCAATTCTAGACATTGTAGGGTTTTATAAGGCTGTGAATCGTTTGATTGTGGCATTGTGCGAATGGAGTTTATAGACTAATCTCAGTGCCTTTAAACAGCTTTGAATGCAAATTCTTTATACGATGTTATGTAACACCTAACCCATAAAATATTTCCTATAAGTTTTCAAATGATCGTACCGCTATACATATACAAGAATATATCTTTGTTTGAAAAACATCTTGTTTTTAGAATTTCTTACGTGAATCATCATTTGTTCTTAGATGTCTGGATGTTGTATGTTTCATCTTTCCGTTAAATATACTTTTTTTGCCAGAACATATTTCTGAGTTGTTGTGAACCGTAGACGTCACCTATCAGTTTTGAATTTGATTTTACTCGGATATCCACAATAACTTGATGCATTCATTTGAATTATTTTCGTAGCTTCAACAACCCTAAGTATAGTGATATAGTTAAGAGTACAATATCCAGTTGTATATTGTTGCGTGTATTTACAATGGCTGTCGCTGATGTTTATGAAGACAGTGGTTTAATGAGTCGCCAAGGACGGCGAATGTCCTCCGTGGCTCGGTACGTTGCTGCTTACATATCTTTGGTTAAATATAGGTAGTTAAGCTTCCTTTATTCTAATGTTATCTTTTCTTGAAATATTAATGAGTGTTTCGGAGTTCAGAGGTTATGAGTCATGTGATAGATTTATTTATAACTCCTCTTATACAGAATAATGAATTTGATAATGATAAATACCTATGAAGTGAAATAAATTCAAAGTTCTTGTAAATTAGGCCAAGTTTAGATTGCTGATTAAAGCTACAATTTAAATAAATCTTTTTTATAATTTTGACAATGGAGTTAAGTTCCAACTTATATCATATTGTCTATGAAAAACCATTTGTAGATTTTATAAACAAATGCAGCTAGACTGATTAAACAAAGTTGTGAGCAAAACGACATTCATTTGTCACGTAGACTACATTTTTACATGAGACCTTTGTCCAATGCGCATGAGTGCGTCTCCTGTGACGTCACATGTCATATTGACGCGAATAGACCACGTCTAGTAGTTCTTGTTGAATAAACATTATGCGAAACGTAGCCACAAAAATATACATGTTTTTTTTTTATTATAACTGCGCTATATTGTAGGTGGTAGGTGTAAAAATACTTTACAATGTAATCATAGTTTATACAATGTGTCATATTTATAATCTAATGACGGTTTTCTGTTTTGCCTGATCTTACCTACTTACTCTGCGTGATAAGACTGAGTTTGCGTGAATATTTGATACTAGCTTCTGCCAGCGGTTTCACCCGCATCCCGTGGGAACTACTTCCCGTACCGGGATAAAAAGTAGCCTATAGCCTTCCTCGATAAATGGGCTATCTAACACTGAAAGAAATTTTCAAATCGGACCAGTAGTTCCTGAGATTAGCGCGTTCAAACAAACAAACAAACTCTTCAGCTTTATAATATCGCACCCTGAGAACGAAAGTGACTCAACTCAAAATTGCCAATTTTTGGGAATAGGCGAAAATGTGTCCATCGTATTAAGCATTTTCTGTTCATTTTACAATAACGCTAACACATGGTAACAAAAGTTATGAATTTCTTTTGAAATATATTGTTTGACTTAATAGCTTTAGATGCATTATATAGTTTTTGCAAAAAAAAATGATTTTCCCATTAAAATACGGTTGAGGGACAAAGAGACTGAAATATACCTCTATCCTTTTCTGACCTTTATTGGTCAGTTTTCTAATTTATGTACGATAGAGTATACTTTTTTGAGTCATTCTGTATACTTAACTCATTTAATCAAAATTTTGAAATCGGTCACTTTCGTTCTCAGCGTGCGATATTAGTATAGAAGATTCAAATCTTTACCGAATGTTATGAATACTTATAAACTTGGTTGGTTGGTCTGTGGTTGAATTTGACCGCTGCAACGATAAACGAACCCAAATGGTTCGGTAGTGGTCGGTTCTAAAATCCGGGGAAGGTCACGAGAACAGCCAACCTGATTAAGGTGGGTGTGCGGAATTCAACAGCTAGTTTTACGGATTTTAGACTGCCAAATTCTGAATCTGAATTTTAAAGACCGTCTTTTTTACAGCAAAAAGTTTTCGCAAATACAATGGGTACTATCTTGTACCTCAACACGACACTATCAGTTCTGTAGAACAGAACACACAGACGTGACTCGCTGGACTGATCGTCGAGTATTATCGGAGGACACTGAACTGACGACACGCCGGATTAAAACGTCACGATTCATTAACGATGATAATTGTTTTGTTGTCTATTTATAAATAGAGCTTGTTGGCTAATCGATCAACTACTTCAATAGGTGATTTTAACAATGCTTTGTTAAATTTTAGCTGTTTCCCGCGGTTCCATCCGCGTCGAGAAACTAAGTAGGTACTTCTCTTACTCAAAAAACTGGTTCAAAAAATTTTTATCGGTTCAGGAGATTTGGCGTATGAGCCGGACAGAAAGACGGACAGATAGCGTTACTTTTGCATTTATAATATTCAGTAGGTACCTATATGTTATTGATTAATTATATAAATCCATAGGGTGTTTCGTTCTTTATATAATACCATAGCTGCCCTGCACGGAATCAAGAAAATACACAGGTACTTAGTTAAGTACATGCAGAGTTATTGGTTTTTATTTTCAGAAAGTACCTATTTACGTATAAAAATACATTGGTGTATTTTTATGGTTTTGGCAAGTGCATCTATTTTCCGACTTGTTGAAATGTAACCAATTTTTATGAACTGTATGCAAAGTGAAATGAAGTAGGTGTTAGAAAAATGTCCATAAAATCGGAGTGCGAACACAATTGTTTCATAAAAGTCTAGATCTCATATTACGAGCCATGCTATTTCAGTCATAGCTAGTTTGTAAAAAGTGTGTGTTTGGCACTATTTTGTGAAATATGTCTGTTATTTCAGTACCTAACGAAATCTAATATAATCTCTTTGATTGAACTTTTACAGTATTTATTTAAATTCAAAATTTACAAATTATCTTCCTTTAAAATTTACGAAGTCTCTTCGATTTTCCTGAATTTAATATTTTTCTCTTAAGTAATTTTCTGAAAAGTATTTCAGTGTAAGGTCTTTTCACCACATTTACGTAATATAAATAATTTTACAGTATCGTGCAGAATAAGGTAAATACTCACTAGGTACACCAAGTTACACACACACATACCTACAAAGTTATTTGTGAAGCGGATTAGAGTGACAATGACTGGGTCACGATTTCACTGGACAAGTTGCAAGTAATTGTCACTTTGAGTGTTTGTCACAATTAATTAGACAAATACAGGAAACTTGGGAAACCTGAAATGCATTTTAAAACCAAATCCGTACTTCAAAATATATGAGGTATATGTACCTACTTATGTAAATCGGCTAAAACAAACAGGAATTGTAGATGAAGACAATCAATGTCAGCGCTTGTAGTCGCCAGCAAAAACTATACCAATAAATAATTTATGAAAATATCATAAAAACGCTAACCTGTTCCCCGTTGCGAATGGCGAGGAACAAGTCTCGCTTTTTTGCAATAAATTGGTAACTGCTTTTGATTTTATACGCGTGTTAAAAAAGATACTTACGCTGTTACAGCGATTTATTCTTTGACGTGCCGGCAAAACCTTTTTTCATTAGTAAGGTCTTACAGCTTTATTAAAAACTAAGGCTTGTCTTATTATAAAAAGTTATAACTATAATAAAATTTGCTATTTTAGGTTTAAGAAGATTGTATGTAACATTATCCGATAAGTATCTAGTTATGCAGGAAACTTGTGTAGTATTTTCTAAATTTGCTATAAGTAGGCAAGGTCCTGCAGATCTACTCAATGTATTTTTAAACCCCGATAAAAATAATAAACAGGTAAGTATTGCGATGGCCTTAAGCTAAAAACATTATGCAATAAAACTTACTTATAATATGCAAAATGCACTTGTATCGACTACATTCGCTGACCACGTAACTATAATAACCTGCATTTTTTGCATGTCATGTAAATATAAATATTAATATAGACATCATTTATGAAGCAGTAAATAATAATATTTTTTATAATATTATGTGACAACTGACACAGAGAAGTAAGGGAAGAGAAACCACTCAATGAAATTGGATACATTTGACGGGAAGCATCAAAATTCTGTGAACGTATTTTACGATTTTCATAATAAATGTAAACCGTAAAGCTGTAAAACTAGAGGACTTCTTATATGTATCTATATTAGATTAATATATTATTAAAACGTGTTTTACTTCCCGTACATCATCCTCCGAGCCTTTTCCCAACCATGTTGGGGTCGGCTTCCAGTCTAACCGGATTCAGTTGAGTACCAGTGCTTTACAAGAAGCGACTGCCTATCTGACCTCCTCAACCCAGTTACCCGGGCAACCCGATACCCCTTGGTTAGACTGGTGTCAGACTTACTTCTTCTGACTACCCGCGCCCTCATACTCGAGAGGTTGGTTCTTTGCCCACTAGGCCACCACGACTTGCAATTTACTTCCCGTACATGTATGGATAAAATGTGGCCTAGGTAGGTACTTACATGATATATAACATGGCTACATTAGTACCAAGTTTTTACAAAATGTATGTACAAGTTTTAGCATGGACGGGTAATGAGCCTGAGCCATACATTCTTACTTTCGCATAAAATAATATTAAGTAGGATGAGTTGGGTTCTTCGTTTATTCGCTAATCCGTGACAATAAATGAATATACTCGTAGCACACCGCCTTTGAAGCTTTTAAATGATTATTAAACATTTTTATAGACCCATAATATTATGCAAATAACTCGCTTACGTACGAATATTACTGTTCTAATTCTAGGCCAGTGCTGCAGGTATGTGCAAACAGTTATTATTGTTAATCAATATGTTTTGAATATCAGCAACTATTCCAGTGTGCCATGTTACTAGGGCTCTTTGTTTTTTGTTTCATCATTCGAAGTTATCAACATTAAATACATTGAATGTTCTAGTTAATTTTCATTCAACTTCTGAAGGATGTTCGATATACATACATATACTTATTCGCAAAGTTATTTATTATTATAAAATCACTCCATATTTCTTTTTTCCCATCTCCGTAGATCGAAAACTTAGATAAAAAATCGTATCGAAAATGTAAGGGTAAGAGGTGTTATCAGTGAAACATCCCATTATTATAAATTGAATCGACCTGTTTTCGATATCCAATAAGTTGAATACAATGGAAATGTGTTTTTCACCCAAAAAAATATTTCAGTAATGAGCAGGTATTCAGTACCATACAGCAGTTCGTGGCTTCACATTTCTGAAGATAGTTATTTGACTCCTTGCGCTGATTTTGGCAAGGATCTTCGTTTGGCAGAAGTTGCCTATAACTTTGATAGACGATGACTTGGTCAGAAGCTAGTATTTAACGCTAATCTTTTATATGTATTTTCAGAATTAGACTAATGAAATAAATGACCATCACGCTACTACGATTTTCTTCACATTTATAGCCTTGAGCATAATGTACTAAATGCATGTTTTAGAAACAACACAAGTTCAGTTAAGTGAGGTAAAATTATAGAGACGGTAACGAGCGCCGAGTATGTTAAGATTTCATAACTAAGCTAGTGAGGAGAAAGATAATAACTGGTCATTCTTAATTAACTCCAGTAATATGCGTGTTAATCGCTAATTAGTACAAGAATAACTGCAGACTGACGACATGGTCTTCAAATTATAGTTTTGCAAAAATATGTGCCCAGTTTATTTAAATACGGCGAGTACATACATAGCGTTCATGGTGTCTACTTATGTATATTTACTTAGTATAACTGACATACATTTGGCCCATCTCATCTCCGTCATGCAAAATAGAACAGGAAAATAAATAAAAGAGGCTTATTTTTCATTGACCATATTTAACTAGTGAATATTATTATTTTTTGATTGCTATAGCCTGGGAACATTTTAGCACTTAAGTACTACTTGGCCAAATATCCCTTAAACGTTTGTGATCTCCCATGACCCCAGATTTGGTCTTCCGTTCCGCCCCACCGCGCTCTGACTCAAACTGGGCGCTCTCAACTCCAAACAATTGAGTATTAAGATCTTGAACGTGATTTATGCTTCCTACGTCTAGATTGGCTTACAGTTCAGTACCTATCACTTGCCGAGTTGAGGAAAACCTAAATTCTCGGTCTCCTCGTTCTGAACAAAATCATCGTGGAATTTGAAGCCAGTGGCATTAATGACGATTACAACCTACCTAAATGTGCCTACGGGTTGCGTGGTTGAAATAATTTTCCCTCCATATTATAACAGCGTTACCATCAGTTCGTGAGTAAAAGCCATTGAATCTGTTGTTATCTCACTAATATGTACTCACACGTACACTCCCTCGCTAGATACTCAAACAAAAATAGATAATGATGATTGTCTATTATCTGCCTGAGAATCTGTCAAGACTGTAACAGCGTGTACCATCTCCTAGGTAACTAAAATAAGCATGTACCTTGAACCTATATGCTAATCATTGCCCAATCTAGACGACCAGCTTGGTGATACATAAAAATTGATTCGCTCATTAGCAAACTGCAGTAGAACAATTAATTCATTGTTCTTCAATTAGGCGACCATTATGCAAAGGATGAAGAAGTTTGTAAGCATCTACGGATATCCGGCCGTGTCCAAAAGATTAATCAGTATTACAAACTTGTTGCTTGTTTGGTAGACATAAAGACGACGTTGAGAGAACAACTGTGTTACATAATATTAGGGGTTAAAGTATGAAATTGCCGTTTTATTCTAGTAGGTTTTTGTATTGCCATAGAGTCTTCATGGTTTGAGGTTTTCGAATGAAACTTTTATCACGTGGTTTCTGTGATGTTCTTCTTTTAAAAAATGTGAAAAATTTGATTATCGATGTTCAATTGTTTTTGTTATTCAACTTAAACAAGAAAGATGGACACTGCGAAAATTTGAGTAATTTTTGAATATGAGTTCCGACGCGGAAGTAAACGGCAGAAACAGCCCGCAATATCAATGCTGCATTTGAAGAGGTGTCTGCTAATGAACGCACCGTGCGATTTTGGATTAAACGCTTTCGTGGTGGAAACTTCGACTTGAAGAACGAGCCATGAAAAAGACCGCCTGACAGGTGATTAACGAGAAATTAAGAGAGACGGTGAACGCCGATCCTAGTCAAACTACCCAGATACCCAGCCGAAGATGAATAATGTTGAAAAAATTAGCAGTAAAACAGCCACGACTCATGAATCGACCTTCACCGTTATTGCTCCATGACAACGCGAGGCCTCATACAGCAAAAGAAACCGTTTTAACTCTTCAGGAACTGCAGTTGGAAACTATTCGTCTTCCTCCATATTCGCCAGACCTTGCTCTAACGGACGACCATTTTTTTTGTGATTTGGACAATTATCTGCGTCACAAGAAGTTTCTTCCCAGGAGGCAGAACAAAATTCTTTCACACAGTTTGTGCAGTCTAGATCCTCAGAATTCTATCGTAAAGACATAAATGACCTTCCTATTAGATGACCGCAATGTATAGATAATAATGGCAACTATTTTGATTAAATAAGTTTGTTAAAATTTTAAAAAATTACAATTTAGATTTTCAGTACAAATCGGCAATTTCATACTTTAACCCCTATTATGTATGCTAAACATAACGATAATATGTAACTGAAGCATCGCCTAACTGATAAATGATTTATGAGCCGCAGCAAATGATTTATGAGATAGCTCTCTCATACATGATTAAATTACCACGCTGATTTATAACGTTATAACCATTTCCACTGTTTACGAAACAATATAAAAGTGTCAGGAAAATAAATTAAGTATAATCTTGATGAATTAGTTGCATTACTCACAGCACATGAAACATTATGTAAAAATGCTTTCCAATAAATCGTAATATTACAAAATTATTAACGTTACCGTTCTCATTGCTAACGATATCCGATCCAATTTGAATCCAATTCAATTGGAATTCCATTTATTATACGTCTATCGGAAATTGCAAGTATTAACGTTAAAGTAGAACGATGATTTTACGGTCGATCTGTGAATCGAGTATATAATCAACAATGAACCACGATGTAGGTAGCTATGGTGACCACCCAGCCTTCGGCCCTAGATTAAGTCTGTACGCACACATGTATAATGTGCTGACTATAATTTTAAGAACTTAGGTAGATAAGTCGCCCCACCGGAGATGTCGCGCCGAGATGGGTCAGACAGTAGATTAGTTTTTTTACAATTAAAAGTACCTCAGAATCGGTAACACGCTTTTAATTTGTCTCCCGAAATTCCTTAGTAGTAATACTTAGTAATTTCAATAGTTTCCCCGCTCCGGAAACAAGAGTGGCGCAGCCGGTAGGATTTCGCTGTTATATTCCTAAATTCTTCGCGGTTTTAAATTCGTCGCGTGTCTCGAGGACGAGCTGCACGATAGCTGTGGGAATTTAAGGACGAGTGAAATCCGACGAACCAAATAAATTACTCTTGGTGCGTGTGGGCAAACAAAGGAATACCAAGGATGAGAGTAGCAGCTGGCTGGTGAGTGATTTTTTCGCCAATCCATGTTCCTCTATCCCCCAATACTTAATACCTACATTATTTTGAGATTAAACCTCTCTCATTATAACGTGTTCATTTAGATTATTGGCTTATCTCATTGTGTTCTATAAATAGAACCGACATAGAGTAGTTAAACTTTCAGAGACGCCAATTAATTGTTATCTCAAGTGTATTCTTTGCATTGATATTTTTATAAATGTGTTTTATTAAAAGTAATAAGTAAAGTGTATGTAATTCTACACCTAATATAAAAAAAAAATATATATTTTATACATTAATATTTTTAATTTTATTACCTAAACTATTACATACATTTTGCGTCTAATTATTTTCTGATTTACGTGTGTTATGTTTGAATTGTGTTATCTTGTGTGTTTCATAGCATAGTCAATTGTACTCTCACGAATTGTTTTATCTGTTCCGTTCTCTACTCTGTGAACATGATGACTTCAGTGACTATTGAACAAATACCCAAAGAAATTATTCAATTAATACCTTTGTATAATGGTGATAAAAGACAGTTAAATCTTTATTTGCGAAAGTGTCAGTATGTCCTTGACCGATATAAGGGTAGCCACGAACAAAATCTTTACGTTTATAATGTTTTAACTAGTCGATTGAGAGATGACGCCGCAGCGCTCTTATCAGAACGTGAAGATATTGTGACATGGTCTGCTTTTAAAGATCTACTTATTCAACATTTTGGAGACCCGCGTAGCGAAGCGTGCATTAATATCGAATTAGAATCCTTAAAAATTAAATCCGGTGAAAGTTATTTAGAATTTTGTAATAGAATCCAAAGTGTTCGATCATTATTGATGTCCAAGGTCAACATGATTGAGGATACTGATTTGAAGAGTGCAAAGACAATTATTTATAACAATACGGCCTTGAATGTGTTCTTATACAATCTCCCAGAGAATATGGTTCGTATTGTAAGGCTTAAGGCACCCTCTAGTTTAGAAGCGGCCTTGAGTATAGTACTTGAGGAAGTTAATTTCTTAGAGCAGTATAATACTAGGAATCGCATTTACGGTCAATCTAGCAGTTTCGGATCAAAATTGGTAATGACGCCAGCGGGATACAAACCTTTATTGCCAAATAATATTACCACACCTAAATTTAATTTCGGTATTCCACAGAATAAATTCAATCAGCCCCAAGGTCAATTACCAAATGCATTAACATCACGCCCCAAGCCTGGGTACTTACCCCAATCTCAACAATTTGGGTACAGGCCACCCCAACAATTCGGGTACAGGCCACCTCAACAATTCGGGTATAGGCCACCTCAACCATTTGGGTACAGGCCACCCCAACAATTAGGATACAGGCCACCGCCACAGTTTGGCTATAAACCGTTGCAACCTCAGCAGTTTGGTTACAAATCCCCCAATAATTCTAATACCCCACAAATACTAAAACCTCAAACGCAAACTACTGATGTGTCTATGCGAACAGCCCAACCTAAATCGAATGTACCACAAGGTTTCAATTTAAATGAATTGTCTGCTGACGACTATGAGCCTTATTACAATAACTATTACTCTAACTATGACGATGACTATTATGGTGACTCAAATGAAATTAATTATCATGACGAGACTCATGTTGACTATGAATTACAATCAGAAAATGAAATTCAGGCACTGGATTTTCAGGAGAGTGCCTCGACGGACAAGAAATCTTAGAATTAAATTTTGACTCTAATTTAGAGCTACCGTATATTTATGTAGAAGAGATAGACGCAAAAATGATGATAGATACTGGTAGTATGAGATCGTTCATTGGTCCTACAAAAGCATATGAGTATTTTTACGACTATATACGTAATGAAAATTTTCAGGTGGTTAGTACTCATGCTACTAGTAGACATAATGAAGTAATAGAAATTCCTCTTCTACCTACCTTTGTTAGTGACGATTGGCATAAGTTCTATGTATACGAAGTAGATCCACGGTATGACGGGCTTATAGGTAACGACCTTTTACAGCAATTAGGTGCAATTATTGATCTAAAAGAACGAATCTTAAAAACGAATTCCACTTGTATTCCAATAATCAATAATAATTTAAATTATAAAATTACTGTACAGCCACGTTCAGAACAACGATTTAAATTGCCAGTAGATCAATATTCAGGTGACGCTATTCTTGACTACCAAGAATTTCGAAATGGACTACGAATGCCTAGTGCTTTAGTAAACTGTGATAGTGGATACGCATTTACAGTAATTCAAAACACTTCAGATTGCCCAAAACAACTGACTATTTGCCAACCTTTCACAGTAACGCCATATGAAAATACAGAATACAACATTAATTTTACTACGACCAATACTCCTCTAGAAATTGACAAATTACTTGAAGAAAATTTAGATAAATTAAGACTCGATCATACCAATGGCGAAGAACGTGAGAAAATTTATGCACTTTGTAGGGAATATAAGGACATATTCTACTGTGACCAAATCCCCCTTACGTTTACTAATCAGGTTAAACATCACATACGTACCAAAAATGAAGATCCTATATACATTAAACCCTATAGACAGGCACCTTTCATCCAAAACGAAATAAATAATCAGGTAGAAAAATTACTTCATGAAAATGTTATACAAGAATCTCATTCCCCTTGGAGTGCTCCAGTTCACCTTGTCCCTAAAAAGAAGGATGCGTCTGGTGAAATTAAATACAGGATGGTAATAGACTACAGACGACTGAATGACATAACCATAGACGACAAATACCCCCTACCTAATATTAATGACCTTTTCGACAAACTAGGAAAGAGTGTGTACTTCACCACATTGGATCTAGCAAGCGGCTACCACCAAATAGAAGTAGAAGAGAAGGATAGACAGAAGACAGCTTTTTCGACGCAAAATGGCCATTTTGAGTTTCTCAGAATGCCGTTTGGACTTAAAACCGCTCCTGCTACCTTCCAACGGACCATGGATAATATTTTGCGTGGTCTGCAAGGACTCCACTGCATGGTATACTTGGATGACATAATAATTTACGGAAATAGCCTTGACGAAATGATAAATAAATTAAGAATTGTATTTGACCGACTTAGAACAACTAACATGAAAATTCAATTAGACAAATCTGAATTTTTACGCAAAGAAGTGCTCTACCTTGGACACACTATAACTAAAGACGGGCTAAAGCCTAATGACGACAAAATAAACGCTGTATTGAATTACCCGTTACCAAAGACAACGACAGAGATTAAGAGCTTTCTTGGACTTGTAGGTTACTACAGACGTTTTATAAAAGATTTTGCAAAAATTACTCAACCATTGACAGCCTGCTTAAAAAAGCGCAACAAAATTGTTATTGACCAGAAATACATAGACGCATTTAACAAATGCAAGGAACTCCTGACACATGCCCCACTGTTACAATACCCTGACTATGACAAAACATTTATACTGACGACCGACGCATCCAATGTCGCTCTAGGCGCTGTGCTGTCACAAGGACAGATTGGCAGTGACAAGCCCATTGCGTATGCTAGTCGTACCCTCAGTGATACAGAATCACGTTATAGTACCATCGAACGTGAACTGCTCGCTATAGTGTGGGCAGTAAAGCATTTTAGGCCCTATCTGTACGGTAGAAAATTCTATATATATACTGACCACCGTCCCTTAACTTGGCTCCAATCTCTTAAAGACCCTAGTAGCAAACTCACACGTTGGCGGTTACGTTTGCAAGATTACGACTTTGATTTAATTCACAAAAACGGCAAACAAAATACAAATGCAGACGCTCTGTCCAGAATAAAAATCAATGCCTTACTCACAGACGACGAAAATCAGTCTCTAGCAGTTAATATTGATGAGAAGGAAGATAAAAATCTAAATGAATGTGCAGATAGTAAAGGTTCATCAACAGTAACGATATCTGATTCTAGTCGAACTATGACCTGTAGTCCTATAGATTTTTCCGACAATATTAGAGAAGTTCACTACGATACAAATGAGTATCCAATACGATCAGTGTCCAGTAAGTCGAACGAAACCGTTCATTCCGCTGTAGAATTAGAATCAACCGGTATACCTATTTTACATGAGGCGATCGACACCAAGCCGAATCAAATCTTAATATTTTCATGGTTTAAAAATCAAATGCATGTTAAGAACCTGTCACGTGACAAACAAAAGATATTAGAAGTTTTCCTGCCAAAAGATAATCCGCAATTAGTAAAGGACTTTTTAAAGGAATACATACAGCCAAAATTAAAATATTTCATTTATTTTGAGGAGAATGAACATCGGAAACTATTTAGCAATATAATAATTGAACTCTTCAGAAAGGGAACTATTAACCTATTTGAATGTACAGAAAGAGTTATTTTTGTAGAAGATGAAGGAGAGCAAAAGGCACTTATACTTAAACACCATGAAGGAAAGACCTGTCATAGAGGCATAAAAGAAACGCTAGTTAGGCTCCGTAGAAATTATTATTGGAATAGAATGCAGGAAACTGTAACAGCCGTCATAAACAGTTGCGATGGGTGCCGTAGAATGAAATATGATAGGAAACCCATCAAACCTATATTACAACTAACACAAACCCAAGACGCGCCTTTTCAAGAGCTATTTATAGATCTTTTTAGTATAGAAGGTAAAACTTATTTAACTATAATTGACGCATTTAGCAAATTAGGTCAGGCAATCGAAACTCAGGGAAAATCAACTCCCGAAGTAACTAGAGCACTGATGAAATATTTTTCGTATTACGGTACACCCAGAAGAATAAGCTCAGACCCCGGAACCGAATTTAATAATGAACTAATTAAGGAATTTTTGAATTTACATAAAATTGATTTCCACATTGGAACCCCTAATAACCCCAATTCAATGGGTCTTATTGAGAGGTTCCACTCCACTATAATAGAAATTTACAGACTGGCCAAATACGAAAAACAATGTACTGATGCGGCTTCGGTTATGACTTATTCTGTTCTGGCATACAATCACACTATTCACTCAGTCACTGAACTTGCACCATTTGAAGTTGTCTTCGGACATACCGACTCAAGCAGTCCGTTTAGCATAGAATTAGAAAAACGTTATTTCCAAAAATTAGTAAAAGATCATGCAAAAAGAATAAAAACATTATACGAACACTTAGCAGACAAAATGGTTAATATTAAAGAAAAGAATAGAGAGAGTAAGGGTGGTGAAGGTGAAATAAAGTTTAAAAAAGGAGAAATTGTTTTCGGTAAAGACATAAATAAGCGTAAAAGTAAGGATAAGCCCCGATATATAAAAGCTGTAGTAACAGGCAAAGCAGATAAAAATATTTTACCTATAAAAATAGGAGAAAGGGATACCAAAATTCCTATTAAAAATATAAAACGTCCTCCACAGGTGCGGCATATTATTGATGACAGTCACGATGCTGTCGCTGGCCCTTCATCTGCAAAATCTTGAAGGTAATCCAGGAGTTTTACCGGTGAAACAAGGTCATGCATATTTCCAAACTGATCAGTGGACTATTGTAAAGATCATCAGCCTAGATCAAATTTATACTGACCTTAACTACATCTCTACCAACTATCAAGCGCTTTGTAATTTAATTGATTGGAATGCATCATACTCACAAGAAATTATGACTATTAAAATGCATACAGATTCCATACGTGATTTAACTGTAGAAAAATACCAACAGCTTATACCATCCAAACGATCTAAACGAGGACTCATTAATCCACTGGGCTCTATTATAAAAATTGTTACCGGTAATTTGGATCATGATGATGCGTTGAAGTATGATAATCTCATTTCTAAATTGAATCAAGGTCAAATCACTATATCTAAAAGGTTAACATTGGTCTCTAAAATGTTTGACAGTTTTATTAATGCCACTGAAACTATTGAACAGAATACAATTAACTTCCATAACAGGTTAACTAAAATTGAAACATTAATTAAAGATTTAACTGCTCAGCAAAATAGTTGGATTTTTCTGACGTACTTAACTGGGTTGTTCAATGTTTTCATGAGTAACTTTCGTACTATATTTATTAGATTAAGTGAAATCGAAACTGCACTTGCATTAAGCAGAGTCTCTATTTTACATCAATCAATTGTTAATTCTTCAGAACTTTTATATCATCTTAAATTAATATCCGAATATGAAAGCTTAATATATCCTCCCGCCGAAGCGAACTTGTTAAAAATAGAAGAGATTATATGTGTTAAATCATTTATTAAAAGTAATCAAATAACGTTTATAATGGAGATACCACTTACCGATAATGTTACTTATAACTATTATAAGATTTACTCCCTACCAATTTTCCATGACACCGAAAATAAGACCCTAGCTATTTTCCCCAAATACCCTTACCTATTGGCGAAAGAAAATAGATACTCACCAATCGCAATACCGTGTAGACCATTCTCTGCCGGTGCTCGCTTCCTCTGCACTGCAGACAACAGGATCCCCTTCTATGAACTTACCTGTGTCGAACAGCTTATGAATTTCGAAAACGACCTTACCCTTTGCAAACAACATCCAATAGAAATCGAACAGGTCAGAGTCCAACAAGTCGCTAACAACAACTGGATCCTGTATAGTGAAGAGAAGACCACACTAACAGAACGATGCAAGGATGAGACCAGTAGACAATTGGTATTTGGTACTTACCTGATGACCATCGAAGAACCCTGTGAGGTGGAGATTCATGGCATACACATTAATCATCGTATCTTCATAGAGTCCGATGTGGTGAAAAGAGTACCAATCATCGCCTTACCTCAGTTACGCACTAACGCACAGCTATCCAGTACACGTGCACTTGATATGAAGGGCATAAATCTAGACGAAGTGAAATATATGGCGTATTCGTTAAAACATAGTGAAGTGATCGAAAGTGTTTTTGATAAAAGGGACAGTAGCTTCAGTGCGTCCTTGGTGTACGTGACCTTAGGTTTAGTTATTTTAAGTATTTTTGTATTTTCCGTTTATGTTGTTCGGCTCAAATTGCTGAAATACACGTGTTTCAAGAAAAATTATCGGAACCAATCTAAAATCGATTCTCCCGATAATTTTCCTCTTAAGGTCGGAGGAGCTATGGTGACCACCCAGCCTTCGGCCCTAGATTAAGTCTGTACGCACACATGTATAATGTGCTGACTATAATTTTAAGAACTTAGGTAGATAAGTCGCCCCACCGGAGATGTCGCGCCGAGATGGGTCAGACAGTAGATTAGTTTTTTTACAATTAAAAGTACCTCAGAATCGGTAACACGCTTTTAATTTGTCTCCCGAAATTCCTTAGTAGTAATACTTAGTAATTTCAATAGTTTCCCCGCTCCGGAAACAAGAGTAGGTACTTAGTCGAGAACCATGTCAATAGATTGTAGTACAGCTTGAAATATTATCATCAAGATAAATATTCAGCTTTAAAGAATTCGTTCCAATGTTAATTGCTACAAACAACATCCTTTAGAATTCCCTCCATATCCTTGCAATTGTTCCAAGTTATCAGTCTGATGTCTGTAGGATAACCAGCACAATGGGCCAACGGCCTCAAACGTAACATTCCACTGGGAAATTGAATAATGATATTCCTTAACGATCTTGTAATCGTAACCGTGACGTCTCCGTTTATCGTAACGTATACTTATGTCACTTTGTCATACCTTCCGTTTCTTGTGACGATTTCAATGTCAACAAGCGTGAACTCTTTTGATTTCATATTCGCTTTTTTGGTTGCTCCGTCTTTTCTACTCTTTCTTGTGGTAGTATCCATTTAACTGAATTCATCTCCATTACAATGTAATGGTCCATTAGGAAATCTAATTATGACATCTGTACCTACCTTAAAAAAGACCAGTAATGCGTTTCCTGTTTTTTGTCTGGGCGTTGTTTCAAGATCATCAGCGTAATTATAAGTATCCCAATTTCCAGGAGTTATGACCGCCAGTATATGCGGTGAACATTAGATTTGTTCGTCGGCTAACCGCAACGGATCAACGTCCTTAGCGTCTGTCGTAACGTGATTCAGGCGATATCTTACACGGCTATGCAATCTTGTGTAATTGCTGCAATCTGGGAATAGAGGAGAAGCATGATTAGCATGGAATATTTCGCGAAGACAATCGATGTATTGAAAGTTTCGCGTAAATACGTGAGGAAGACTCATTAACAACATTGTCGCATAAACTCACAGATCTTAGTTACTATGATTTATAAAAGGTGAAAGTTTTTTACTGTTAAGTGTTATAGGTAATTTTTAATCCGGATGCGGAAAGAAGTTTTCCTCAGGAAACGGGCGAAACCGCTGGCAGAAGCTGGGGGATCGATAAAAAAAATGGCTTATAACGGGAGCCGGAAACATAATTACATATCCTACCCAATTAATTAAAAACCTTATGAATATTAACATTGCTAGTTGCATCCTTGAGTTTTATGGACGTTCTGCAATTAGAAGCAGCTTAGTCCAGGAACTAATTAGTCACACTATTAATAAAGGATCATCCTCATTATAACCCTGTGAGTGATTCAGAGCATGTTTTAGCCAGCACAATAGATCAACGGCCTCAGTAGTCGAGTCTGTCGAAACGTGGCGCGATGAGGTGTAGTCTTACATCGAGTATGCAATCGAGTCGAGTCGAGTCGAATCGCTGTATGTAACATATTGTTGACTGATGGCTTTGTGGAGTAAACAGGTGTGTCTGCCCATGTAGGCGATTTGTAGTGACATGATTTCAGTGTGTTCTAGATTTGTGGGACAAGTATTTGTTTGTGAAAGAAGGCAAGATTTTTGCAAGGCAAATATATTCACTTATTTGTTAATGATAGGGTAAATAGAACATTGCACTGAACTTTAATAAGGAAGATTTAGGAGAGTTGGAGTGTTATTAAATCCACGTTGATAATACTACCACAGAAACAAGTACACACTACTTAACAGCTGCTTCAAATAAAGAAGAGCAACAACAAAAAGGCAATGATAATTTCATTTTCATTGACTCACTAACTCACAAACACAACGATAGCATAAATAACGCATATGTCTCAACAAGATCACAGCTTCATTTCTCAAACCATTCTCACGATGTATTGTAGTCTCCACAACTGGTTGTTGGCTACAATGGCTGAGAACGCACATGGACATAAGTGACATTGTTCGAAAGTGCCTTTTAAAGCTTTGTGGGGCACACCTGATAATAAACATGTTAGGCTTGAAAATTATGGGATAAGGACACGGAGTTGTTGACAAATAAGTAAAGTTCGGAATTGGCCCGAGATTTTGGAAATTGTATGGAGAATTAGTTGTTTGAATGCAGAGCTGTGAAAATGGAGAAGTAGATCTAGGCTTTAGATTACTGAAAATTATGAAAATATATATATGTAGAGGTATAGAATTTCTCATAATACCGCGTCGTTTTGTGACATTTTGTAAAAAAATGCATTGCAACAGAAATTTGAGCTTACTTAATCAAACGCTAGCGATGAATCATTTACTGCATTTGTATGAAACATTGTTTACCTGTAATGACTACATGAATTATCACATGAATTATATTATTACCTATTAGGTATTTATTTTCAAGTCTTAACCATAAGTTACCAACATTGTATAGTCACAGTAATAGCATTTACGATTCATAAAGATCAGGCACGTTCTATCTAGTTGGTATTCGTATAAAAGGACCAAGTTTCACAAGGGGTTTTGAATTCCTTCGAGAGTATTCTATTTATAGTGGCATAGAATGTTAATCGGTATTGCTATGGTTATATTACTCCTACGTTCTTAGTACTCTTTTGTAGTGTACCTTGCGGCATTCCTTTAAAATAACATCTGCTCAATCCTGATAGTTGAATTTTTGTATGTGTCTATGTAAGGAATATCACTCACTCAACCGATTTACCCAAATAGAACATAACTTCAATTTATTTTATTCCACTTAACATTAGGTGTCATCATTTCCTTAACTAGGCTGAATATTTAGCACGTGTCCAACACTTACTGCAAGTGTCCAAAGAAGCAAATCAGCTAAAAAATATTACATAATTAGAAATAGGTACTTAGAATTACCCCTTAGCCAGCACATTGCATCATTTCGCAGACGACATTTATTTTCTATTGTTCGCAAACATATTCCTTGCGTCACTCAATAATGAATTGGCTGTAACTCCTTATACTAATGCCATGTTGACGCTTACCAGTCGACACGTCTTTTTATACTGGTTATTTTCATTTATAAAGGATTAACCAGTGCATCCTAAACCTCGGTTAGAAGATTGTGTAGTCTAGAAGGAAGCAGGATATTTTGTAATAACTTTGTTGCAAGGTGGGCTTGTGTCAGAAAATTATAAATTGATTTTTGTAAACTTGCTACTAGGTTCCTCCTCATTTAGGTTTATTGAATGCCACTTTAAGCATTCACTTTAAAGACAAAGACGCATAAATCTTTCGCTAGAGGTGTTTCGTCTTTTAGAAGCAAAATATCTAGTTAAATTCTGCTATATTCATTAAGGTTTCGTTATATTTTTAAGAATAAGTGCATCACCGAGATTGCACATATGACCAGAATGCAGCCAAACAATTGTCGGCGCAGTTAGCAACTTGATTTAAACAGCACGTCACATATTTTATTCCCGAAGGCCTTTTCAATAATTGGCCATATAAACACCAAATAAATTGTAATGCGGTTCGATGATTGTCCCTAATAAGAGACCTACATTGCTAAATATTAGCAATAATATAAATTGTCCAGTATATCTTGACATTTTAGAAATGGTGCAATTTGACATGTCAACTGATGTTAGTTCCGGATTTGCCGTAGACCAAGAAAATATGGGCGTTCTGTATGTTCAAATGTTAATGAAGATGTGCAATTATTATTGTTACATTTCCCACGGCGATATTGGAATGTATTGATCGATGCTTTTTAATCATATTATACCATTTGTGATCATTTATTATGCATTAGATTTCACTTTTTATGACCGCAGTCGCAAAGCATTTACACTCTTTCATAGTGCAAAGAACCATTAAATTGATGAAGAAGAACTTTAATTACTGGTGTTTATTACAACCGACGCTAGTAAATTTCAAGTGCATTTTTTATTGGTGCACATTAAATAACGCTAAAGGGCAGGTTATATCTTAATTGCAATTAAAGTCTGACAACTTAACTCCTTACTACGTCCTTATAGAGGATGTTTATGTCCAAGTGAAGCCTGAAGGTCATTTTCATATGATACACATAAAAAATGAAATTGAGCTTCGCAGGGCCAGGATGATAAAGGACCATAAAATTTCAATTACCTCCCACCTTCCTGCTTAAAAAATAAGGATGGACAGAAGTATATTAAAGTAAGGATGGAACGCGTTGAGTGAGAAAACTGACGATTATTTGTCATCATGTCAGGAACTCGTTTTCACGTTAAAATTGATTGGAGTAAATGAAAATGGTCATGGTCGTAAAAAATATGGAAAAGTCTTTAGCAAAGCTTAATTTAGAACAGGACTTAAAATTTCACGCACTGAAGAAATTTGCCGCCTAAACCTTTCAGTGCGTTTGTATTATTAATTTAAATATCCCGTGCAATGTCCTGTTTGCGTGCACCCAGAAAAACACAGTTTATGTCCATTCTTCGCCATAATAGTACTTATTATTTACGGTTTGCTGAGCAAAAAGTTAATAACATATACTCTTTATAATAATTCCGGTGTCCAGCCTTTGGCGCCAAAAAAAGACTTGAAGTTAGCTCCTGCAGCGCCATGGGAGTTTACTGCAGAGGTCAATGAACCTATTATTATGATATTTTTATTTAAACAGTTTTAAATTAATGCTTTCTGGACATAATTGACCATTTATAAGGCGATTTGTCAATGTGCGCTAATGTGTACGGAGTTCGAAATATGAATGCGTTAAATCTTTTCTCTTATTACGGCAGTTATTTAAGTTGGTGAGTAAGGCGATTATCACACTGCCCCGCATGATGCAGCGTAGTGCGTGGATGCGTTTTTTTCCGTTGTATGGAAATATCTCCGTTTGTATGGAAAACACGCATAGTCCAACACACTGAAAATGCATCCACGCGCGTTCATGCGGATCACGCACATACATGCGGAGAAAAACGCACCCCCGCGCGTAGGTGCGGGGCGAGACGCAAGGTATGGCACACTGAATCCCGCAGTGACGCGCGTGATTTTGAATGGGCGTGACGTGTATGTTTGAAAATGGAACTCGATGAGAGCCGCCGTGCGTGAATTAACAAAACGCAACTACGCGCGTGAGTGCGCGAAAAACCCGCACGATGATGCAGATCTGCACTCCCGCATGAACGCGCGTAGGTGCGTCGACACGCAAGATGCAGCGTGATGCGGGGCAGTGTGAAGATCCCCTTATAATGATATATGTATGATTCAACATCATATTAAGAAGACGTAACGATGAAGAAATATTAAACGGTAATCGGTAGATCACTAAATTGAGAACATATAGCTGCAGTAGGTACTCGACCAGTCTGCGATAGTTTTTTGGTCTAGTTTCCAGTCATTCAAATTAATTGGTCAACTAAAAAAACTGGAAGTCAATCCATTATAATTAAAAGAATAGCCCAGAATTTGTGTAAGTACATCCTGCTCTTAGTGGAATTTATTTGAATTCGGCTATCATTCTTTTCCTCTCAACATTTTTTTGACGTCTTGGCATCCATATTGGCAGTTCATTCAGAATTTTAAAAAAGGGTGATTATTTTTTGTCATAAATTGAAAATAGAATAAGTATTTTGTAGTGGAACTGCACTTTTACCATGTCTGAGCAGCCCGGTCATCGTATCTTTCCTCAAGGAAAGGCAATTCCGACTTATAATGGCAGCACTGGCATCACCCACCTCCGGGCCAATGACCGCTGCCAATCAAGTTTGCCAAATATACTGCCAGAGCTACTTGTGCGATTCAAAAATCGAAAGTGTTGTCCTTTTTATTGCATTTTATGGCACCTTAAAAATAACGATGACTATTTCAATAAATACTTTTTAGTTGCATTTTATTGGCAACAATCATTGAGTTGTAATGTAAGTTCTTTGAAAAGCAATGAGGAAAATATGAATGCGAAATGTTTTATCACATTTTGCACATGCTATTGTTTAATTCAACCGCGTATTTATATTTAATTAATGTTAAACTAACAGCTGGCAATAATCTAAAAGTCGGTCAATTTCCAGACTAATCAATTCATTGAGGTTATTTAATACCATACTTTTCCGTATAGAACCGGACGGTACGGTAGGTACTTAAAAAGGTTTCCAATCTCTCTATAGGTGCATAAAATAAATAATTAATACCTAAGAGATGCTGTATGCAGTACCTGCTTAGGTATCGTCGCTGAATTAGGTAAAGCTTATTATTTTTAATTAACCACATTTATTCCGTAATATCTGAGGACGCTGCGTCAGAGTAGATAGGTACTCTACTCTAGGTGATGAGAATGATAGCTAGGTATCTAGCATCTACCTGGATACCAGTCCGGTTTTAACATGAGAAATTATAAGCCATATAAATATCCTCTTAAACTCTCCAAATCGACTGCGAACCGGTGAAATAATTTCCGAGTGTAAAAAATATTATTTTTATGCACATAAACAAGTAGTATAATCTCCTGATAAAATCTAGCAGACATGTCTAATATTGATATGATAATGGAATATTAATCATTGCAAAAATCTTGCAAACTGCATATACAATTTTCCTAATGTTTCTTACGAACTTATACTAGCCCGCATATCAGTGTCACGCGAGCTACTGGGTACATTCCATCACCAGATCAGGTTTAGTATAAAAACATTTTGCTCAATAAAGCTCCCTTTTCATAAGGCCATCAACCCGCAAATTGAAAAAGGACTAAGATTTTGATCGCTCGTGTACCATATAACGACCAATTACTGGAGGGTAGTCATTTTGAGGTACCAGGAGATCATAAAAAAGAGGGGCCATGTTGGTCGGCACCAATTCCGCGAATTAGAGACAGTTGAGACTTTAATCAATGTGCATGTGTTATGGATCATACAGACAACATAATGTGTGACGCACATTGCTTGGTATCGATGAAGGATTTTGGGTTTTTTGAGCTGCATTTAAAACAGTTCGGTTTTACCGTAATATTCATATTTTAGAAGGCGTAGTTGGACGATATTAATCTTAATACATTTATTTATGATGGCATAATGAATTGAGCTGTCAAAAATATAGATAATTGAAATGAATGAGTGATTGTACAGGGACAAACATGTGCTGGTACATTGGCCTCAACTGTAGAGGTGTAAAGTTTTTATAGTCTTAGCTACCGTAATGTTGACTACCTACTTAATTACCATAGGTACCTACGTATACACAAGTATCTCTTGTTTTGTTTCAAACAAAAATGCGAACAAGATTACCGTTACGAGTCCCCTTTACCGGTGGCTGTACAGCGGCTAAATATTACGGCAAACAATTAAACTACCTTGAGGATGTTTAGCTGTTCTTGAGAGTCTTTCTAACTATAGTTCAAGTGTATCTAAAACTAATATTGGAAATATTTCCTTAACTCGTGTAATACTCGGTAAACGCTATTAGACACATGCATTGTTATCATCACCGCACCGAATTTCGGTTACGGTAGTCAATTATGACAAGGGCACTCCGTGGCTAATAAAATTGCACAAGAGTATGCGCAGACATTGAAGTACCTACACGACTGTCGATATAAAAGAATTCCGAAGGTTTTTACTGCTACCGAAATTCGCTAGCTTAGAAGGTAGACAAAAATCGATAAAAAAAGCTAACAGTATTTTCAGACACGTTGCTACGATCGTGTCGTGTCGTAAACCAGCAGACAAACAGACGAGTCAATGAGCTCCAAATAATACAATTAATGTACGATGAGATGTGACTGAGTTTTTCTGGCTGAGCAAAAAGTGATGATAAAATCCGGTAGTATCCGCAGTTTGTGCTATTTATAGATAACATATTAACTTAACGTTCTTCGAAATCGATGTATTCATGGTTCAATAACATCTAAACGTTGAGTTAGTTTTCTCTGAAGGAATATTTAGAATTTCCCTCCATATTCGGTGTTTTTATGGGGACAGCTTGTTATAAACCGTGCTCAAATCCAGACTCCGGGAAACTCTCTGTCATTACTGAGAAACTTCACAAAAGATTCTTAAAACTAACTTCTTCTGATATTAAAATCTCAACAAATTACTTTCTACTAAGTTGCTATATATGTTGCTGTTGCTTATATGTTGTGACCAACAGGACTGTCGTTGCATACCACCAAAAAAAAGAAACTGCAAAATTAATTAGACATGCAGAATAAAATACACCTGTTTCTACATACTTACCGGTTTGAAGGATTTTCGCTAAAATCAGACTCAATTTTGAGACCAATTTGAATTGAGACCAATTAATTTTATAAAAATAGCATTAAATATTTTATTGCATTTTGATGCGGAATAACAGCACAGAACCTTAATAAACTTTTATTATCTTAATGAAGCATCTCAGATCGTTCACCGATTGGAAAATACGTTTTGATAAAAACATATATTGCTATATGTAGACTTAGAGAAATCTATAAACAAAGAAACCTCTTAGTTTTTGCAACCGTTGGTCCTGCTTAAGTTAAAAGGAACATAGAGATGAAACTGCTTGTCGATTACGAGATACCTGGGAATCCACAGATTGGCTTGACTATTTACAAAGATATACCATTATTGCCAATCGTGGGAGTTATTTAAACGCACACACGTCTTTGCCTATACGAAATTCATGTCATGGAAACAATTCATTCTAAAAGCCAATTTCTGATCGCCACAAATTGAGTCATAATATTTTAGTATGCAACTGCAATAACTATACATGTAAATCTTGCTGGTTATGTGCATATATAGGGTTGCCACTTGCTAGGTATAACTTGTCACCTGATTTTCTAAGCCCCGCCTCGAGAGTCAAACGAGTTCCTTTTCAATGAGGTTTCTCTGCGCCTGCGCCCACTGTATGCAAACAGACCCTAGTTGATAATGTGACTGAGCTCCCGAGCCCTGGTTTAGCTGAATATTTGAATACATCGAGATTTGTCTAGCTCTCTCAGACATGATGGATGAGGTGTTAGATAATCTGTTGTAATCCCAGTTTCTTTTGTATGTTGAAGGTATTTTGAGTGGAAGAATAAAGTCCTGCCTTCCGTTCATGCTTCAGGTTATAAATACATTAATACAAACAGATATAAAGAGTTATTATTAAAATACCCGAGTAATACTCATAAGATTGCTTCAAATGAGTCAACAGCAGAGATAAGCCAAGAGATCAAAGTTTTAATTGATTATTATTATTAAAGATTATCATTAATAGCCGAGCAATTTGCTAGACTGTCTGATGTCTGGATCAAAAGTCTCGCGTTAATAGAAAACATGTCAATATCTACTTTGTATAGCGGTCGAACAATGACAAACGATTTGGAGTCAATTGCCTAGTTGTGTCTGAACTTTTCGACGTTTGCGCATTACATACAATTCAATGAGATGTATTCAAAAATATCATAATATGCACTTTCGGCTGTAACAAAAAAATAAGCATAAACATTATAAACAATCGTTTTCACTTATAAATATAATGTATGTAACTATTATGTGTTTAGTCAAAATTAAAAAAAAAGTTATGTCATGTTTTCTAAGTGATTTCGATATTTTTACAATCATAGTTAGTATCGTCACGTTATTTATATGTTTAGGTAATGATAATATTTATGCTAGCTCAATTTCCTACTTATATCATAATTAATTGTTGTCAATAGATTAATAAAATGGTATTTTGATGTACCGGAACTATGATTTCATAAAAACTAATTTTCAAGGTAATCGTAATCTTCGTAATCGTAGTTACTTATTTACCTATTTGTTGACATAGATTCTTTATCGATATTTTAGTACTACTTATGTAATAAATTCCTAGTGCAAAACTTCCCTATTGCTAATTAATATTTGTATTTTTATAAGGTGGCTATGTAGGTATTTTATTATAAAAGCAATCTTAATCTAGATAGATATGAATGATTGCTTTTTTTATTGAACATTTTTGACAATTTGTTTTCACTGTATATCTTTCTCACAGTAATTAAATCCCATCAAAATGAAACTAAAGTCCAAAGCAAAATGTAAATGCTTGGAATAATTCTTTGTAATATTTCGCGTCGTGAACTCGTGTTCCCCAATCGTTAAACAATTTCCAGCTTCTTCAACGTAACTATTGCCACAAAACATGACGTGTGAATGGGCTCTACGTAGTTTGAGCTAAATGGGGTAAACTGTCTACTTAGTGTTAACTGGCGATGATTCAGCAGCTTGTGAAGGTAATTTTAGCTCAGATGGTGCAGCCGTACATCGCGGAAGCTTTTCCAAGTACTTGTCTTTGAGTGGCCTGGGTAAATAGGATCGAAGGGTGGTAGGAACCAGGGTTGGGATTTTGATTTTCGATTCTAGGTTGGTAGGAATAAAGTTGACAATTGTATGACATGGGTGTGAGTTGTTCGTGGTGGAATGGACACATTGAAATCCAAAATATTAAATGCCCTAATGGTACCTAGTTAAGCTTGATTGTTTCCCAAAAAGAAATGGTCAAAACGATATATAATTATACGGTCAAACAAAATAATTGATTAAAGGAGATAGGCTCGACTGATTTGGTGATACATTTCCGTAAATTATAAAACCACATTTCAGTTAGACTTATCTTGTATCACGACTTCACGAGTACATACTTGCAGCATAACTTATCTTTGAGATGTTGCCTAGTGCGTATCTAGATTCCGCGAAAAAAAGTATCATCATTTTGATGGTTTCAGTTAAAAACTATCCTCCTATTTTCTGGGTTTCAACTACTCATCTTCTAGTTTGTCCGGTCATTGATTGGTGTTAGTGACCGATTAGTTAATTAATCTCTTATGACTGAAACAAGTGCCTACTTAGTATAAACACTTAGCGGCACTTACAACCGCTTAACACACACTTGAAATAATCACTCGAAGTTTCTTGGTGTATAAAGATTATGCAAGTTATCTCCTGTTGAAGAGTTCATCTTTGGGATAGCTAAATAAGCTGACATTTAACGAAAATTTAGTATTGTTACAAAAGCAATTATTGAAGGTAACAAGACAACTTGAAACTTCAAATTGGAATAGTTACTTCCTTTTCCTAATTTCTTCGAGCACGCGATACCGAATTATGTCAAGATGTCCGTCATCCTTGGCAATCGGGAAGCGAAGACAGTTCTCCTGGTAAGATTGACGTATCCTTGCGTGTAGTCGCAGGCGCAGGGGGCCAAATGGGTGCTTCCTTTACACCGTTGTTCTTTCATTGCCCACAAATTGCAGACAGCTTAACTAGCGAACGTGAGGTGACCTTCTGATATGTAGGATTTTAAACTGTTCCTAAGGATCTTGTTTAGGATGAAAGGATTTATTTCAGAGCCTTGTATGTAAAAATGGTTATATTTAAAACGTGCGACAAAGTGTGGTTTGCTTTGAACGCGAGCTGTTTCCTGAGAATCTTATGACAGAGGTGTATTTGTTTATTTTAGGCTTTTCGTAAAATATACTGTAGGTATACAGTATGAATTATGGTTTTGTTTGCAATGCCAATAACTTTTCGAAAGCATAGGTACCAAACCCAAAATTTCGTATTTTTCATTGTCATCTTTGCATAATGATGAAGTGCTAAGTATATTTATCTTAGCATGATAGAGTGGGTATGATTTTTATTCTCTTATTTTGGTGTGTTAAAGGTTTTTGGTCTTTATTTTAAAACTTGTTTTGTTCATACTTTCACACTGACCGGTTTAGTGTTAATATTTTGCATAATCTTGTCTGCAATTTGCATTCACGATGTCTTAAGCAAATATATTTTAACAGGTCATTAAACTAATAAAATCAAATCCTTCAATCCTTTTTACCAAAAAGCCAAAAAAGTTCTTAACAGTAACCACTAACCACGCATGATTACAGACTCCCCTGTTCTAAGAATCTTTGGGTGAAAAGCCCCAATATCAGACTGCCCATCCTTATCAAAGCTTATAAGTTTTATGTCTTCAGTCCCATATATTACTTGTACCTTTCTTAAACTGTACATTTACTCTGCTCTGATATAAATCAATCACGGTTAAGGCATGTGAAATAATTCTTGGATTTTATTACCAGATGACTTAATCTCCCATTGTTTGGGGACATTTGTATTCTTCACATTGCTTGATGCCAAAGTTTTCACACGGAAATCTCTTCTTGGTCGTGATAGTTTGCCGTAGGTATTACTTGTATAACATCTGGTATGTTGTGACCTTTAAGTCAGGAATCCTTAATGACTTTCTTGAATTTCAGAATTGGTTTAAAAGACTTTTTGAGATACTTAGTTTTCTTTTTTGCTTTAGGCGTTATTATGAATGATTTTAAGATTTTGAAGAGTGTAACCTGCGCTGCCTTCTTAATTACAGGGTCACCACAAGTATGCAACCGGGTAGTACCATCTAATATACATCTTTAGCTCGTATTGTAATAACTATCTGACAGGAATTTGACCTAACTTATATGGGGCCAATGACAAAATTCTATCTCTCGTAAGCACATCAACAGACAGGTTATTGAAATCCGTACCTTGTAACGATTTGTATTAGCGCCACATTTTGCACACACATACTTATCGATAGATAAGATATGTATTACAGTCAAGGATGTCGGTGATTTGATACAAAATAACTGGCTGGTCGAAAACGAAAGGTTTGGAGATAACTGTTAACAACTGAACTATGGCACGAGTTTTATGTAACATGATATCCTGTCAATTTACATAATAGCAACTTTAACATATCAATGAGCTGTGATGAATCATCAAGATTTGTTCGTTGTTTAACACAGTGAGAGTTGTCGAACATAATATCTGCTAGTAGAATAGCTAAATAATGTTCAACTGTAGTTAGTAACATTAACTTTTAGCTTTAAAATGTTTCCTCCATTATATGTTTTTTGATTCAGTAGTTAGCAATACATTATAGATCTATTAACTAGTTTAAACAGTGCCTACTGACATGCCAGCGCTAATTTTGTTGTTTCAGTAATTCTACAAATTAACACCCAATTATCTAGTTGTCATTACCCACTAACTCAGTAGTGACAGCTGTCTTTGTGACGTCACCTATCGCATAGACAAAAAGAGTGCGCATGCGATCGATCAGAATATAGATCACAGTGATCAGCGCTGTATAAGTGATGCTTATCAGTTTTATAATATTGAACAGTTCAGTGATATTATCAGAGTAACAAAATATGTTTGAATTGCCTTATCTTTTCTATCATGTGGAATTTACGATTCTTTTTCCTTTTTTTTCAGATAAATTATATTCGGTTATTGTTTAATGAGATTATTTAGGTAGAGGAATATTGATAAGAAATGAAATATAATTTCTCGTTTGTTGTTTTTCTGTTCTGAATATTAGTGCAGTAAGTCAAAACAACTATGAGGCCTCAGTTATAAATAGGTATAAAACAAGAACCCACGAGGACCTGGACATATCTAATTAAAACTAAAACTTGGCTTAGACCACACAAAACTACATGAATTATTCACAGAAGAAGACGATATAACAACAGCAATCGATTCAAAACATAATTTAGCAAAAATGAAATTCTCGAGCACAGGCGAGGCCGGCTGTCGCGACTAGTTTTTGTACCGGCATTGTGTGCTAATAAGATTGTCAGTCTTTGTCGGCGATTGTAAGGAACCCACTTTCTTTGGGAATAACTGTTTTATTGTCTAGATTTTTTGCGTCTTTCAGCAAGGGGTGCTCTAACTTGTGCTAGGTCAAGTAAGATTATTATGTTAAAAAAATGTCAGCTAACAGATGCCATTTTTGAAATATGTTACCGAGAACTGAGACATCTTTTATTGAGTCAGTTTGCAGATACGAAAGATAAACTTAGAGGAACGGGTGGATCTATTCTTGAACCCCTGATACCACCGACTCCACAAGACAGTAAATGAATTGTTTGATCGAAAACAATTGCTAACTATGTTCCGTGCGCCTCGGCACGTTAGATGTCCAGTAATCCAGTTGACCCATTAATTGCGTTGTGAAGTTCTGCGAATGACTACATTGAACCCTTGATTGCTGTTGTTGACATGAGATCAACGACTTCCTTTAACTCAACTAAATAATCAATGTTTGTGGCACATTCAATTAGATTTGATGATCAATGACCGGTTATAGGAACTGAGAAAGAAGTGTAAGATATTAGGGTCAAAATGGAATGAAACAATGGTCAAATTGGACATTTTAGAAATGGATTAAGATGATTACAGTAGTCATAGATTAGCTGAAGCTACAAATGATTCATCCATCCTCCGAGCCTTTTTCCCAAACTACGTTGGGGTCGGCTTCCAGTCTAACCGGATGTAGCTGAATACCTGTACAAGTGCAATCTACAAATGATTCAATACGATTTTATTATTTTCTCCGGGACCACACGGAGATTACAGAATAACAGTGTTATTCACACAACCCTTTTTTATTTTCATCAAGAGTTACGTGTATCATTAAACTTATTAGAAACTCGTGTTCATCATGTCTGATGCATTTGCTAATAGAATCTCTTGGCGATAAAAACGAGAGAAGTAGTGAAGTTAGCGCACTTTCTCGCGGCGGCTGGCAACCGGTCCTGCCGCCCTATATCTTAGTACACATGCTGAGATATAACTTATAAGATATGACTTTATAACCAGACTGCGACCGACGAATATGACTTCTATTTTTCAAGTTTTCGTTACAGGTCAATTGGTTATTGCAATCTATATATTCCATGTCATGTCGAAATCATTTGTGCACAAAAAACAGACAGATGAAAGCTGAGTTTCATGAGCGAATGTCACGGCCAATGTCTACGTAAATCATACACTTCCATTGCCAGATCACTTTAAAACCGATAAAGCTATTACCAATACTCAATAAATGACAACACAATCAAATCCTATCGGTGGACATTTAACAACCGTGTGTGCAGTTTAATGACCCCTTAAACTAACAGAACGGTACACTATCCATCAATTTACTTAATAAAAACTCCTTTATATCCAATAAAATCGTTTGCTGAATGACGCGATTCTGCAAACGTACAGATGTGACCTGATTTGTTTAGGCTGTGAAATTACGAGCATTGTCCTCTTGTGACCTTACTTGTGACTGCGTCTTGTCTGCCCAGAGTGATGGGGGAATAAAATAAATTGAGTTGTATGTGCATTACAATGAACACCAATCAGTACGTAAGGGTGTCATTAGACAGTCGTCACGTGCGAGATGATACTTGGGAGAGCGTTGCATACTTTAAGGCTGTTAAGCTTACCTTCGCAGACTAGGTGAAACTATCATGATGAGCGAAAATAAACTGCTTCCATAGTATTCGAGGATGAGAAAGGTATTTTTCATCCATTGACGCCACTGCCAGGTCTTATAAAGTGATCATTTACGTTAGACCATCCAATATAACATAATCTCACCCTTCACTGGATTCGTAAACTCCCATCTGCGCTACTAGTCCCCATGTTGCCACTTAGAACATCCCAAAATTGCTTCTTATCCTTATCTGCATCTAATCAATCTGTTACTGTTATTATCACATTATACTCAGTAAGTGTATAATCAAGAATGTACCGCATTGATACGTTTAATTCAATTACTTTAACTGTTAGTTTCTTGTTCTCAGCGCACTTTCGCTCAGCGGTTACAGCAATCTGTTCTAGTTGAACATCTGCTTGACAAGACTCTCCTCTTAGTTTAATTTCGCTAAAATCGTAATTAAGCGAATAATGTGGAATTATCTGTATGTTTCTGTTTTGCGATAAATCTAGCATTGGGATTTGGAACTACATATTTTTCTTTTTCTCTTAATTTTCTTGGTTTCGGAGGCAATTTCTACGTTTAAGCAGACAATTTAATAAGATTCTAAGGAATATAAATAGATTCATCATTTGGGAAGAAAAATCAGAGCTACTTAGTTAAGTAATTGTAGATTTTTTTGTTGAAGTGTGAATGCGGACATAAGGAATTGTTTAGTCGTAAAATCTTGAATAACTCGTTTTCCTTTTGTAGCATAAACAAATGATGCCACTAATTTAATCGTTTTTATGTCAAGTTATTTAAAATCTTTGATTGTTAAATTAGTTCCTCAACAAATCTTTAATAGATTTTATACAGATACTTTTATAATGTAACGCATGTGTGTCACTTGCTAGTTTTTGGTACCGTTATTTTCTGCTAGTGTGGGTGATTAGTTTCGAGCACAATGATCTATCTTGTCTAGAATGACGCAGCTCTCTTGCACATCCCGCGGGAGGTGACTTACTACCAGTGGCTTACGTGACAGAATCCACGTCTTTATGCCTTGATCTTGTGTCTAAATCGTTTTACTTATTTATATGGTATTTCATGTTAGGCTTCCTTGATTTTGCCTGCCTTCATAGGTATATCAATTGGTATTGCCTTTGTGTTTTGGCAAAGATTCTTCCAAATCATTATCCGATAACCGTAACAGTAAAGTTTATAGACTAAATAATGTAATGTGAAAAAATGTGTATTACACAACGTTTAAAATTAACACAGCTTTATCTCCATTCACAACCTCCGCACAATCAATGGTTTATAAGTTGTCGGCACCTACTGGAACAAATATCGTCGTAGGAGTGATTTACGCACATACCACGCGATCTAGGCCATAGTATCTTGCCTAGACACAAAACAGACTAGGCCATTTTATTACATAACATAACAACGAAAAAGTATTTACTCGACCAGTAATAAATAAAGAGAAAAATGCATTGACGTAACAACAGCTGAAGGATTTTACAACCGTTATGTTTGTAAATATTTTGAGCGCTTTGTACATTTACTTTATTTATTTTTTTAACTGGCAATGAGAGAAATATGCACTGTTTAGAATGCAGTGTAAAGTTTTCGCGGTTTTTTGAAATATTTACACGGGGAAGTGGTTTGTCTTGATTTTGTTTTAGTATGCACCCACTGTTGTGCGATTTATGACTGCAGTTTGCAAGTTATCGTGGGCCTTGTCTTAAACTCGTAAATACATTATATCTTCTGTTGTTTTACCTGGGAGATAAATATTTCTCAGAAACTTAGTAGATAAGCAGGTATTTTTATCTAGTTTAATAAAATCTGAATTGGTATAGTGCGGTAATAGAGTCATCATAAATTATTTTAAATCAAAAGTTGAGGACATTGTTGGGTACAAGCGAGGCAGATGATGCAAAACTATGCCTGCTGACTAAAGTTGCGTGTTCGTATTCGAATTAGTTCATTAAAATGGCGCCAATATATTTATCTAGATATTCTGACACGAGTTTTTTTTAGCACTTACCTTATCGCTAGCCGATAATTATATTTATTTTAATTAAATAGGCTGTTTATTAGTGTAGTGAACTTTTTCAAAGCATATATGTAGTATTTTTGTTATCAACGTTTTATGATTACCTACATAATTTTTCGCGGTCTGTTTCACAAAAGGTTTTAGGCTTAGATTTTAAATTGATTATGTTAAACAATTTATTATCTGATTTAAAATTTTAATTACTCTGATACCGATCTACAATTACAAATATTTTAATAAGGAACTGATGAATCATGTGGAAATTACTGTTCTCTTCAATGGCGCATCGCAATATTAAAGAAAAATCCAGAATTCATGACTATAGAATGTATTGATGTTTTGAATTTGTTTTGAAATGGTATAAAAATATTTGAAGTAGGTACGTTAAACAATGCATGCTGCAAGAAACCAGGTATCTTGATGAACCCTGTTATTATCTATCTATGTTATTGTGTTCATGAACTAAGTACATTTAATTATAAAGTTCTTA